>BMAV01026085.1:99550-165931 GCA_019973955.1 Trichonephila inaurata madagascariensis | reverse complement strand
TCGTGATAATGATAAATATGTGATTCTAACCAATCAGTTCACAAACTGTTGTGACGTCATAGTCAAACGATAAAGACTATCTTATCACCCATCCGGTACAGTTGTGAGTGACTTCCCCCTGAAGTCGCTCCCTCACCGTCTTGCCTACCTAAGAGTGTGGGAGGAATCAAAGCAGGACCAGAAACTTCCATTATAACGATTATTTATTTAATCAAGCATACTAATCAACAATAGTTTAAACCTTAAGTGAATGTCCTAGGAGAAAGCAATAAAACCCTTAAGTGAACAAGCGCAAGTAACCAATTTAATTTAACCTAATCTATCATTGATCACAAATCCTCAATTCACTAATTTAATACAGTGGCAAACACTGCTCTTAAACTTAAGTTGCAGAAATAAACTTTATTCTATCTCACCTTCGTGGCGACTGTAACAGTTTCTCAACTTCTTCCTTTAACAATTACAAAACTCTGACTTTATATAGTCGAACTAATCTACATATCAGGATTTCTTCTTGAGAGGGATGGCTGTGAATTAAACGCGAATGCTAGCCCAAAGATTCCCCAAGAGGATTAATGAGAAGATCCCGTAAAGATCCGTCACAAAGTGGTTAGCGACGCTGACTGCCGTGCCGTAAGTCCTGGGTGCGAATCCTGGAGGACATGGATGTTTGTAAATGTATAATGTCTTCGCGGCATGGGTTAATTTAAATAACCATCGAACCGCAAGTTCTCTCGTGAGGCTGTTGGAAAGGGAACAGATGTGGCAGGTCCCTAATCTCCCCTTCCTCATGGTGTTCTCCCTCTAAATTGAGGGAAAACCTAGTTAAATCGCCTTGTCACATGTATGCCAACGACAGGCATACATGTAGGAGTCCACCTGTCTCAGGCTCTGGCAACTTTCCTTCCTTCCCTTCGGGAAGGACAAGACAGCAACACAACAAAAACTATCTTGTGTTTCCTGCAAATCCGGGTCACGTGCTTCGTTGTAGCCAACTTTTGCTCTTTTCAGAAACTTTTTCTTAAAAGTACATATGTATACAAAATGCATTTTTAAAAAAATATATGCATAATATAAATGTTTTTTTTTAAATTAAAAAAATCTTTTTGAAGAAATTTTTTTTTCATAACTTTTAAACATCTTTACCGAATTATGAAATTTGAAATTTTATCCAAGTATTGCAAATAGAACAACAAGTACAATTAGTTTAAAGTCTGTTTTGAGTTCAATGGAGAACACGTGTTTGTTTTTATCATGTGATCGTCATGAATTGAGCCCATTTAATAAAATTGTAGCAACTCTTGTCACAGATTCCTGGGAATCCCTACGAAAGGGAATTTTAAGAGCCTCTTCCCAATCCGAGGAGGAAAAATAAAAATAATTAACTTCATTCATTCTTAACTTATTTCATCTGGCACTGTGGCAACGATAATTTTGTATCGATTTATTTTTATTGCATCGATTGCTGTATGTAATGTTATTGCCTGATTTCATGTTGTTATTCAAGTAGATGTCCTATATGTTACGGGTTTTTTAATTTTTAAATAAAATTATGATAAAAAAATTTTGCAACATATGTTTGAAATAGATCAACACGAGCCTCGGAATAAGGAAATATATTTGCCTCTATATTAGCAAATGTAGAAACATGCTATTGATGTTGACCTCTTCTGTTTGAATAAGATAGTTTTTTCACTAACTGTAACATGTTCCTTATTTTATTTACTATAACTTTGAACTCTTTTTAATTTTATCAATTAAGTATATATAAACAAGTAATGAAAAAAAAATGTTTAAGTTAATTCCTACTTTGGGGATGCCCTCTGTTGCAATTAGCTCTAACCATTAGAAATAACGCAGAATAAATTTAAAATTAAAAATTAAAATTTAACTAATGAATCGGTTAATTAATGTCGCGGCCCAAAGGTCACGGGTGTGAGAGGGTTTGAGGAAGAAGTAGAAATGATCTTAAAAGCAGCTACTTTTATTCTATCTTTTTATCTTATTATTTTTGACGATCCTTCTCGAAACCCGGTAGCTCGGTCATCTCCAATGATATTTAGTTCCACAGCTCCTGGTGGATTCTACGATGAATATTAATTTTAGGACGCGTGATCTTCCAATCGCAGTTCACCTTTTCTCATTCTTAGATTTTACGTTTAACTATCTCAACGATTAACCATTACATTAACATACCCAACGTCAGGGTTTAAATAGTAGTTACATTTTCATAAAATCAAATCATATATACGGAAAGCGGTTTTTAAATTAAAATCACAGTACAAGAATAGTTTACCTAAGAGGATTAGTTGAAGAACCACGAATAGAACACGTTACACATATTACCTATTAAAATAATTAAATGTATCTTTTGGGGAAATCTTTCTTTTTTATTTCATATAAGTTAAAAAATATTGATAAAATGAAGGTGAAATTGAATTTTTTTGAATCAAAATATTTTTTAAGAAAAATCATAAATGGAAATTGAAGTAAAATATCTGATAATAAAATAAAAAAATAAGAATTTGTACTGATTTTAACTATAAGCTCTTTTATATCTCTATAAAACATGACTTATATTTGTTATCAAGAAGAAAGATCTGAAATAAAAACATCGCAGGTGCGAAAGTAGGAAGAAAATTAGAATTGTAACAAAGAACTGATTTAAAGTGACAGTTCATAGGCGGAACCGAAAATTCCTATTAAATCACGAACAGGAACTTTGGACAGATAGAAATCTCAATGGATTGAAAAGATTTCGTTCGAATCTGCGAACACTTTTATTTCTTTTTGAATTTCTCAAGAAAAGTTTCGCCAGTAATTCTTTCTTCTGAAAATAGAAAAGTAATTGTATAGAATAATTGATCTCTCTCTTACTCTCTCTCTCTTTTATTTAACTTTCACACTATCTTCCAAAATTTATCATCACTTTTACAATTCTGTATGAGGAAATCATTTGTTTGTTTATCACGGGAAATTATTCTTTAAATAGAAATATGGAGTTAATTTTTTGTTAAAAAAAATTTAATTCATTCAGACGATTTTTAGAGAAAAATGTTTATTTCTAGATTCTTATTTCGGTACGATTGCTGAATTATAATTACTAAAATATTTTTTTTTGAAACAGATCCAATTTATGATAATTTTAAAATTTTTCAAAAATTAAAAAAAATAAAAAAAATTCAAATCTTTTTAGTCAGACGATTAAATATTTTTATTTATCATGATGGTGAAAGTAACAATATTTTTGAGGATGGAAAATAATTAAATGAATGAGTTTTTGGAAATTTACAATATAATTGTAGGGAAAAAAACCCATAAATTATTCGAATGTATGAAGAAGTTGTTTTTTACATAACTTTAAAATGCATTCCATACAATGCTCATTTGATATTTGGTCAAACACTAACAGATTATTAACTGTGGTCAAGAAATATAGAAGTTAATTCAGCTCAATCGTGGCAATTCACGCCACAGATTCTTGATAATGCCTACGAAAGGGAATTTTAAGCGTATCTTCTATATCCAATGGGGAAATTCAAGCAGTTAAAAAAGAAATAATTAGTTATTTCGTTTCGCACTGTGGCAACGATAATTTTTGTACTGATAAATTTTTATTCAATCGATTTCTGTACGTAACATTATCGTCTGATTTTATGTTTATTGTTCTAGTAATTGTTCGTAATTTCTGTTTGGATTTGAAGAACATCAGCTTTGAATAAGGAAAAATATTGCAAAATAAATTTGGCAACCTGGAGATGATGTGGAAGAAAATACCCTGTAGCTGTATTATTTCAATGGGAGTACAATAACTATATATTACAAGAATTATATACACCAATACCAAATTTACTTTGATATAAGGAATGAAAATAAAAGCTTTCATTTCATTGGACATTTTGGACGGAAACTCACGTTAAGTCTCGTTGATTACAACTTAATTGTCTGCCCTACGAACCGGAAATTTAGCTCTGAACAATTTTCCCTTGTTTCACCCCATGTTGCGAGTGGTTGCCATTCCTCGATAATTGAAAACTGTACACATAACTTGCGGTCTCTGTCGTGAAAATAGACTATTTTGCTTCACAAAACGATTCCTTCTTTTAGTGTTATTCATTTCTGCTTCAATCGTTGTCCTTTGAAATCAGAAATTCTTATCCAAGTTATGAAACAAATTATTGTGAAGGTTAGGGTAGTTAGAAATAATTATAATAAAAATAACAATAATTTTTCTTGCTATTACTTGCCATATATTACAGTATCGCTGTTGTAAACGATTTTTTTTACATCTTTTTTTATATAGATTTCACAATACGCATTTCGTCGAATTTTGGGAAGAAATTGTATTATCGTACCGAAATTTTTTTATGAAATACTAATAGTGGACCAACCCCCATTGTCCAAATTATACAACTGTTCGCACTCATTGCTCAAATTATAAAATTGTAATGTACAGTATTCGTAGCCAGAATAAATTTATTTAAAAAATATCCTGGCGCCATCTGTTGCAGCTAAATTTAACTACATCAAAAATTTATTGCAACATCAAGAAAAACTTTCTTACATATAGAGAGATTTAGAAAATAAAATATTAAAAAAAATATTGAAACAAGTGTAAAGATTTTTTTTACATGAAATGGCAAGAAGATTAGAAATATAAAACTGAAGAAGGAACAGAAAATATGAATGCATCTAAGCGTTGGGATCTGATCTAAATACTAATTAATGCTTTTAAGACGTCGTGATACCACCTCCTCGAGTTGGTTGAGGTAGAGATCCCAGCCGATTGTTGGGATTTTTTTTGGGGGGGGAGGGAGGATCTAAACACAGTCGTTAAATCGGACACAAAATAATTAAAAACAGATATTTGAAATAATTAACTTTTATTAATTTAAATGTTAGATGTGAGTACGCGATATGCGGACAAGACAAACTAAAAGGTACGGAATAATTAGTATTTATTCGAACAATAAGCAACACCCCAACCTTTGCCAAAGAAAAATCCTTCGAGATCCTGCAACTTCAAAGTATCTACGCTACTATAATTCAGGAACTAATTGATGTGGTAATGTCGTCCACAACATCGACTACTCTCCATAATCTTCTATATCCCTTTTTACCGTTTTTACTCGAATCTAAGCCGTCATTGATTCTAAGCCACACCCCAAATTCTTTGCACGTTTTTGAGAAAATGTAAGAAAAATTGGGAATAAGGTTCACCAAAATCCGATAATTATAAGAAATTTTTAAAAATTCTTTTAGTGTGAAATAATAATAAGTTAATAATTTATATTTATTTTACCTGTATTAAAATCTTTCAAATACACTCATGAACCTATAATTACTCTAACCATCAATCTCATGTTTCGAAAACGATTTGTCATTCCCAGTGTCATTGATGACTTCCGAATTGATGGCGGCGTCGCTATTTTCCCCCACTGTGTCTTCTTCCGTGTCATTCAATACATTTATAATGCAACATTTTTTTAAAAAGAATGGCATCATAGAAGAGCGTAAATGTTGAACATTTAGAAGCAAAAATTATATCATTTTGTTTACGCCATCGCCGTATATTTACTTCATCCGTGTCAAATTTTCAGGAGCCACCTGCTTTGTTTTCGTTTTTTTCTGCATATAAAAATTGACTCCTTTGCGTACTTGCGACATAATGAACTCGTCTTGATGCCATTACCGATATCTTCAATGTTTAGCCGCTAAAAAAAAAGCGTAAAAAAATTTCTTAAATACGAGTAGGCAATGATGTCTAAGATAGATTGAATACAGAAGATAAACTGCGGAAAGGTATACGTCAGGGGCGAACCCTTATGGATCAATGTGCCATTTTTTCTAAAAAAGTGTATTGTGAGGTATAGACATGCCGTCAAATAATTTTGACTTGTGATTATTGCGAAAATAATAAAACTAAATACTAATAATACAAAACTCTATTTACTATGAAAAAATGTTTTTTTGTGCTCTATAGTTATACACGTTTTAGTAATACGTGTAATTCAAATTAAAGTAACATTAGTGGGACTTCTGTTGTTGCAGATTGTGTGTGGATGGCAAATAATTTATACTAAAATTGTAAGATGTTTCTTTTTGTAGAATACATGCTAAATTTGAGTCATCTGCCAAACAGTTTCCAAACAGTTAATTATTTTTTCTGTGGTTCAATTTTTATAAGTAGAGGGCTTGTGATTTGTTTCAAATACCGTTTTACAGATGATGTTCTGCATACCACTATTCCAGAACATAAAACACACACCGCTTTGTCGTTTTTACTAAGAGAATGTATTGTTTCTCGGTCCACCAAATTTGAAATTCTTCATTACACTTACTATCTTGCACTTTTTATTCTTTTGCTGAACTAGTCATGTTAAAATAACAGTTGAAAAATGTAAATATAACACAGATAAACTTTAAAATACAATTGTGTCAGTAAAATGGACTGTGCTGTGTATAGACAAACTTTACATCATAAGCACTTGGTAGTCCACGACGTAACTAAGGCAAGACGAAAACAAACGAGTCTGCTCCCCGCCGCCTCACAACCGATCACTCGCGTTTGTTCGTAATACTTCATAGTGAACTTTGAAATTTTGAAATAAAATGCAAACATTTTGATCACTGGCGTGCCAAAAATATTGTGTCATGTGACATCAAAGGCGCGCGTGCCACTGGTTCGCCATCCCTGGTATAAGTCATCAATGCAAGTGTCCAGAATGGACGGCTACATTTTTCCTTTTGAAAGAGGTGAAAACTCAATTTCCCTTATCCAACAAATGTTTTGCCTTCGACTCTAAGTCGCAACCGATTTTCAGTAGCATCAACACTGGAAAAATTGTGCAGCTTAGATTCTAGTATAAATGCGGTATATATTATTTAGTAGTGATGTTTACTGGGTTGGAGGCATTGTTCTCGCTTAAAGTGTCAATTTGGCTGAACTGAAGAAAACCAAAGTCAGAGAGGATAGACTTTACGGATACTTCACTGTTATAAAGGTCCCCTACCCCAACGGGTCAATTTGAATTCATGAACGTAATGTCAATCCTATGGAAATTATACTTCCCATCTCAAATCTAGACTAGCATATCGATTTGAATGTAATAAAAGGCAGACGAGATAGTAAAAAGTAATAAAGGTTTCTGAAAAATTATATTTTTCTTTTTACCTGAATATATTTCCAAAAATTTCTTAAGAAAATCTGAAAATGTTTTCTAATGAATTATTAAAATAGAAATATTTTCAGAAATCGTAGAGAAAATATAATTCCACAGAAACCGTGAATATTTTTTGCTTTTTCAGGTGCTCTTTATTGCATTGGAATCATTTAACTAGTCTCGGTTTGAAGGGGAAAATAGAATTTCCATTAGATTATCACGTCGCTCATGAATTCAAAATGATACGTAGACTATGAGCTTTAAAAGCGTTATTTAGTTTTCACATATGGTTCAGGTATATGAAAATATAATTATAAAAGCTGTGTGTGTGAGAAAAATCTATTTATAAAAACTAAATGGACAAACCCACAACAATATTTAACATTTTTTTAATAAAAAATTATAAGTGTGAATTAATAATTCAAATGGAGAAATGAGAATAATTTAAAACTTAAAACATTGAATTTGTCATAGTTTTTTCAATACTCGCGTATACCAACCATTTTGAATTCCTTTAAGTAATGTTAATTTTATTATATTTATATCTCTTTTCATATTCAGTCTATTGTATATTTTTGTTCAGTCTGTTGTCCATTTTTTAATGATTCTTCTATGGCTCTCAAACTTTGAAAACATTTAAACATTTTTTTAAAAAAAAGTGGTTGATAAAATAAAGCGCGTAACACTATTTATTTAAAGCTACCTTACGTTTACTATTAAACGACAGCCAGATGGCGCTCTTTGTACTTTTGGAGGGAAATTCCTTTCTTCCCAAGTGGTAGTTTGAATAAGATTTTCCGGTTCTTTTTATAGAGAATTGCTCTTTTCTCCTTTGTAAGGTACTGTGATGTGTTCTAAAATGAATATCATATGTATGTTTGGTGTTCTCTGTTGTGGAACTTTGTCAGAATTTCATATTTGTTCCTGTATATACAGTCTTTATTAATCAAAAATAATAACTACAAAGGACTACAGGTGATAATTTTTTAATTATTTTTTGGTATTCTTTTCCGTTGATTTAGATTGATTTTTAGCAAACACAATAATTTAAATTTGAGAAATTAACAATTATAAGTTTTAAAAAAATAAGCATTATGTTTAAAAGAATTTAATATGGATATTAGATAGAATATTGAAGCTGAGAATCCTTTAAGTGTTCTTTAGAAAAATGAAAAATTTGACATTTTTTTAATATGATTCGGAAAAAAATGTAGCAGATAAGTTGTTTAGTGATTGGATATTTATCTAATTGGCATTCTATCTGATGTTTTTAGGGAAAATTTTCACTAGTTAAGAAGAAGATTTAACTAAGCTAAAATAAAGTTAGAAGTGTAAAGATGTTCCTAGCTACTAACGTTAGGAAAGAACACATACCGGTTAAATGTATTTACACAAACGCAAACTAAATAGAAAAAAAAATCACAGAAACTTCATTAAAAATACCACTCTCATTAAGTAGAAAGCGTAATTACTAATTTAGATTCTACGCTCACGCTATAATTTTTCTGATCTGAATTCAAACACAGTTTTTTCTTCCTTGTGAATTTTTTTTGACATCAGAAATTACAGAAGTAACACAACTTAAGTTTTTCCAACCAGATTTAAAAAAAAATCAAGCTGGTGAACTTTTTCTGAAGTTTAATGTCATACATTGGTTACATTATTAATACAGTTGAAGAAATTACCAGTAGTAGTTTTTCTTTTATCGCTTAAAAATGAATCTTACCTGAGAAAAATAAACAGTTCGAAACGTTTGATAAATTTGTCTTTATACATTTAAAAGTAGAAATGGGAAGCTCCATTTAAGAAAAATGTTGTAATGTGTAAGCAATATCTTAAGCCCAATAAGGAGTTACTTTTTACTAAAACTGACACATAGATTTTTTACTCTCTTGTAGAATGAAATAATGTAGTGCACCTAAATGCACCAAACGATTCTTTAGTAAAGGTCAAAATGGTGGAAAGTATATAAAATAAATTTTTTTTATATTAATCGGTTGGTAATTGTATGAAATGTCTCCAAATATCGGATATTTTGTTTTCCCGTTTTTTCCTGAAAAAATAAAAACAGAAATGATTTTTACTATCTACTTTTTGGAAGAAGACTTTTACGTTTACTAAAAGAATATTACACTATATTTATATAGAAAAAATTCGAATAAATTTTCGTTTACAATTCATCCAACCTGATACAGTTATAGCATATTTTTATGTGAAAATTTTTATCTAAAGACATCAATATCTTGTCAGATTTGTTTATTTTAGGTGTAAAGCTAATCAATGGTAAATTTCTTTTGCGTTACTTTGAAAGATTAACTGGATTAAAAATGAGCTTTATATATACAAAAGTTTTCTTGACATAGAAGGTCTGACCAGAAGCTTAATTCCACTTGTTAACCTTTGAAAATTATAACGCTTTTCTTTTATGCTTGTTAGAATATCGAGCAAATTAGCAAAGGTTTTTGAGGAATTATATAATTAAAATGGTAATTTAAAGTTGTTGGTTGAACTCTTTTACTAAAATCAATAAAAAGGAGCTAAATTAAGAAGTTGAATATGAAAAATTCTCCATAGCTGGAGTTATTTAAATAAACAAAGAACATAAAACTAAAAACTGCTCGTATTTCTGCTTAATTATAAATAGGTGGCAGCATATTTAGTATTCACGTAAGAAAATAATGCACACACATACGAATTCTTTAATTCCGAGGAGAAAAATATGTTTTATTTATAGTTTTTAAAAATCAGCTTTTAATAATATCCTTTTATAATCAAATTATTATAATTTTTTTGCCATTTTTCGTTTCTCAGCAAATTAATCTTTAATTACTAGTTTCGTCAACGCTTACACTTGGGATAAAAGGCTTTTTCTATTTTGTTATCAATTTCAGTTCAGTTATTAATACAAATTAATAAATAAACAAGTTTTGCACATGAAAAACATTTCGTTGAGACGAAGTTCGATGAAGAAAACAGAAAAGATAGTATCCTAAAAATAATATAAAAGAATAAAAAGCGTAACCCTGGAAATAAAAAGGGGATATTTTATTTTTTCAAATCTTTAGAGAGTTTCGACTTTAGGGTTCCCTATGGATTACTTTAGATTCGCAAAAGAAATAGAAAGAAAACATATAATAAAAAGCTTAATATAAAACTCAACTGATTAAATTTTTGAATCCCTCGTTGAATTTAATAATCCTCTTTTTGCTTAGAAATATGTTATGCAATCTCTTATATTATACAAAGAAAATTTATATGGAATAGATATACTATCAAAAAATAATTTCCTAATATTGAAAACTAAATTTTGGTGTTTTGTTGACTGATTAGATTTTAATGATTTATATAGAATTCTCTTGTGATATATTGTACGACATGAAACGGGAGTTCTTATTTGGAACAAATATTTCGAACAAAAATAACAAATTGCTAGAACAAATGAAATAAACAAGAAGGGACAATTATAACTATTTTTAATAAGTGAATTAATTTAAAATTATAATTCTTGTCAGAAACTTTTAATGTTTAAATAAATAAAAAAAAAATAAGGAACGAAGTGTAAATGATTTCTCAATGATTCCTTTGATCTATCCGCCATTTTGAATTAGCGAAAGTAATGTTAACCCTAATGAAATATTCTATTTTAGTTCGCAAATTTCAAATAACTCATCGATTTGAATGCTTTCAAACGCATCCGAAAGAGCAGAAAGTAATAAAGATTTTCTGGAATAACATTTTCCTTTCGATATATAAAAACATTTCTGTGAGTATTTCTTAAATAGACAGTTTAGAAATGGATTTAATCATATTTTAAAGCACCAAAGCAAATAAATTTTAACAAAAACACCGGTTATTATTTCAATAGATCGTAACTCTAAAAATGATGTGAATTTTTCAAAAATCCTAGTTCAGAATCTGCAAGTTCTAGCCCTCTATGGGCAATCTTAAATATTGTGGGGACCTGTCACCTGACATTGCCCCGTCAACTTATTCTAAAGTGAGAAACCAAACGGCTGGATTCCACCTCTGTGAGCCGGAAACTTTGAGTGTAATTCGAGGCTTAGAAAGAAACCGCCCCTGTTCCACGACCATGGACTAGAAAGGGGATTCCGCGGAAAACACCGAAGAGAACAGTTGCGTTGCCTCCTCCCTCACAAATAGCATATTCTGAACTCTATATTATGAATATAAATATAACTCAATATTATGAATAACTTCAATATAAATGTATGCCAGGTTTTAAAAGTAGCTTCAAAGTTAAGTAAGTAATAAATGAAAATAGAACGAACTCTTTACCATCGCGTAAGGATTTGTGGGTAAATAAGCCTATTTAAAGGTGGAGAGAGCGCTGACGAAAGAGAACGCATACTCTAAAAGGCTTAGCTGGTGACTCCTCACCGCATTGGTTGTCTATTGTTCTACTCCGTTGCGCGCCAAAGGGCCGTCATGTTGGATTTTATGTGATTGAAACAAAATAAAGAAGTTATTATAGAGATGATGCCCTCCTCATTTTACCATCAGGCCTGGGGCTGACATGTATATACAGTAATTAATAGCTGTGACGTAAAAAAACCAAATATTTAATTTCCTAACTATCAAGATACTATTAATTTTCTCAAGCGTCACATCACGATTTAGAACGTAGTCAATCACTAACTATATCTTAAGGTATCTGACTACGTTCGGAACCGTGATTTTAAAAAAGCGTATAAATGGACAATTTTCTTGATATTTAGTGTCACTTAGATTAGAATACATGTATAAAATTGTTTTAAGGACATTTTGAGAAAAAAAAATATTTAAGTACAATATTTTGGCAAAAAATTAATTTAGAATAACCTTTTTTCAAAATGTTCTCCTTTGTGAAATATGTTTCTATAATAATAATATTTTGCCTGTATATAGCTCAGACCTCTGTACAGAGGCTCAACTAGAATTTTTGAAAAATTCACATTATTTTCAGTTACAACCGTTTGAAATAATTATCGGCGTTTTTTTCTTAAAATTACTTCTCTTTGTTATCGTAAAATATGGATAAACCCACTTCTAAGTTATATATTCCAAAAATTCTTGTTGAGCCTCTGTAGAGAGGTCTCAGCTATATACAGGCAAAATATTATTATAATAGAAGCATTTTTCACAAAAGGAGAATATTTTGAAAATGGGTCATTCTATGTTCATTTTTTGTCAACATATTGTATTTAAATAATTTTTTATTGTAATAATATTCTTAAAACAATTTTATATACATTTTTTATTCTAAGTGACTCTAAATATAAATATTATCCATTTATATAAACGCTTTTGTAAAATCTCGGTTCCGAACGTAGTCGGATACCTTAAATTATTAAAAATATAAACTTATTTACACGTATTTATCATAAATATTGTTTGCTTAGTACATGAGTATTTCTTATCTGTAGATTTCTAACAGAATGGCAATTTAAACTTTAATACTATATGTCAACAAAGAAGGATACAATCTAAGGATACTAATACTTAAGGACAGCCTTCTTTTTATTTACCAATCGTACCTTCGAGATCACGAGCTTTGCATAAGGATATCACATCTGCTCGATAAATTCTCCTTACGACTCCTTCATTAAAATGTCTCAAGAATTTCATTGTAAACTTTCCTTAAACTTATTTGTGATTCAAATCTAACTTTATACAAACCACTTAGAATGCCAATGAATAAAAGAAAAAAATCAATGGGTAAAAAATAAAGTAGAAAAAAAAAAAGTTCTGAAGCGCTAACGCAAAACTTGGAAAAGGAGATAAGAAAAACGGGATTAGGATACCTAGAAAACCTACCTTTTATCCAGAAAAGTTTTATAAAACTAGGATTAAAGGATAGCCTAGAATACTTTTTTTATGGTAAACTTTTATTCCGTAAGATAAGGATTCGTCTAGAAGAAAAAAAAAATAATAATCCGGCTTTCAGGTATATAGAGAATCAGCACACACAAGCAAGGAATTAAATTCATTTTGATATTTATTAAATAGTTAAAAAAATGTCGCGCATGCAGTTTTCAAATATTATTATATCCAATAATGCTGTTAGGCAGAATAAATGAGTTTAGACAGTTTTTGACACAAATTGGTATTCTAAAAAAGCGATCTCATTACATAATGTCAAATGTTGTAAAATATAGGCATTTTTTATGTTTTGTGTAGTAACATAATAACATAATTTTAGAGAAGTTTCAATTGATCTTTTAAAGAGGAAGAACTTCAGCTATGTTTTATGATGGTAATTGAGTTTGTAACATTTTAACAACTAAAACACCTATCGTTTTGAAAGTTCTCGGTAATACATTGTTGTAAAGTGTCAATTTCTATAATTATGGAAAATTATAAGAAAAACTGGGCCATTTAATTTTTTTTAAGAAACTTTCAAAAGGCTTTCAGTTTTAATAAAGATTAAACTCAATTTTCGAACATTTTATCGAATTTTAGAGTATTTTCACCTATAGCGCCTTATTACTAGTACATGACTTGTTCAATTAATGTCATGATTAAATAGGTCTTCTATTATTTTAGAATATTATTAAAAAGATCCTATAGGATTATGTTTTAGATGACCTTATTTTCAGAATAGCTCTTTTTTCTCAATATCGCTAAAATTAATATTTTCTTGTCATATTCCATTTTTATTAGACATGTTTAAATCTAATACATAATTATATGAGAAAGAATTAAATTATTTTACGTGACAACAATGTATAAAAATTAGCATAAATATATGGGCAACATTAAATATTGCTCGTATCGTCAGAGCTCAGGTCTAGCCTCTAGGGAGGAAACTGGACGTCAAAATTACCTGCGGCGATTGGTATCTGCCTGTATGGTGCTGCACTAAAAAAGGGATACCGCCTTCCGGGGAATGTACTAGGTCTGCAATGGTTAACACCAATCCGCAGCCCATTATAAATAAAAAAGTATTAAATATTGCAGTTCTAAATTTTTTGGGTCTGTTAATAAAATCATACTCCACTGAGTTTTTTCTTTATAATTGTATGAAAAATTGGGTTAAATTCTTGACAGTCACATGATAAAAGTAATCACATGCTGTAGCGAATATCATTGCCATAGAAACTAGTCGACTTCGTTTGGGACAAAATAACCAATAAGGACTCTCATAGATCGCAAGAGGCCGAAAAGGCTTCCAGAAAACCATTTCTTCTACGTTCCAAGTTAGACTTTTCTAAGCGCATGTGCAGTTCAAACTCTCATTAGAAGCCGTTTTCGTCTTAAGATAGTTAGCTGAGAGAAGTGAACTTGTTTGAGAGACGCTTATAGGGTTAGATAGAGAAGGCAAGGTGTGTAAGATGGCGGGTCGAGTTTTTGAAATTAAAGCTTAAATATATGTATCTCTAATCTGACTGTGTTTTCATTCCCTTTGTTCTCCATTTAATTCTAAACTGTCATTACTTGTTGTATGTACGTATTCTTTTTGTAAAATTTAGATAAAATTTCAGATTTTATCGTTGAGTAAAGATATTCGAGTATTAAGATTCTCCAAAAATGTTTCAAAATTAAAATAATTTTTAATTATATATGTATTTTTAAATCTAGTGTACTTTGTTTACCTACGTACATTATTATTGTTAATTAATATGTACTTTTTAAAAGGAAGTTTCTGTAAAAAGCAAAAGCTGACAACAACGAAGCGCATGAACTGATTGATTAGAAACACATTATTACGTTTATCATGTGGCTTTGATGTCACATGAATTAATGATCTGATTGGCTAGCATCGCGTGATTGCAGTTATCCTATAACTGTGAGGTCAAATAAATTAATGAACTGATTATATAGAATCATGTGATTGCATCACGTGACTGATAAGCTGATTGGCTAAAATCACGTGATTGCAATTATCACATCACTATGAAATCACATGCTTAATAGAATTTAAGCGGAATATAAAGGCAATAATTCTAGGATATTTACTTAATGATTGATTGAGAGAAAATATAGAATTTATTCCACTTTCCATGATTGCTTTTATGATTTAAATGAGATATTTTGAAAAAGCTTTAAAGTATGCCGCGCATAATTCATAGAGGAATATTTGAGAATCTGAAAATACTTTTTGGTTATTTTATGACGACATTTAAATGAAATTCCATTCCATTTTTTATGAAAGTCTTTACCATTCCCCTTTTCCCGAAATTCCAGCACAATATTTCCTTACCGTAGAAAGTAAATATAATTCGGAAGGCAATAAAAAGCCTTTAGAATACTGTGATATGCAAATATATTGTTCAAGTTGTCCTCAATTCCTCTAGCATTTGCAAAATCCGGCAGAGATTCAAATGGAATCAAATATTTATTTTGTAGCGCAGTTTGTGAAACCGGGATGTGATACTTAAAATTTTATGACAAACAGAAATGGTGGAGGGTAGATTTGTGGTTTTTAGAACACATATAGAAACTTTTAAGTTTGTAGTTTCAGTCTACAACTTCAAATATTTTTATTTTGATGTTGAAAAAGAATGCAAGAGATAATATAGTAATGCTCATATGTCAACACTTGAAAAATAACAGGAGGTACAAGTATATCACAAATATGTTTGAAAAAAAAAATTTCCATTCCCGGATTTTAAAATACTAAAGGAATTGGAATTATTTGTATTGGTTATATTTTTAGTCTACCTTCCCACCGGTTTTTAACAGATTTCAGAAGTCAAATATTTGTAAATGTAAGACATTTCGTTATATTAGTACTTTGATGTAGATCAAATAAATTTACATATCTCATGTTTTTTAAATTTAAATTCTAGATAAATTTTTTTTTTCGTATCATTTAATTTTCTTTATAATAATTAAACTTCATAGAATTCTGTACACTCAATAATTTTATCCTAATGAATGTCAGAATGTTAATAATGAATTGAAACTAACGTTTTTGATACAGAATTTACTTTTATCCCTTACGTGCATGATCGAGTTAACTCGATCTGTCTAAACTGTCCAAACTGTGCACAATCGAGATAGTTCGAGCAAAATATTATCTTATGTTTCTGTAATTTTCACACTCGAATATAAGCAATCGTCGTTTTCACCCATGAGACTTTAATCCTTTAAAGTGCACGATCGCGTTAACTTGATCGTTCTAGACTGTCCAAACTGTGCATAATCGAGATAGTTCGAGCAAAATCTTATTTTATGTTTCTGTAATTTTCACACTCGAATATAAGCGATCGCCGTCTACACTCATGAGACTTTAATCCCTTAACGTGCACGATCGCGTTAACTTGATGATTCTAAACTGACCAAACTGTGCACAATCGAGATAATTCGAGCAAAATCTTATTTATATTTCTGTAATTTTCACACTTGAATATAAGCGATCGCTGTCTACACTCAGGGGGCTGACTGCGAACCCTTCGTCATGATTTCATAAGTTTAGATAAAGTTTATAGTAAATTTAGATAAACGTGTTATTAAAAGTATTCTTTCATTTGCTGGACAGCAGTAATTAGAACACATGTTTGTATAAAAAAATGAAGCGAAAAAAATTAGATTTCAGGAGCATATATTAGTAGAAAGACTGATACAAAGCTATAGCGATGCAAGTATAACAAAATCGGGTAGACTACAAAATCTTCTGGAATTCTACGACTAACGGAATGTCATTTTTTCATTTTTTTTCGCACCAACATAAAAAATATAGAAGCTATGACAAGATATTGTGCTGTGTGTTGAGCTAAATGGGATAAGGAGAAGAAGAAAAACAAAAGAATCGTTACACTTGTTTAATAATTACAATGTTGTGTGTGTGTGCTATGTGCTGCACATTACTTCCAAATATATCAAACAAAAGAAAATTTTGAATAATTTTTAAGAATAAAAATACTACTACTATTATTATTTCTGTTGAAAAAGTATAAATAAATATCTCTATTGATAAAAATACGTTACAGCTATTAGAAAAAACAGAAATTCGAAAAGAAAGTTAATAATAAAGTGGATGTACGTGTGAGATTGCAATATTCGGCTCTTATTTATACAATGTGGATTAAAATCCAAAATTAAAATAAAAATTTTGTATTTTTTGAAGGGATGGGGGGGGGGGGCCCAAAACAAGGTTCTAAAATGTGTATTCTTGAAAAGAATTGATTTTTTTGGCCGGTTTTTTCAAAATATCTGTGTGTTAAGGGGCTAAAATATTTTAAAATTTTCAAGCAGATAAGTATCAACACATTTTTTTTCGACGGGCCTGAATTTTAGCAACTTAGCCTTCGCAGACACGGCAAGTCCTCGAATGTGAGGGACATTTCGTGGTGGCCTCGTTACCAAATTAGGACGCTTGAATTAATTTTTAATTGAAATTCTCGTCCTATGCTAAACATACAGAGCCAAATAAAAACTCAATAGATCTTTTACGTGCCACATAATCGTATGATATGCGTGCCTACGTTCTTAGCATCCAGAAAATCTATCAACTCAAGACTGGGTTGAAACTACAACCTTATGCTCACGAAGCAGGCACGCTATCTCTAAGCTATTGAAGCCGACTGGTACCAACACAGTAACATGTTCGACTGCCTTGATATTTTAAGCAGCTTTCCTTTTTCTGTACCACAGATAAGTATGAGAAACCATCCCTTATTTGAGGATAAGTTTATCAGATGTAATTATATAGATAATTTCTAATTATATATGAACCATAACATTTTTAACAGATTTTTTGAAAAAAGCTTGGGGCTTTTTTATGTCTTTTAAGGTATTCGACGTTATGTCTTTTAAGGTACGTTCGGAACCGTGATTTTGAAAAAGTGCATAAATGGATAATATTTATGATATTTAGTGTCACTTGGATTAGAAAATGTATATAAAATTGTTTTAAGAACAGTATTACAATAAAAAACTATCAAAGTACACTATTTTGACAAAAAATGAACATAGAATGACCCATTTTCATAATATTCTCCTTTTGTGAAAAATGCTCCTATTATAATAATTTTTTGCCTGTATACAGTTCAGACCTCTGTACAGAGGCTCAACCAGAATTTTTGAAATATATAACTTAGAAGTGGGTTTATCCATATTTTACGACAACAGAGGGGAGAAATCTTAAAAAAAAAACGCCGATAATTATTTCAAATGGTTGTAACTCTGAAAATAACGTGAATTTTTCAAAAATCATAGTTGAGCCTCTGTACAGAGGTTTGAGCTATATACTGGCAAAATATTATTATAATAGAAGCATTTTTCACAAAAGGAGAACATTTTGAAAAAAGGTTATTCTAAGTTCATTTTTTGCCGAAATATTGTATTTAAATAATTTTTCTTCAAAATGTTCTTAAAACATCTTTATACATGTATTCTAATCTAAGTGACACTAAATACCCTGAAAATTATCCATTTATGTGCCTTTTTAAAATCACGGTTCCTAACGTAGTCGCGGATACCTTAATGTTAATAAATATGAAACCTTACGGCTTTTGAACTCTTAGTATGCATTAATTTTCCCTTTCCATGTTTTTTAATGTGTTTGGGTATGTTGTTTTTTGTGTAATGCTTTTAACGTTTTTTCCCTAAGTGTTATTTGTTTACTGCTTATGTCTCTTAAATTGTTTTTGGTAAAATTAATTGGTTCTTGCTCTTCAATTTTTTTCTTCATAAACACTATAATTGGAGTTTTTTTTCTAAAATGTGCGTTTCCTTTAAATAAATAAATAAATTATTTACGTTAATGACAGAAAATCATTATAAAAATTTTGCCTATAATTATGTTGCAATATAATTTTAACATTCTATGATCACGTTAGTTGCACTAGTCATTCCATCATTCTTGTTACTTCTCTCTGATTTCTTCCATTTTAAAAAAAATGAATCATAACGAAAAAACATGATTAAATAAAAGTTATTAAGTAAAAAATAAATCTAGTGAAGAACACGCCTAAGGGAGCTGATAAGCAAATTTATCAGAGAATTTAGTAATTAAAACTAACAAGAATATAATGATTATTTTATCTCTTAAAAACAAAAAGTAAAACAATTTTTTTTTTCGTAGTACATTATCTACATATCTAGACACTTTAAATTACAATACTTTTCTTGTACTTTTTATAATAATGCTTTTTTTTAACAATTGTCTAGTTTATAGAACACGGGCAAAAGTCACGTAGAGAGAAGAAATATTTCCAGCACTTTTGAAACAAAAAACAGTCGTAAAACTTATCAGTAGAAACATTTTAAAATCGTTTTTAAAGTCCAGGAGATAATTTATTTTTGTAAAAGGAGATGCGGGTTTGCATACTTTCTAAAATTATCTGGCCATTATTGTCACCAAAGAATAAACGTTTATGCGAACACACTTTCAAATTTGCATTTTTTGCTCACTGATATTAAAATGTTTTGTTTTATGAAGGAATAGCCAGCTTTTAAAAGAAAAACTTTTGTTTCTATTTCCGACTAGTTGAAAATAAAATCCTTGAATTTTACAAAAACACAGATTTTTATCAGCTTTTTAACTTGCTCTCTTTAAAACTTTTTCAGTGATTTCTTCCAAAGTCTGGGTTACTTCTGGTGTAAAAAAGCCTAAAGGAAAAGCGATTTTGGTTTTGTTTAAAGTATCCAACTACGTTCGGAACCATGATTTTAAAAAGGCGCATAAATGGATAATTTTCGTGATGTTTAGTGTCACTTAGATTAGAATACATGTATAAAATTGTTTTAAAGACATTTTGACAAAATAAAAGTGATTTAAATACAATATTTCGGCAAAGAATTAACTTAGAATAATCTTTTTTCAAAATCTCCTTTTGTGAACAATGCTTCTATTATAATAATATTTTGCCTGTACATAGCTCATATCTCTGTACAGAGGCTCAACTACGATTTTTAAAAAATTCACATTATTTTCAGAGTTACAACCCTTAGAAATAATTATCGGCGTTTTTTTCTTAGAACTTCTCCCCTCTGTTGTGTCGTAAAACATGGATAAACCCACTTCTAAGTTATATATTTCAAACATTCTAATTGAGCTTCTGTACAGAGGTCTGAGCTATATACAGGCAAAATATTATTATAATAGAAGCATTTTTCGCAAAAGGAGAATATTTTGAAAATGGGTCATTCTATGTTCATTTTTTGTCAAAATATTGTACTTAAATAATTTTTTAATGTAATACTATTCTTAAAACAATTTTATGTACATTTTTTAAATTTAAGTGACACTAAATATCATAAATATTATCCATTTATAAGCTTTTGGAAAATCATGGTTCCGAATATGTAGTCGGATACCTTAACTAACTTTTAGGGTTTGCAGCCCCGGGATCCCGGTATTTTTTCCAATCCAGAAATTCCGGGATTAAAATAACTATTCCCGGGATTTAATTTTTGTCTGAATTATATTTAAAAAATTTTTCTCATCAAAATTTTCTAAGAATTTAATTCTTAGAAAATTTATATTTTGTTTATGAAACATGTACGTAGAATTTTTTTGAGCAATTATAAACAAAAAATATATATATGCAGGTTTCATTTCTCGTAGGGGGGGGGATCTAAGTGGTCCACTGCCATACTTACGCAATAATATAAGCAACATCTCAAGAATAAATTTTGTGATAGTTCCTTCTTCAATTAAATGCTGTTAATTAATAGCGGACCTCCTAGAAAGACTTGAGACACTTCAAATCCCATTTTATTGCTAACAGCTCATGCAACTGGATCTTCTATTTGAAGTAAGGTAACACTTAAAATTGATTCACATTCTGATTCAATAACTGGATCAATTCATACTCCAAAAACATTAAGTGCAGCAGAAGAACTAGATGAAGTTATCAAAGAGGCATATGCACCAAAATGCAGTATATTAGTTTTGAGCCACTGTCATGAAAAATTCAAGTTTTACTATGCAATTTCAACTATGATAATGTGTAAGCATTTTTAATAAATATTCCAATCCCGATACCGGGGCTCCAAGATTTGTGAATAACGTAATCCCGAAATTCCAGGATTGAGAATACATCACGGGATTGTAAACTCTATTTACTTTATATTAGAACAATGTAAAAAATTTGGGGAAATTGTTCTTGTCATTCTAAGCTATAGTCAAGTGACGAGAATAACAATAAATATGATACTTCAATTTCCGAGTTCTGCATTGTACTAAAAATTTAGAGCATACGTGGGCTTGCGATTTTTAAGCAATTCTCATACGAGTCTTACAAGTTGTGGTCAATTTTGATTCACTGATAAAATATCTCATTAAATGTGTTACAGCTATTATTAAAGCTTAAAAATACATACATATGTAGCGGTGGTATCTTCATAAGCCAGTAACAGCCTCGAAACATGAGTGATCACTTTTGTCTAGTGGTCATGTTACTGGGCTTCAGATCAGGAGGTCACGGGTTCTGTCCTCCGGATAAGCGCCCCTTCATTGGTGACCTTGACTGAATTAAAAAAAAAGCTCAACCTGCTAATCTGTCGTGGCGCCATCTACCCGCAAAAATAGCAATAAAAAAGTCGTTCGATCCACTTGACGCAGCAACCAAAATCCGTCAGACTCACTTGTAGCAACACCACCAACTAACAGCAACAACACACACACTTGCCATAACAAATATATATCGTTCGTTCGCTTATCCACCGAATCACTGGTGGGGGAGTAGTATATCGGTGGTATCTTCATAAGCCAATAACAGCCTACTGACATGAATGATCACTTTTGTTTAGTAGTCATGTTACTGGGCTTCGGATCCATAGGTCACGGGTTCTGTCCTCCGGATAAGCACCACTTCACACATACTGTGGAAAAGCGTCTCTCTCACACGCATTCACCGATTCCTTCACTCACACTGAACTATCAGACTCTTACAGATTTTAAATTTGGCAAACATGTTTCTTTTGTTGAGTAGAGATTCGCTAATTGTGGAAATCTTCTCTCAGAGAAGGAGTTGCTTTTTCATCTATATCAGAAAATTTTTCATCTATAGATAAAAATTTCCATTTTCGAACTGTTGGTCTACAGACTTAAAATTTAGCAAGCATGCTTACTTCGTTGAGTAGAGATCCACTAAGAACGATTTTTATGGAAATCTTCTCTCAGAGAAAGGATTGCAGGGAGTTACGGAAGCGTTTTGATAAAAAAAAATCCAGCTTTCGAACTATTAGACTTACAGATTTGGAATTAAGCAAGCATGTTTGTTTTGTTGAGTAAAGATCCACTAAGAACGTATTTTATGGAAACCCACTCTCAAAAAGAGTTCAGAAAGTGACGGAGGCGTTATAGGTAAAAATTCCCGTTTCTGAATTGTAAGACCTACGGACTTGAAAGTTAGCAAGTACGTTTGTTTTGTTGAGTAGGGATACCCTAAAAATGGGTTTTGCGGAAATTGACTATAGGGAGGAGATTTAAAGGGCGTATAAGATAGTTATATTCCCATTTTAGAAATTCAAATCAAGAGTCGAGAGCTATAGAAATGTTTTTCAGTGCAATTAAAAGTTTGATGCTTGGAACTTAAGAACAATACAAAACCATACAACATTACGAAATACCCAGTGAAACGGGCTATTAGTGGCTAGTATGCTCTAATTGTTCAACACCAGTTCACTAAATCAGACACTATATATTGTTAAATTAATATTTTACATTTATTATTTGGATATTATGAAATTTATCTTAGCATGATATTTTAAGGTATTTAGAGATAAGTTTAATGATAATAAGTAAAAAAAAAAAAATTAAAATGGTGAAATATTACTAAATGATATATTGTACACAATAAAATATTATCATCCTCCAGAATATTAAATCTCTTACCAATTCGATCAATTGTCTAAATTTTACACAAACAATCGGAGACAATCAATTCAGCTTTCAATCAAAGAAACGAAACACTTGATCAAAACTATCAGAAACACGAATACACACAAACAATACACATTCACTAACTTAATATTTATACATTCTTAATATCAAAACTAATAACTTCCAATTAAGTTACTCAATCTAACAACTTCGCTATATGTCCTGTAACTTTAAATCCGATTGCATATACACTCGCACAGAAATCCATTACTCTTAACAAGTTCCCTGCAAAAACACCATTCATATTCGGTGCTATTGCCGAGCCTTTGACAGCAAAATATCCGACTCAACGTGTTCTGTAGCGGCGAAATTGGATTTTCAATTTCCTTCGAAAAGTTATTTGCAGAAACGTTAAGCTTCGGTATCTAAAAGGGAAAAATGATAAATATCTGGCGGAGAATTTGGCGTTTTTATTTTCGTGCGCGGGGCGTTATTTTCATGTGCAGTGAAATGTTAATGGGTGGGCTATTTCAAGCGCTCAAGTGTGATTTGGGATTTCTGTAATCTGCATAAAATTTGATGTATGATGATGGGATGGCCGAAATTCTGTTCACACACTGGACGTTGATCGGAAAGGTCAGTTTCTAAGTTGGTATGTTTGAAGCCATTGAATGTGTTTATTTCAATTTATTGATTGATTGTATAATTTATTATCGGCTTAACGTGCGCGATCGATTTAATTTGATTGAGCTAAGCTGGACAAACTGTGCACAATCGAGATAATTCGAGTGGAATTGCATTTTATGCTGCTGAAATTTTGATGCTCGAATATAATCGAGATCCATCGTCATGATTTCGTAAATTTAGATAAAATTTATTGTAATTTTAGATAATTATTAAAAAAAAGTATTCTTTCATTTGATAGTCATCAGCATTTGGAATGCATAGGTTTTGTATAAAGCAAATTATTAGAAAGACTTATCCAAAGTTATCACAGTGGAACAAATGTAAAAAAAAAAGATAGATTATCAGATTATATTTTCTCAAAGTTTTAGTGAAAGAGTATTTTTCTACAAATAAAAAAGATATTTATCACGAAGAGATTATTTTATATATTTAAAAATATATAATATTTTTAAATCTAATATATATATATATGCACACATTTATAATAATAATAATAATAAATGAAATTTCCAAATGAAATATTCTACAAAACAGAGAAAGTACAATTTCTCTGAAATTGAAATCCAAGAACAACAAAAACAACGATAAACAAACTAATGAAGAAAAGTTAATTTACCAAAATGGAAAATTACTATGTTTTCTAAAAATGTTACAGGCTTAGGGCAGTGAAGTAGGGTTAAGCTTATTTTACAGGATCCTAGCCATCTTTTTCAGCAAAATATTTATACATAATAGTGCAAGAATAAATTGAAGAAAAGGAACCACTTTTGAAAAACTCAGGCCTAAAATTTGCACGTGTAAGCAAACATTAATCTATTAAACAATTAAACTAATACGACTCCCTTTTATTTAAACAGAAATATTAGCAAGATGTAATCATTAAGTTGAGCAAACGTAAATTCAGGAACTTAACGAAAATTTCGTATACCTGAAGCAGGAAACTATACAAGTCCATTAGTTTTGTCTTGATAGGTAGTGAACAATGATATATATGTACATACAGAGAGATATAGAAAGAAAGAGATAAACCTAACACTTAATGATAAGTTTTCCGACAGGAAATTTAAAATAACATGGATCAGAATGTGATCTATTTATTTTACTGGAAAAAAAGTATTTGAAATTTGGTTCATAGAATGAAAAGAAAAGGTTTTCTTCAGCCAATAAATGAACGAGGATAAGCAATCTTATTCACCAATGGAATCTGAATAGAATACTCACTATTTGATAACAAAGAACATTATTTGAAATTGAAATGGAATCCTTTGAAATTCAGATAGCAAAGCGTTATTATAATAAAGGGTATCACTACTCTACGCTTTGATATTATGATCAAAGTAAGGATATTCCAAAAAAAAAAAAAAAAAAATAAAGACTGGAGAATAGTGATGGGTGTAATTTGTTTTATATATTCTCTCACTGGACGTTGGTTTAGTAATATACTCTATATCAGTGGTCTTCAAACTTTGTGGACTCGTGGAACCCTCAAAACTATATTATGTTTTCAGGGTCTCCTATCCTTAGAAGAATATATTTTAAAATAATGTTTATAAATTATATCAATACGTTATAGGTATTTTATGTAAAGACACTTAAAGAAAAAGCATTGCATTTGACATCAATTTTTTTAATATATTTTATATAAGTTGAAAATTAGTTTTAAAAAGGTTTTGTAAACTTTCGACACTTAAAATCATTGTTATTTTCTTGTTACAGCTGCTAATTCTACTTTGTTTTGATATCACTGAGTATTCAAATAATTATCAACATCTTAAAATCGTCATTGGTATTAGAAAATTTTACTAATATATTCAAAGCGACATTTTTCATTCAGTTAAAAAATGTCAAACTTTATAAAAAGAACTGAAATATCCGCATTCTTTAAATTAAATTTTTTTACTTTCTGAAACATTTTTTTTAGTTTCCTTAATATTTTTATGACTTGTACGAAATTTAAGATTTTATTTTATCTATAAAATATTTCTTTACAATTATCTTTACAAGCAAACTGCCTTTAAGAACTCAATCTTTTATAAAAATTGAAATTTTAGTAAAATTTTTTTTGGTGTTTTGATTAGGCTAACAGTGATCGCTCGTGGAACTCCTCACAAAGTTCCACGAAATACATATCGTCTGCTTTAAGTTTTTAATTCTTAATCGATATAAACAGGGAATTATATGGATGTCAAATGATAAAACTAACAAATACTGTATACTTTAATACACTAATTGAAACAAAACCTCAAACTTTGAGAAATTATATATATATATATATATATATAAGCAATTTCAAAATGTACCTAATTTAAAATTTATATTAGTAAAAATGTTAAATTTAGATTCTATGAAAGTTAATCTGTCTCTTTTCTCGCTCTCTCATACATAATTATTTAAATTCCACTATATTCAAAGGCAATTAATATGTATTATTATAAGGAATAAAAATGCAGAGAGCAAAACTGATTTGTTTGAGAAATAAAAGAATGACAATCAAATGAATAAACATATAATTGTGACTTGAACAATTTAGAATAACGATTACACTCGAAATCAATTTGTTATAATAAATGATCATAGTTCTATTCAAGATCGTGTGGGAGTAGAGACTGTATCCCTTAGCTTTGAACAAGCCTCTTAAACAATTACAGAATAGCAACGTTTGCTTTGAAGATCAACGTATAATTGAATAAGGGTTTGGCTTTATGCATATATCAAAACAGGAGTTAGACAGAGACATGCGGGTTGATAATTGTATTCATATGTTGTCATTACGATTTTAGTAATGTATGAATAATGAATATATACTTGTCGTAAGATAATTTACATTTAATGTAGAAAATTATGAGTAATTTGAATGTGATCAGTGTGAAATAATTTGGTTTTATATATTTTAGGCTTAAAACTAACATACTCAAATTTGTCATGTGATTAAAAAGAAAGTATTCATTGTTTTATTTATTTAATATTAACAAGAAAAATCAGTATTGGAAACACACATAAGTGATTTTGTGATCAAACGTTGTCATTTGCTTCTAATAAAATGAAATATGAATACATATTCTAATAGCTGCTACAAGGCTTTGATTTTTCTATTTTTCATTTTATTCGAAACCATGATTTTGCAAACGCGTATAAATGAATATATATATATATATATATATTTGATTTTAGTGTCACGTGAATTAGAATATACATTTAAAATTATTCGAAGAATATTCTTACAAAAAAAGAATATTTAAATGCAATTTTTTGGCAAAAAATGAAGAAAACATGACATATTCCAAACATTCTCTCTTTATGAAAACTGCCTTGATAATAATAATATTTTCCCTTTATATATAACTAAGATTTTTCTAAAGGGCCTGAACGAGGAGTTCTGAAAAATTCACATTATTTTCAGAGATACTATCAATTAAAATATTTAATAACCAGTGTTTTTTGTTAATTTTCTGATATATTAAAACATGAATAAATCTAAATCTAAATTATATATTTAAAATTTTCTAGTTCAGGTTCTGTAAAGACGTGTTAACAATATATGTGCAAAATATTATTATAGAAGCATTTCTCTCATAAAAGGAAAATGTTCCGAACTATATAATTTTTTCTTCATTTTTTGCCAAACAATTGCATCTAAATTCATTTTCTTGTAATAATAATCTTAAAATAATTCAATAGGAATATTCATATTCAAGTGAGACTAAATATCTCACGAAAAAACTATTCATTTATAAGTTTCTTCAAAATCAAGGTTCTGAAAGCAGTCGGACACTTAAACACATTTGAATTAATGGAATTTTGTTTAATCTGAATAAATCACGAATGTCTAATTCGAAATTTAGCTAAAGAGTTACTCTATAGGAGGATACAACAAATACAAACTGTACTAAAATGTTCTAACAACCATTTTTATTGATAAAATTCAAATACAAGGAAATAAAAATCATCTGGCAATAAGTTAGTTCTAATAAAATATTTTATTAATTATAAAGTGAAAAGCTGTATAACAAACACTCAATATTTAACTTTTTTGCATATAAATTATCACGTTAGCATTAAATGTAAAAGTACAATATTACTGACTAATTACCAAGCTATTTATTCAATCTAAATACTATAATAGTTAGCTTTTCATTACGCACATTTTAAATATGAATTTATAAAATAAAATCCTCAATTTTGGAAAACTATTGCTTTTAAAATATGAAATGTGCTTGTAGATGCCATCTCGACAAAATTTATTAAGAATTTTAAATTCAATTTAACACTGTTTTTTTCATTTAAAGTTATAAATATTCATATTTAGTGAATATTTGTTAAAATTATTAGCAGATAATTTAAAATAAAATGAAAAAAAAAATCATATTTAGGGGTTATAGAATTTTTATAGGTTACCAAATTATTGGAATAAAATATAAGCCTTTTTAATAATTAAATATACAATAAATAAAAAAAACAATTTTTAAAAAAAATTTGTTTTTAAGTGATATTTGTCTCAAAATTACTTTAAAACCATGCAATTTACCACAATTTTTATAAAAAAATTATTAAGATAAAATTATTTTTAAAAAATTCGATAAACTGAACTAAAACTTTATAAAAAAATAATGTACTGTACAATCTATTGATTGAGATTTCTTGTAATTAAATCTTTTAACTAAAACTTTAAAAAAAAACTATAGAAAACATAAATAAACTATAAATTTTTATTGCAGTAATGAGACAGCCATATTTGTCTCATAATCTCCAATTTATAATTTGGAAACTTTCTTCATCTGTTCAGAGAAAAATTCAAGCAAGCTGTTCTGATATCCTCATCGTTTGGCAATATTTTTCATATTCTTCATATTATATTACATTGGCGAAGTGTGATGACATTTTTTCTGAGATAGAGGCAAAACATGTTCTACAATAAATCTATCAAAACATAATGAATTCTATGTTGTCAGCTGTTTTTTGACTTCATGGATGCAAGAATGATTTATTATTTCCACATATACCTACTTTTACCAACTTTCGCAGTAAATATTAAATGATGGTTAACCAATGTGTTTATTGCAAGTGACAAGCTTCTCAGCAGTTTGGAACAACAGTCACTTACACTAAAGATAATAGCGATAAAGTGACTTGTTATGTATTTGTATTAAAGAATTTCAGAGTAAGTTAATAGTAAATAGATATTTTCTCTATAAAGAAATATAAATTTTACAATATTAATATTTTTATAATTATTTCGGTTTTTAAGTTTACTTTTGTCAGATCATCTTAGTAGTATTGAAGATCATTTAAGATTGGAAATGCGACGATAAGGCAGATGTATGAAGGAATATAATAAATTTTAAAAGGGACAAAGTATGCTTTGTTTTTTTATTAATCGTTTTGTTTATATCTAAAGAATTATTTTATTATATAAAATATTTGCCTTTGAATTGAGACTTCTCTTAAGGTATCCGACTACGTTCGGAACCATGATTTTAAAAAAGCGCATAAATGTATAATTTTCATGATATGTAGTGTCACTTAGATTAGAATGCATGTATAAAATTGTTTTAAGGATATTATGACAAAAAAAATATATTTAAATACAATATTTTGGCAAAAAATTAACTCAGAATAACCTTTTTTCCAAATGTTCTCCTTTTGTAAAAAATGCTTCTATTGTATTAATATTTTGCCTGTATATAGCTCAGACCTCTGTACAGAGGCCCAACTATGATTTGTGAAAAATTCACATTATTTTCAGAGTTACAACCATTTGAAATAATTATCGGCGTATTTTCTTAAAATTTCTCCCTTCTGTTTTCATAAAATATGGATAAACCGACTTCCAAGTTATGCATTTCAAAAATTCTAGTTGAGCCTCTGTACCTAGGTCTGAGCTGAATACGGGGAAAATATTATTATAATAGAAACATTTTTCACAAAAGGAGAATATTTTGAAAAAAGATTATTCTAAGTTAATTTTTTGCAAAAATATTGTATTTAAATAATTTTTTTTGTCAAAATGTCCTTAAAACAATTTTATACATGTATTCTAATCTAAGTGACACTAAATATCATGAAAATTATCCATTTGTGCGCTTTTGAAAAATCACTTTTCCGAACGTAGTCGGATACCTTAAACATTTTGAGGGTTAGAAATGAAATAAAATGTGAATACATAAAACTTTTTCAAATAATTATCTTGTTATGAATTTTGTGTAATGAATGCTTAAAATAGTGTAAATATAATTTATATCTGAATGTGTAATACATTAATATTACTTTCTGTTGCATTTATTTTGTGCTAAAATTTTAATTGCAGCTTACTTAAATAACTAAGAGAATCTTAATTTTATGTATAAATTTTCTTTTCTTTAAATAATAAAAATTAGAGATAGAAAAAATAACATTTATTAGAAAAGTTTAAATATTACTCAAAATGGATTCTAGGTATGTTCGAATCAAACAGAAGAACATTTTAATGCTTCAAATTCTCCCATTTTTCAAAACATTCCATTATTTTTCAAGATGCCGGTGTAAACTTTTAAAATTGTTGCTAATTTATATTTTTTTTTAGATTAGTGGTAATCGATATCGTTTTAGTAAATTAATCGTTGAAATTTATATGTTAAAAAAAGGCTGAAATATTTTAAATTTGAGTTAGTTAACTTTCCTTCTTGAGAAGTTCATTTTTTATAGCGACTATTTTAATGGCTAATAAAGCTATTGGAGGATTATATTTCAATGTGGTAAGTAATAAAAAAAAATTGAAACTACGGAAGAAATAAGTATATTTTTCTCTTTTATTTTGGACCATTATTTCGTAAGAATTTTATGTGATCATCATGTACTTTTCAAAAGGGAAGTACGAGAAATATCGCATTTTCTGTAACTTTTCTAAAAGAGCAAAAAATGTAATCCGCTTTAGTACCATTAAATATTCAGAAAGAAAATTTGAGTAAGTATCTTTTTCTGATATTTATGTTTTTTGAAGCGGAAAATGTTCGGAAAAAGTTTTAAGGATAAATTTATTTGAAATATGGTAAAGACTTGTTTCCATTTCTAAATTTTAAATGAAAGTTAGAGGAGTTATAAATTGAAGAAAATACCGTTTTATAGCATTGTTGAAGCTTATAACTACTTAACATGCTTAAAGTAGTAAAAAATGTTATAAAATACTATTCAGAAACAACATTAAGCAAAAAATATTCAGAAAAATGGAAATAGGAAAAATAATGTGAAACATTAAAAAAGGAAAGAATTTGAAGTATTTTGAAATTCTTTTCAATAATTTTTATTTTCTGCAATTTTGTCATAAGTTTTAAGCTATAACAATATAATATTTTAAATGTATTATTTAACTTAAGAGTAAAAACATCTATAATCGTCACAAAATATGAATAAATATTATTAAATACTGTAAGTAAAATTTCTCTAAGTAAATTTGTAAAACACTTTAAGTAAATTTAGAAAAACAAAAATAAAGTTTTTTTTGCAATGATTAATATGCATATGCAATATAATAATAATAATAAATAACAATAATAATTCCTTTAATTTCATCCTAAATAACTTTTTAATTTTTAATGGTTTCTTTCTTCAGGACTCGAGTCTAAATATTCAACTATCTTACCCACATAGTCGGGATTTAATTGAAATCGAATATTAGAGGTTAACAGCTTGCATCTTTTAAAAGTAAGATTACGTCAGAAACTATAGAGCAATAGCTTTCCTCCAATCGTATCCTCCGTATGAAATTGGGCGGGAAAATTTTAAATCCTACTTATATATATATCTATTATTTTGTAATATATTTAACAATAATTATGTAATTCGTTTCCTATAATTCTGTCATAGTGGCTAACCAATTAAAGCATGGAATTCCCCCTCTCTTTACTCTCCTTAAGACAATCGTGTTATTTTTAGAACTGCTTAATTACGCTCTTTGTTTGAAAACCATATCAATCTAAGATAGTTTCATTTTTCTTGTATTACATCTGATTGCTTTGATACATTGCATTTTTAAAAGTACAAATTTATTACTCCTTGGTTACATCTTTTTTGTGTCTTAGAATTTCTAATAAAAGTATGAATAAATGCAAAAAAATTCTACTCATTTTTAGTTCCATATTAAAATTTACATGTAACCGTTGTATTACTGCAATATCTTGAAAAATGATATTAAAAACAAGTAATGTAAAAAAAAAAACATTTTTAAGCCAATTCCTACTTAGGTCAACAAAGAAAAAAATTAAATTTCAGTAACTTTTTATTAAATAGTTGCAATTTATATAAATATGTATATACATATATGTCAGAATCACAGTATTGTGGTAGAATATAAAGCGATTTTCCTTGCAATTTTCCATTTTCATTTCCATATAGGGTGTTGGACTATGATTTTTGCTTGTTGCTATTTATTCATTAATTAAATTAAGTTATTCCAATAAAATAGTATAGTAAAAAGAAATCACGTTCGTGAAATTAGGCGCTATCCATTGCTCTACAGGGCCACAACGAGTGACTTCCCTTTTTATATATGGGGTTGGAATATTATTTCTGTTTGTTACTATTTATTCATTAGTTACGTTTAATTAATGAACTAATATTTGAAAAAACTGTATTAGCATCACCTGTCATTCCCTATAAGTTTAAAAAAAATGTATTTGAACTTGAGTGAATGAATAAAAAGTATTTTATTGACGATTGAAAATTTGAACAAGATTATACATATATATATGTATAAAGAGAGTGTGAACTAATAGAAGGAATTGAATAATTAGACCAATTTGTTAATGCACAGAATTAAATCGAATAAATAAGTATTCTGAAATTGAATCAGCTATTATGAATGTAATCAATATATCGATTCCTTGCATTGAAATGAACATCCTTTAAAATAAATTACTAGTTACACGTTCCCAACGGTTGCTGATTATGGTAGGTAACATAGAGTAGGTTAACGCCTCTTGGTGTTTAGGGGCGTCTGTCATCTAAAACAAAAGTGAAGAGATAACTATATCATATGCAGCTCGGACACACATAATTATATATTCAAAATCATTGCGTGAAGTGGTAATGGATAGTTATAGTTACAGTCACAAATGCCAGCACACTGTAGAATAAATTCTATTTGTAGGAATCCATAATGCTTTGATTCTCCCCTAGAGTTAATTTGTTGGGTTTTATTGAGCTAGTCTATGTGCAACTGAAACTAGATATGATTAGCATTTATATGATTAGTTTTTTGGTGCAGAGATGCTCATCATTGGATGCATGTAGCCTATGGTGTAATGGAGAATATTATGGCTTCCAACTGCAAACTCAGGTTTTTGGCCCCAAGCCCAAATACGTACAAAGCGTCAGTCAAGTTTTGGGTCCCCTAGAGTCCCTCGCAATGCAGGGGTGTACGTTACGCCACTGCATGTAGCACCAACAACAAGTGCTTTATAAAGGAAGAAAAGAGAATACCTTTCTTAAGTACTAGAATTATTTTACCAAGTGGCTATTTTTTTAGTATGCATCGAAAAAGAATACAAGTGTCATTCGAATCTATTTCTGAGTTGTATTGAGAAAGAATTGTGTTGCTTCTAAAGAATGCTGATTACCCTTCCAGGGAATCGGTGATCGTGGGGGGACATAAATAAGCAGGAGTGATGTGAATCTGTAATCGATTGCTGCAGCAGAGAACGAAGATCGTCGTATTCGGCGTAAGGTTGTACCGCATCGTTCTGAGTCTGCGGGACAGATTCATTGTGTACCATAGTGGTACAAAGAACTGTTAGAAATCGATTACTTCAAGAACAGCTCCGAGTCAGGCACCATGTAGCGTGTATTCCGCTGACTCCAAGCCATTGCTGTTTGCGACGCCAGTGATGTCAAGCTAGAGCTCACTGGAGGGCGAAATGGAGATCTGTTATGTTTTCTGATGAAAGCATGTTCTGCCTTGGTGCCAGTGATAACCGTGTGCTGGTCAGAAGGAGGTCAGGGGAACACCTGCAACTAGACGGTCTACTGCCTAGACCAGGGGTGGGGAACCTTTATGGATCAACGTGCCATTTTTTCTAAAGAAGTGTTTAAGGAGGTATAGATGCGCCATCAAATAATTTTGACTTGTGATTATTGGGAAAATAATAAAACTTAATACTAACAACTCTGAAAACTCTTTATTTACTACGAAAAAATACCTTTGCACTGTACGTTGTAAATGTCTTAGTTATGCATGTTTATTCAAATTAAAGTAACATTAGTATGACTTCTGTTATTGCAGATTGTGTGTGGATGACAAATAACTTATAAGATGTTACTTTTAGTAAAATGCATGCTGAACTGGAGTCATCTGCCAAATGGTTTCTAAGCAGTTAATTATTTCTGCTGTGGTTCACTTTTTTGACAAGAGGATTTGTGATTTGTCTCAAAATGCCGTTTTACAGACGATGTTCTGCATACCACTGTTCCAGAATATAAAACACACACCGCTTTGTCGCCTTTACTAATCATGCCATATTTTTAGATTCATTGCTTGAAATTTTCTGTTAGATCTACTATCTTGCACTTTTTGTTTTTTTGCTAAACTAGCCGTGTTAAATAAAAGTTAAAAAATCGTAAATATAACACAAATAAACTTTAAAATACAGTTGTGACGACGAAATTGACTATGCTATGTTTAGACAAATTTTTATCATAAGCAACTGTAGTCCAAGACATAACTAAGGCAATAACTGAGACAATAACAAACGAGTGTGCACCCCGCCACCCCGCAACCGATTAGTCGCGTTTGTTCGTAATATTTCATAGTGAATTTTGTAATTTTGAAAAAAAAATGCAAACAATTTTCATCTCCATTTCATGCAACCATTTTCATCATATATAAATACTTCATTTTAGACAATATACAAATAATACTTTTAAAATAATCGTCTGTTATCAATTACAACCGAAAAACTATTTACCCTCAAAAATATCATCTTTATGTAAGAATGCTTTTTATATAAGAGTATTATTTATAAATAAGTATTAAACATTCAATGTAATTTTTTATTAAAGAAACATACATATATGCATGCAATCTCTGTCTTTCTCTCTTCAGTATAAACGTTAATAATGTTCTAAATTTCTATAATTCTAAACAAATGGCAAACTATATATACATCAACGTACTTATATTTGAACGAAGTTTATTAATTAAATACCTTAGTTTCGATTAACTGTAATGGATATGCTAATTTTGAAACCAAAATCTAATTAACATCTAGAAGTATATATAATATAAAGTCTTTCATTAATCAGATTCCAATTAATGTTAATCAATTGCTAAGTTTTCACAATTCGAGATTAAATATACGGTTCCTATGTTATATGATTTTATACTTTGATGGAGAATAGTAAAGTATTAATTTAGGTATTTCACAGACAATTCATGTATTTCAAAAGAATACAGATAATTAGAGGAAAATCAATTTTTTTTCGTTGAATTATTGGATGTTTTAGATTTTAAATTCTGAAAATACAATTCACAGTGAAGTAACGGAGAATATTAGGGCCCCCCTTCAAAGTCAGGTTGTGGGCCCCAAGCCAGATCTTACAAAGTGTACGTACTTGGCATCAGTTAGGCTTGCCTCCCCCCCACGATGTGGGGATTGCGGGGGTATACGTTACGTTACTGATACAATTATCGTAAAATCCTGCATATAACGCGTATTTTAACACAAAAAATAAGATCGAAATTTACGGTGAGCGATATACGCCGAGTATAAAAATGCTAGCTTTAAAAGTTGAAAAAAAAATTAAAAGAGATAAGCATATAAATAAAGTAGACTTCTACATATATTGAAATACGGTTTATTTAAAAGAAATGATATTCCTTATAAACTTAAAAGGTGTAGTTCTTAAAGTCACAACTTTTCAAAAACTGGACATAATACATCGAATAAATGACTTTAAAACATAAGAGCATTACACACGTACATTTCAGGTTCCTTCGTCAAAAAAGGGGTGCTCGTTATACTGCGAATATACCTCAAAATTAAAAAAAAATGTAGCTTGAAAGTAAAGGTGCACGTTGTACACCGAATTTTACGGTACGCAGGCTATCCATGTATTTAAATGTAAATTGTAACCACTCTGGTCATAATAACTGTAAATGACTGTCCGAAGCAGAAAAAGCGTCTTCTAGCTGTCACTCAACTTAAGTACAAACCAAGTGACGAAAGAATATGGTTTTTATGAAAAACCGTCTATGTTCTTTTCTTTTGATTTTTATTGCCATTGTGTAACCTTTAACTGAGGCAATAAATAATTATTTCACCTAAGATAGAGTCATCGAATCCAACTCCGTATATACTATATTTTGTTTAATCTTTTACGTCCAATACTTAGGGCCCGGGATTGAATCCCGGAGAAGGCATGGATATTTATAAATGTATAGCTTCCAGGGGGGGGGGGGCCCATCTCTCAAAGTGTCGCCTAACAATAGATATAATGTAGCTGCTTTCAATGATGAATTTCGTGCGTCTCGATCTGGCACAGTTGATCAGGTGACATAAGAAACAATACAACAAACAAAAACAGCTCCCTTAGAATTTTGTCAATTTCTGGGGAAAAGGAGTCAAAAGTCCACTTTTTTTAATGAAAAAACTTGTTATAATTTTTGTGGGGTACATATAATACCAGCGTTTCTCAAACTGTGGGACGCGCCTCCCTAGGGGAGCGTAACAACTCTACGAGGGGGGCGAGCATATTGAAAAGTCGAAAGCAAAAGATTATTTAAAAAATTATTAATTTATTGAACGTAACCAAACCAAATACATTTTGACATAATGAAAAATAAAATACACATTTACACTAATATAATACGCTTATAAATATATCAGTACTGAACAAGGTATTTTATAGTTAATTTAACAATACTAAGTTAAGTACTAGTTTAATAACTATCAGTGACCCCATGGGCTGTCATAAATAAAATTATATTCAAAAATTAACACTCACCTTGATAGTTTGTTCGGTTAATAATTAATCTCTTATCGATTAAAAGTTACGTGATTTGCACCCCAATACCACGGTTTTCAACGTAGGCATGTGTATATGATGTATTGGGGAAGGGAAGAAAAGGAATACATAAGCAAATCCTCCTGAAATAAGTAAATCCTTCGCAAAACACTGTCAAGGTCCTTTTATAGCATTCCAAAGCCTTCGGAATAATTTTATAGATGCAGCGCAGAGAAAAAATCGTACTTTGGAAAGACGTATATATATACGTCAGGGGAAATTGACGCTTTGGCTGTGCAAGACGTTTATATACGACGGAGGTACTTAAGAGGATAAAGTCGAATTGTAGATTTATCGTTAAAGTATAGTAGTATTGATTTCAAAATTTTGTTGTATGAATGGAGGGAGGGCAAAGAAAATTATGATTTAATATTGGGTCGAAAATATTGAAAGTTTGAGAAGCACTGTTTAATACATATCTATTAATGAATTCATCCCCATTAAGTGTTTCCACAACTTTTTATTATTCTTTCTATAAGCAAATACAACCCGAAATTAATTTTAAAAAAAAAATCACATTTCGCTTTCTTTCCTCTACATAATAATAATAAATTAGTCATTAGCAAAGGCTACTGTCAAAAATGCTTCCAGTAAAATTCAGAAACCTTTCTCATTTCTTCCTCTAACATAATTTGCTTAATCTACTTCTGAAGGGGAAATAATTTTTTTTATCCCCATTATATCCCTAGACTCAACACAGGTGAAAAACTTCTTTCTTAACAATGCCAAAAAAACACCCAAAACTTTTCTCTTGTATAGCCTCGAGTAACTCCAGGATAAAGTGTAATTTGCATGCAATGGACAGGTGTCAAAAGACAACAAGTAATTGTTTTCTCATAACACTATCACACATGCCGCACTGAGAAATTTTCTTATAAAGAGATAATGCTCGTTTTATACAAGGAAGAATTGCTTCTATCCTGATATTAGGTATAAGGATATATAATAATCCTGATGAGAGGGATATTTTTTTCTTTGCATAGTAGATTAAAGTATTGTTATGAGTTAGATCACGTGGTGTGGTTTCGATTATCTGGTACAAACTTCAATTTTGTTCTCAACTTGTTTTTACCTTCCGTTTTTTTGAGGTAATTTAAAGTTTATTGGGGATCAAAGTTTGTTGGTGGCAATCACTTATGAAAGTTTTTTTTCTTCTTCTCCTTTTTGATGCGTAAATTGCATCTAATTTTCGGTTTTGCGTCGAAATAATTATTTTTTGATGCTTATTGGTTGTTAGAAAAATTATATATAATGAGCATATTCTGTTTTCTTAATTTCTTCTCGTTTATTATTATTTTTTTTTTACGAAAATGGGGTCACGTAACAAAATGGATTAATTTGACTTATTATCTATTTTGCATTAAATTGTAAAATGTATGAAATACGTAATATGGTATCTGGTATCTAATTTTTTTATAATGTTCGGAAATTTTTCCTTCTTATTAAACAGTGTTATGAATATACATAAAAAGAAATATAATTTTTTTAAATTTATGTTTTTTTGTGCAAGAAGAATTACATGTATAGATTTTTGACAGCATTATAAAAGTTTCAGGCCCCTGTGGTTGAGTGGTAGCGTATCGCGCTTCCACTCCACAAGTTTGGGGTTATATCATAGGGCTGGGCAAGGTTGACTTAGCTTTTCATCCTTTCAGTGGGTCGATAAAACGAGTACCAAGCTTGCTTGGGGACTGAAACACTGGGGGTTAGCTTCAGACTGACCACCTGATCCAGACATCTGCTCATGCACCTCAGCGCCCAATGGTCACATATACTGAGATAGGCATAGTAGGCCCTGGAACTCATAGGCTGTTGCGCTACAGAATTTATAAAAGTTTAACCACAAATATCTTTTGTACCTGAGTATTTGAATATTATAATACCGTAAATTTTCGAATATCTTAAGTTGTTGACAGTTTCACTTATTTAGGTTCGGAAGTCAATAATATGAATCATCGCACTACTGAAAACCAAAAGAGAACTACTATGGCTAATAGATGTCTTAATGGAATGCGAAAATATATGAAATCGAATGTAATCAAAAGAAAAATAAAGGTTATATTGTATAAAAGTCCTTTAGGATCAGTTTTAGCTTATGCTTGTGAAACTTGGTCCATGTCTCGAATAGAGGAGAGTATGATAAGTATGTATGAAAGTAAGACTTTAAGATTTATTTTTGGAGGAATTCAAGAAAATGGCAAGTGGCGAAGATCAAATTTAGAACTCTATCACTCATACACTGAATCTGACATTGTTAGCTTCATCAAAACACAACGAATTAATTGCCAGGCTTTGTTATCAGAATGGGAAAAGAAAGCACCACTAAAAAAGTCTTCAATGCCCAATCAATTGACACAGAGAGAAAAGGCAGGCCTAATCTAAGATGGATTGATGACCTAGAAAAAGATCTTCTAGTTTTGAGAACTAAAAATTCGAGAACACTAGTAGGAAGAAGGCTGACAGCCCAAGGCCCACCCTCTGCTGTCAAGCCACAGAGGAAGGAAGGATATTTTCGAATAAAAGTTAATCCGTGTGTAAGCTATGAGGTCGTTTTTTTTTCTTCAAAAACTTTCCCAAAACTTGAAATACGTATATAAGCCAAACGTAAAAAACAAAAATTCCTTTGAGAAAGGAGCAGGAAGAGAAATTTGTATACGGCACGTGTTTGTCGACCTATGCTTCATTCCCTGTAGAAAAAACTCTCTCCATAATAATCTTATGCATTGAGACATCTTAATGAGGGAATGTGAATTTATTAATTGTTCGGAAACTCGGATTCAAAGACTGACTTTTGAAGGATTTTTGAGACTTTTTTTCTTTTAGAATATTTAGAACACCTCAAAAGATAAAAGAAATTAAGATCGTTTGCTCATGGTTAACAGAAAATGGTTAAAAAAAGTATAGCTTCTTTTCATATTAGAAGATCCGAGTTTAAGTCAACCCTCTTGCTTTAACTTTAAAGAAGTTGCGTAGGTCCTCGGTTTATACACTAAAATATACGGTAAATATTTTTTATTGTATGTAAATATATATTTACATATTATCATGAAACAGTTGTAACTGTTAAAAAAGAAACCAATCTCATTTAAATTTAAATTTAAATTAATTTTATAATAATAAATGAATACATCTTTCGTGAGATATGGATTTGGAAACTTTGTAAACTATGATTTTCCCCACAAAAAATTCTAAATTTTGTTATTTATTTACGCAAAATAACAAAATGAAACAAGAAAAATAAAAATGAAAAATTTAAAAATATATTTAAAAGATCACATTCAGATTAATATAAATTGTTGTGTCATCGTTCAATTCACAAGCGGCAGTGTTTCAGGTCGTAGGTTTGATTCATAATGCGACGAAAGATCCATTTTTATCTGGGTACTAAGGCCATTTAAATCTATCAAGTTTCAAAGGCACACGCTAGCGTATTGTGGAAGTTTAGAGAATGGCGGTGTCAGCTCACGTGCCTACCTCGTCATTTAACCATAGTTTAAAATTAAAAAGTCCATCGCTAATAATTTTGTGTCGCTTCAAAAATGCGACATTAATTAACAATCAATATACCAATCAATAATTTAAAATGAATATTAAACGCTATCACTATTTATTTTACTTCTGTTCACGATCTAAATTTCCATATATAGTATTTAAATTATTTAGTCTTTGACGTAAACAACTAAAAACAACAAATATTGAAAATCACAAGTATAATTGTCCTTCATTAGGTTACCATTCAGATAGACTTATTTTTAACTAGCTATTCATTACATAGGAAATCATTGCTTGTAATATAACTTATTTTGACAAAATTTAAAGATTTCTTAGACAGAGACGTTGTAATTTTTTTTTATCCTTTGAAATTAGGAAATGCTAATTCTACGTCTTATGCATGCTTACACACAGTCAAATATATGCAATCATATACTATATTTCCATAAATTCAATAAGGTAAGGTAATACACACACATCTATACATAATTAAGCATTTTTGGTCAGTTGATTTTTCATATTTTTTAATGAATCTAATGTTCTGGTTTCCAGTTTTCAGAATTTTATCTCCATCTGATTTGTGAGATTTATTTAATGATAAGCCATCATATATTCTTTTGTTATATGATGTATATATATATATATATATTCTCTATATCAACTCAGACAATCTACTGGTTTGTGACCTACTCAAGATTTCCAACCGAGATGTGTATTGAACTTAGCTCTGCAGGTGTTCTTTCTGGTTTTGACACCATGGTGGTCAGCAGATAATACAAAAGTCTAGCATTGCAAAAGAACATAAAATCGCAAGGTTTCTGATACAATTGTACAATAGAGAAGCAGAACAAAAGTGAACTAGATATGAAATGGTATAAAACCCGATAGCTATCTAAATTAAAAGTGTTATACAGGGAGATATATATATATATATTATTATTATTGAAATACTGTTTTCATTTAAACGAAATATATATAAAGATTGTTTATTAAATATCAAAATTCTATCTGTATACTTTTGATCGTTGTTCATAGTGTAGGAAATACTCAACATATACTATTGTCTTTTGCATATTATTGTCTTACCAATGTTTCTTTCTATATTTACTATTTTCATTCATTTACTATTTGGAGTTTGAAATTTTGAGTATTTTGGATATTTCAACATTCATTTCTTTTTCGTCAGTTCTTTGTTCACACAAAAAAATTTTCTAAACTTTTAGCTCAAAGAAAGAAAAAAAAGGAATTTCTTTAGTTTTTTATTCCATAAATAGAGGGAAAATGTGTTATTCCGAGTTTGGAACGATGCATCGAAAAGAAGAATTAATTTTAAAGAAAATTTGTACAGAATGTAGTCAATTCTACTTTTTTTCTATTTTAATCCAAAAGTCTACCTGATCAATATATCAATTTGTACAATTGAATGCCAAATCAAATTTGACATTCAAAAGTACAAAAATGAATCATTAATGATTGATATTTTTTCTTTTCGCATCATTTTTTGTAATTCTTAACGCATTTTCAAAATCTTTCTCCATCTCGAACGAAACTGACTTATCCTACTTCATGAACTATGAACTATTCTATGAACTTGTTCTATTTCATGTATTTTTTTTATCTTTCTTCTTAAAAGAAGAACCTAGAAGAAGACATTAACGTGAAGTTCATTTCAATTCAATTTTGTTTAATGCTACGGTCAACTACAATATTATTTTAGAGTTTAAGTGTGATGATAATAAAAAAAAAGGCTTTTCAAGGTGAAAGTGTAAAATAAATCAATAAATTGCTATAATATTTATTAGAGAAAATTAACACAACGAAAAATAACAATCAGAAATATGTTAAACAGATCAATAAGAATTAAACTCAAAATTAGCAACATAATTTTCAATCAAAAGCGTTTCTTTTGAAGTGGTGTACTACTACAAGAAATGCCGAATACTTTTTAAGTGTTTTTCGTTAAATTTCAAAAATATTCTTATAGATATTATCGAAACTGATATTAACGATGAGAAGAAATTTGATTTAAATTTTAATTTATTTTAGATTCTTATTGTTGTTTGCCAATTTTTCAGTTATCAAATAAAATATTAAGAACATTGGATGAATTTTTGGCAAAACTTAAAAATTTAAAAGCTCGAGAGAAATGTTCATTACACAGATATTGTAAATTTACCATACAGAAATATAATTTAGATAAAATTTTACCATGATTCTACCATGATTAACAAATTTTCAAAAAAAGTTTTCTGCAAAAACGTTCGTATAATAAACCTGACTTCTTTCAAGAAGAGAGCAAATGTGTAGTAAAATCTTTTAAGATGTCCCCTACGTTTTGGAGTGGAATGAGATGAAGGAATTCCCTGCCTTATTCAAAACTCACGCGGTAGGTTTCACTTATGACACATCTAAATTTTTTCATGTGAAAAAAATGGGTTGCACCCTTCGCTGCCAAAATTTGTTTCTCAGAAGAAAACTCTTTTTCTGTTTCGTGCAAATTGGATATCATTTGAAAAGAAATCCAATTTTTTTTCTAACTTAAACTAAAAATAAATAAATAAATAAATAAAATGTTTTCCTGTTGTTGAAATAATTTGTCAATTTAGGGTTTATATTATTGGTTAAATAGAGTTTTGCCACCATTTTAATCGGGGACAAGCAAAAATTCGTTAAATAGCCAAATTATTTAAATAGGATGTAACGGGTTCTTTTCGTGGTTCTTCAACTAATCCTCTTGGGGAAACTATTCTTTAACTGTGATTTTTGTTTAAGGGGGTCACTTCACGCAGCATTTTCCCTATCTCCGTAATGTTAAAAATGACCAATTTTAAGGAACATTTTTAAAAAATTGGCATGGTGTACAGTCATGAATTTTTGTGTGTGCATTCATTGTATTGTTTTTATTAATTTAATGGGAGCATTTTTCAAAATTTTGATTAGTTTTTTTTAAAAAAATTCATATGTGGAGTAACACGTCAAAATTTTTAAAACAGTGAAAATTCTTGTACATTTTAATCCATAAATATTTTTTGAATAATTTTTTTGACAAAATCTCTCATTAAAATATTTATTTGTATAGTGTTAACACATGTGCAAAGTTTCAAGGCTATAAAATAAGTAGTTTTTTCAAAAATGTTCCTTTTGTGTTGAAATTTACACTTTTGAGAAATAGAGATTTAAAGTAAAAACTTACTATTAACTAATGCATACCAGAACTGTAACTTGGATTGCTAGTGTCATCTGCTAGATCATCTTCTTGTCTACATTTTAATTGTTTGTTTTTAATTCTAGCTTCTTTGGTTCATTGTAAAACTGCCTATTCTGCTTTCCTAATACACGCATAATCTACTTCTTGCAATGCTCGACATTTGTAAAATCTAGGGGTTGAATGTTTAATACATCTAAAACTTTTAATTTGGTACTGAAGCCTTGATTATATAAATATATAGCTTCATGTACTATAGTTTTTGAAGTACCCAATTGCACAAATACAGTTTTTGGAATTATACACCAAATACTATTTCCGCATTCACTAATATTTTGAGGTTTATCAAGCAAGCATCTAGACAAAAGTTCAAGATTAGAGACCTCTAAATACTTTTTTATGCTATTTCTAATTGCAATAGGTAAGTCGTGTTTATGCTTATATGTGTAACCTTTCAGTATGGACATATTACATCTACACCACAAGTCACTTCCCATGGGGCATAAACCGTGTCGTAGATTCAAATCTGTGAACATTTTATCAAAATATATAGCTCAAATAGCTTGCCTTATGGCTAACAAATTTTCACGAGTTGTTTTGAATAGCCAAAACATAGTATCTTTGCAATTTGTCTATTTCTGCATCTGTCAAGCCATTATGGCATTCTAGAGATTTTTGTCCTCAAGCTTTTTGTCTTTTAATTTTGATTTTAACGCTTTAAGTCATGTCCCCATCATTTTCTCAACACACACACATGACCAAAACATTCTAATTTTTCAATATTGACATATCTCTGAGGTTTAGATTCTAAAACTGTTTTGTATGCTTTAGAGTCCCCATAGAGTTCAAATATTGTGTATATCGTAAATTGTGTAATGTCTGCGAGCGATGGAAGATACAAAAATAAAAGAAGTACACCTCTTCAACTTCCATATTCCCCTACTATTTACAATGTAACTTGCCGAACACTCATCGATATGTACATTGCTGTTAAAATTACATGAGCATTTCCGCGACAATATTTCAGTATCAACAACTTTCCCAGTGTCCAAACCAACTGTCGGTAACAAATCCATTTATATAAGTATGGCTCCTTTTTTTGCCAGGTACCATCGATAGCCACAGGTACATTTTGGCATCCATTATTAAATGATATTGTTTCGGCAGCAGCTAATGCCCTAGACAATTTAGTTACTTTCTCTGTCGCGTTATTAAATGTATGCATGGAATCGTAAAACCATTTTAGTGTAAGTGACAAATTCATGACTCCGAAAAATATTTTTGAAACTCTTCTTTTTTAATAGACCTCATACCATATGAAAGTCTATTGTTCACTTCATATAATTTTGTATCTTTTTTGATTAACTACTGTTTTAGTAAACCTGGTATTAAGAAATGTTTGAATAAGACCACAAAAGTCCCAACATATTAACAATTTTGTAGCCTAAATTTATGTGAATACCTTGGTTTTTACATTTATTTATGTTATTAATGTTGTTTCAAAGCACAAGAAAACAGTACAATGTCAGTCATTTCACAGAAACATTCAAATGAATCAAAAAAGAAACATACTCTTTATTAAACTTACCTAACTTTGCTTTTAAAGCTGAATTATTTTTTGTTGAAATCGTCTGACTGTTATGCAACGTTTAATTCATCGAAAGTTTGGGTTTTTGTATATATTTTTCCAAACTTCCATTTTTTAACGTTTTATTATTTAACCAAGTTTTAAAAACGTTTTTAAACATTTTACCGTTATTGTTTTTGATGAAAAACACTATTTCACACGATAGCAGAAATTCGTTGTATTTAATGAGATAAAAATATAGCATGCAGTTACCAAAAAGTAAATAAACAGCTACAACTATTCACTTCACTTCTTTCCTGAATAAGCTGCTGATCAAAATAAATTCTTTTGATTAATTTAAACTATTTGAAAAGGCTGAAAAGTAGCATGTGTCTTTTGTTTTGATTTGAAAGGGGCGTGGCAGTCAGATGTTTTAGGGTTTGACAAATGTAAACAACCTTTTAAAAAAAATATTAAAAATACTTCTAATTCAGCTAGAGCAAAAATTTAAATTGCATTAGAAAGAAAATGAATGGTATTTTATTTTTCAATCAAAATTGAAAAATCGATTTTTAATTCGATTTTCGTGAAGTGACCCCCTTAAAAACCACTTACTGTAGAAATACTTGATTTTATGTAAATTTAAATACTATTTAAACCCTGATGTTTTAGTTTGTGAGATTAATCGTGAAATCTAGGAACAATAGAAGGGGAAAATTGCGGGTGGGAAGTCGCGTGGCCTGAAATTAATATTCATCGTAGAATTCACCGGGAGTTGTGGAAGGAAATAGCATTGGAGCTGACGGAGCTGACGGAGCTATCGTGGTTCAAGAAGGACTGTTATAAGGAGCTCCGACTTAGGTTAAGTCATTTTGAATGATTTTATAAGTTTGATTAAGAAGTAAGGTTTAAGATTACTCCCATGGTTAACAATTAAGTTGTAAATAACTCGTAAAACGTTAGATCTAAAAGTATCTGTTTTTATGATCATATCTGCTTCTTACCCGAACCCTCTTACACCTACGACCTCGGTGTAGAGACAAGGGGTTCGTTAAAAGAGGGCTCGACTGTTTATATATTGCTGGTTTAATTTCTTATAATACAGTTAAGGATGGTAACGGTAAGTTTCACTATCGTAAAGGCTTACAAATTCAACTGAGCAAAAGTACAACTTTTCCTCATAAATCTAAATAAACTTCTAAAATTTTTCCAATACATTACTCTCTCTTAAAGAATTTATAAAGTTAAATTTAATTTTCACAGATCCTTTCTGGGAGAAATATTAGATTTCATTTAGAGGAGAAAAAAATTATAAAACGCGCCGTAAAATCACACTGCGAAAATCAACTGAATCCTTATAACAACAAAGCTAAGAGGAATTCCTAAGGTAGTCTGATTCCCTGAAGTGCGATCTTAATTCCCATTACAAAAGAAATTACTCACTATTGCATTCATCTCACGTTCGCGCGCGCCACTGGATGATTGGACTTCTCGTTTAGTATCTAAGGCGTTCCTAAACGACTTGTTGGAAAGTGTAAAGAAACCGAGAAAAATAGGAAATATTTCTTAATCCAAACACGTCAGTGATGGTGAAAGGATAGTTCCTAAATAAATGATTTTTTGCTTTGTGATATTTTGATGTAGGATTCTTAGCCTGAGATATATTTGATATTGGAGGTGTTTTACCAGTTCCATTGGGAGTTTCATTGGGCTTACGTCTGTATAAATGTATTTCTTGCCAAGGTTTCTATTGCATTGCAGACTGAATAAGGGTTAAAAACTACTACTTTGATTGGCGTATGCTTTTATTTCAAGCAATATACTCCTAATTTCTTTTAACCAGGGTTTTGAAGTAACATTATTCAAGAATGAAGCTGTCTTTTTCTATTACAAGTTTTATATCTACTTTATGGTATCCGACTACTTGCGACAACTTTTTTTTTGAAAATAATGGAGATACGGGGATTTTTTTGTGATTTTTAGATTTACTTAGTATATTTAAAAAAAAAATTAGAAAATTGAAAGCATAAAAAATGTATTATTACTAAAAGGGGAAAAACTGGTGAAAATGTACAAAAAATTACATAAACGGGGCCCACTCTGCACAAAAATTTTTTGAACAAATTCTGAATTTTCCAATGTTAATGTATTATTTTGTTATTCATGTTTAAAATGACCTTCAGGATAATAGATATTTTTATTTTTACAAGAACTAGAGCACTCTATTTTAGCGACTATATGTAATTGCTTAAAAAAACTGATAATATTCACGTAATAATAATGATAATATTCACTGGAGTCTATATTTTCTAAATTTGCAACCTTTTTTCAATTAAACCATAAAATAATAGTGTTGAAAACTAAACTCTTTTAAGATTAAAAACTTTTAACAAGATTGCCATGATAAAGAATTAATATTAAACGCACAGTTGAGGTACTATTGAAAAAATTCATTTCAAAAGTGTAATCACATTGAAGTAAGAGCAATATTAATTTTATTTCGAATGAGAAAATTTAAAGCGAAAATTATCACTCTGAATCACAACCCAGTACTCCATTTAAATAGTTAAATACATAATTTTTTTAAGCTAAAAAAAGCTAAATTTAATTTCCTTTGCCCATTCATCTCAGGAAATGTTCGAAAACGAAGTACAACATAATTCCAAAATTCAAAGTCATTCGTATAAAAGATTTATTTACTAAAAAATTTATGAATTTATTTATCGTACTAAATTCCATTATTGAATGTTCTTAAAACGTATTCGATATATTAAAATATTTTTCTTTGTGTATCGTATCTTATCTGATTAGAAAAGAAATAATAATTGAATTTTAGATACATTTTGGGGCTAAAACATGAATAATAAACTAAATCCATTTTTAGATGGCATAAAAAGCAACAAATAAAACTTTACATAAAGAGATAGGAACATAGCCCAACTATCATGCACTTTATTGAAAATCTGAAACAGTTATCTTGGAACATGAAGCGGTGAATAAATAATTTATTGTAAAAATTTAATGAACTTTTGTAGCTTTCGTTACAAAGTAGAATTCTTTAAAGATAGTCAATAGCAACATTATTATCTGCTATTTCAATTTATAACAATATTATAAATTATACCTTTGAACTATAATTTACTTTATTGTGAAGTTCTATTTGTAAAAGTGTACACCATTGCTTTTAATTTAACTAAATTTAATGTATCTTTTAGTAGGAATATTTAGCTCGAATACAAGTTAATAATTTCATTTAGAGATAAACTCTTTGTTAAATTTTAAGATAAGTATTGCGATCTGTGCGATTTTAATTCTAGTTTATGAAAAGTAAATGAATTTCACTTATACCCTCCTATATATCATTGCATTTTAATATCTGTAATGTTAGATATCTATCTCTATCAAGATCTTGAAATATAATTTTTGAAATACGAAATGAATTCTTAGTGCTCTTTTCTACTATTTTAATTAAACATAGGTGAAAAGATTAAGGGAATCTTTCCATCTAGAAGACTCTGCTTTTTTGTAAAAGTGTATTGAATATAGTTGTTATAAATTGATTTAGTTATCAACATACACAACACTATATAGGTGTTTAAAGAATGCACAGTTAGTGATAAAAGAGTTTCTGCATAAAATGTCTCTTATACACTTTTTTATATTTATTTTTCTTAATCCTCCTTTCCGTTTCTTAACTAGATTTGTCCAAATTAAAATAGCAGGTGAACATTTATTTTCATTTAACTAAATGATTTGTTTATATAACGCAATGCGCTTCTAATGTAAAGCTGTTAGTACTCTGAATATCTCAACAATGGCACTTATTCAATTGTAAAACGATTAACAAAAGTGAAGTACAATTCTTTCTTTCAATTAATCGAAAAAAGTTTAAACACAAAATTAAAGAAGCAATAAATAAAACTGAGTTACATCAAATAGAAATCTCGATGTTTACAGAGTGAATTGAATTGTACAACTGAAATGTAATTTTACTTTGATTCAAAAGAAATTCATTGTGATCTAATTTCTGTTTAATTTTTTAATCAATTAAATGTTGTCAACAATCTTAAGAATCCAAAAAGACATTTCATTTTCAAAGGTATACAATAGAAATTCAATGAAGTTCATTTGTAAAGATCTGTATAAAGTAGTTTTATCTTTGCTTGTAAAAGCAATTTTGATTCAGCATTATTTACAAAGGATTACCAAAATGTGCCAGGAAATAAAAACTTTCCTGACTTGTTTTGTATACAATCCTTTATGTAATTAAGCATATATACAATAGTTTTCTGTTCCATAAGAAATCGTTTGATGGAAAAAAATAGTGTTTTTAAAAACTTTTATTTAAATATTTAAAAATCGTCGGTCGATATGAATAATTGCATGTCAAATATCTTATTTTAAATAAATGTAGACTCAAATTTTTTCTAAGCGTTTAGTTAAAATTAAATTAACAAATTATAAAATTTCTTCAGGAACTTATTTTTTAGAAGTAATAAAATCTACATTTATATGAAAATCTATTATTACTTAGAGTGCAGTCTATTAAGGACTAAATATTAGGGTTCTATGGTGAAAAAACAATTATTATTAATTATAGCCTAACTATATACAAAAAATGTATTATAATATGAAAATTGGGAGAAAAAAATAAAAAAAAAATTCAAAATTTATACTGTCACAAAGGCGTTGAATTTTCGAAGAAATAAAAAAAAAAAAAAAAAAAATACTTAATTATGGTTAGATAATTTTAAACTCGAAAAATATTTATTTTTCTGCAACACAAGTAACCCAAAGCGATGATTATTGATAAGTGAGAACTGAGCAGGGAACATTGCAACATTTCATAGACCCAGCGCTCTCTCTGTCATTTTTGATAAAGTAGGTTTTTCCTAAGAAATTTTAATACTAAAGAAGTTGTTAAATGTACCTGATGTTTTTTCTTGTAAGTATTTAGCAGGTGTTCTCTCATCGCAAGAAATATTAAAAAAATATTAAAATACCTATTTTTCTTTAACAAAAATTACTTTGACTTTTTATCAGAACAACGTTTAAATACGTCAACTTCATGTCTCTTGGGGTAGTATTTAGCATATAAATTAATTATTTTTATTTTCTTCTTCATCTCTATACCAAATAACATGTTTCCCGCATAGAAAGAGAGAGATTTTGAAATTCTAATAAAAAATAATTTTCAATTCACACTATTACTTAGTCTTAGCCTAAAATTTTAAATTAAAAATGAAAGAATTAATGGAATCTCAAGAATTTATTTTTTTAATTCTTAAATTCTTTAGATCCCATTTTAAGAATTAAAAATAAAAATTTGGTTGCTATAAAATGTAACTCTATATTAAAATTGAATGACAAAATAAAATATCTTAGCAGTAGACTATTAGATGTATTATACTATATTAGATGTATTATGCATTTATAATTTTATAGTAATTACTATAAGCGAAAAAGATTCACGATTAAAAAAATGAAAGCATCGAAGGAAAAATATATTTCCTTTTTATTTATGTAAATATTTATATACAGTAAACATATACCTTAAAACAAAATTCTAAAAGAACAATTTTTACTTATTTTTTCTAACTGAAAAGGTAAATGGAAGATTAATAAGGAAAAAATATACGATTTACCATTTTATATAAAGCGAATTGTTTTATAATTTTTCTACCTATTCTTATTGTTGATTTAAGGAAAATTTTAAAGGAAATGTATTATTAAAAATTATTATTACTTTGATTACTATTTCGTACGAATTTTGCAGTACTTTCCTAAAAGTAAACAGATAAACAATACTCTGAAATAAAGTTTTAAGTACTAGAAATAATATTTGTCTCTAAATTTTATTTTTATTTTTAAAAGTCAACAAAGAAATTTTGAAAGAACTGAACAGCTTATACTGACTACCCAATATTCTTCCAGTCAGAATCAGAAGTATGAGAAATTTTTTTTTTATTTCCCCGCTTCCACTTCGAGTTAATTTTTCTTCTTTTCTCTTGTTAGAATGCTTTAAGACTTTCTTTAGACGTATCTATTGATAAATAATACTTTCCTGTCAATATATCCCCGTCAAAAATTTAAGCCATCTTTTTATGTTTGTTTCTATTTGTGACAGATATCATCATTAGAGTTAAAAAGAAAGAAATTATGTCTTCTTCCTGTCTAAAGCGTAAAGACGAGTTCTGAAAGTTTTTACATCAGAAATAAAAAAAAGAACTAAAGAAAAATATATATACTTCAAAAACTAAATTAATCGTAGGATTAAATTAATGTGAAAAAAACAGACTAAAAAAAAATCTAGCTATTTTTTTTGATAATGATATTTTCTTTCTAGTTATTTTCAGGGAAAAACATTATAATATTGACTAAATATCTTACAAAACACATTATGAACTGAAGCACGATCACAGATGAAGCTTTTTATTTAGTTATGAGACTAATTGTTTTAGCATGTTTAAGAAAGAGACAGTTTTGATGGGAATATTTTACACACTTCATCGTAGATTTTTTTCCTCCAATGGGCTGCATGATGGCAATTAAGCCTTTGCAGACAATGGCAAGTTTCCAAAAGTAAAAGCTATTTCATGGTGGCTCCTACCAGTGATGGCCCTCTCTACCAAATTTCAAAATGTGAATTAATTTTTTCAAGTTTTTGTTGGATTCCAAAAATTGCCGTGAGTACCAGAGCCAAATTGATACTCAAGGGATCTTTCATATGCCACATAATCACATGACATGCGTATCTACGATCTATCTGAATCTAGAAAATCTATAGACTCCAGCTGGGATCGAACCCGCAATCTTGGACTTACGAAGCGGCCACGCTATCTCTAAGCCAGCTGTTCGTAAATTTTCGTTTACCACACCCCTCCCCCCGATATGTGTCAACTTGACTTCTGGGATCCCCAAGATTTTGAATGCCCCTTCCTGACTCTCAACACATGTCTGAGTGATTTGAAGGTTCCTCAATAATCTTAAAATAGCCTCTGCTACAAATACATATTTTTTAAGACTTCTTTTTTTTCCCTTTTAGAAAACAGTAAACGTTTAATTAAAAATCAATCTAATTAAAACTGAATTAACATTCTAGATCGAAATACGTGTTTTACCAAAGTTTTATCATCGGTGGAAGTTTAGTGAACTAGTGAAGAAAAGCATAACTTTCAATTTTTTCCACGATGCCTTTCAGAGTCTATAAAAAAGGGCAATCTTAACATTAAATTAGAACCCTCCGTGGACCCCCCCCCCCAAGGAGGTGCGGGGAAACCCCTGGGTCCATGGACCTCAATTTAAGAACCGCCGCTCCAAGCCATCGAGACGACCACATCGTAGATTTAATTCCGATTAACTGATAAGTAAATTGAAACAATTAAAATAGTGCTAAAACATTTTTTTCAACCCATGCACCAAATGACATCGGTAGGGACTATGTGACACAGATATTGTTATAAAACTCCACATCTCTTTTGAAGAAATTAATAATTTAAGTTCTCTCTCTCTCTCTCATCTTAGTCTCTTTTATAATAAAAAATTAACTAATTTTAAATAAAATAACTCCGAATCAGTTGAGCTCCGTAACAGGAATTAAAATTTATGGATTACTTACATGATTAAAAAAAAGTTACAATAAGATGCTAGTTACACTTATAAGTTGTCTGAGGGATAGGAGTTGAAGAGAGATAAGTAGTCTCCCAACGTTGTGCGAATACATTTATTAAAGAAACAATTCTAAGGAGAAAACCGTTAGATCCTGTTTTCTTTCGAGCTTGCCTTGTTATATTCGGGCTCTAAAACAGTTAAATTTCTACGCCATTTAGTCCCTTTATGTCCCTTTATCCAACATCTTTGGCCGATAATTTTGCGTCATGTGTGTGACCTGTTTTCTTCCACTCTTCCTTTTCGAGTTCAATGATCCAAGGTTGTTTTACTTTTTAGTATTTGTGGAATGTTAAGAGTTTCCTGTAGTCTGAGGAAAGTATAAAAATTGCCGAATACACTGGTAACGAGTACTGCTTCTCTCTTCAGAATGTATCCAACAAATGCAACAAAGTAATAAAAATTACCGAGTGTCTTAAAATGGGAAAGGTCTGACGGTTTGCAGCATGAAAACTGAAAATTCTTGAGTGAACATTCTATTTCATCTGCAATGAAACAAAATATGTAATGGATCATGATTGTGTTAAGCATTTAAGTAACGCCAATTATTAAACCTTTTAAAGTTATTTAACAGACACGTTGAACCTTTATAATGTTTCCGAAAAAACCGTTCTGCCTCAAATGAAAGTTTTGTGTGAATTACAGAAAAATATAATTATTTTTATTTTATCTAATAAAGATGTATTTTGAGGTATAATGAAGTGGTTACTAAGTTAAGAACACTAAGCTTTCACTGTTTTTTTTTTAAGTTTTAACAGTCCGCCTGTCGTTAAATATTTTTGGCATAATGTTTAAAATCATTCGAAAGAGGATGTTTTGTTCTACCAAAATCTACATTTTATTTATTTTTTTGTTTGAACTAGTTCATGTTAATTTTCAGATCTTTTAAATAGAATGTCAAGTCTAGAAAAACAAGTTTTTTTAACACCTCCTTTTTGCATTTAATCAAGGCTCTAAGGCCACAAAAGCTGTTCACAATACTTGTGTTGTGTATGGAGAGGGTACCACAGCTGAAAGAACCACTCGTGATTGCTGAACCATGTTCAAAAATAAAAGTTTTGACCTCAAAGATGCATCTCGTTCTGGCCGCTTAGTTGAGTTCGATGAAGAATGGTGAAACTAACTTTTTCACTAAATTTCTCCTGAGACGACCAGAGAGTGAACTGAAAGATAAAAGAGAATTCTCCCACATTGCTATATAGAAGCATTTTCATTCGATGGGAAAGTTTCAGAAGCTTGGAACATGGGTTCCACATGCTTTAAGTGAGAACAAAAATCAATGAGCAACAATCGATGCTATTTGCTTGCTCATCACCGCTCAACTCATCGACACAAGCAATTTTCTATCTCTTTTAAAGCTTGGAGTTTGGTTCAATACCAATGCAGAACTGAGGGCTTGGTTGAATAAATTTTTAGTGTCGAAATCGGATGATTTCTACCAAAGAGGTACTGAAAATTTTACTAAGCGTTGGGATGAAGTTGTAAATAACAAGGGAGAATATGTTTTATTCATTAATTAGCTGTTAATTTTTATATAAATATAAGATAAAAAACAATGGTGAACCAATAGTTTCCAAACCATTAGTAACAATCATAAAGCATTTAAATTTTAGTGAATTATTTTGCTGTTAATAAATACATAGCTTGATAATTTCCATACGCAACTAATGTGTAGATTGTTATGAATTTTATTTTATATGTTTGCTAGTAATTTTCATTAATTATATGTTCTAATTGGTACTTACGTATTATTGCAACAATCGACAACTCTGTTAATAACTCGCCAAGTTGGCAACCCCGATTTCTTATGCGTCGTACGCGCTGAATTGGAAACCAAGTGCTTTTTATCATATGATGTCATCAATAGGTTGCGATAATACGTAATTACCTTATAATTATTTATAACAAATTTAATTGCAAAATAATCCCAAATTTAGTGTATCGAATTTGTTGAAAAACTAATTTGCATCTGAGTGTGTGGAAAATCGTACTTTTATATAAATAACAGTTTATATTGCTTTCGTTTATGTTATTTATGTTATGAGGGAGAAATATAATTGTGTTGGTTTCACGCATTGCATAATTATTTCTTATATACGATGTGTTCGCAATATTACTCAATCAATTTTTAAAGTTATCATTTTAAATAAGCAATGGACTTATGGAAAAATACATCGTATTTTTGTACTTTTTATTAAAATATACCATTTAACTAATCATTTAAATCTTTTCACTTATACAAATAGGTCATAATTTTTAAACAATTGTGTCGTATACTTTTAAATTATTCTATAATTCTCTATGTATATTTGTGCTTTTTTTTCTACAATGTTTACTATAGAATCGTAAAGAAATATCTGCTACCCTCCGCGAGAAAAATGTTTCAAAATTTGAAAATAGCTAAAAGCAACCTTTTAAGTCAGAAAATATTTTGAAATATTTATTTATTGGATGTTTCAAAAAGTATATTTACCGCAAATACCCTGCGGTTTAGTGTTTTAGCTCCAAACTAGAACTTTTCTCTTACAGTCTTGCAAATAGACAGTATTCGAGAAAAGATGCCACATACTTTTAGATACTAATATGTAAAAATATATATAACGATGTCATTCCTATATCTTTCAGAAAAATTGCTACATTATTTTGATAACTCATACAGATAAAATTCATGATTTTTACCCAGATTCAGTTATTATTATTCCTTAAAGATAAACAATAAAATAAAAAAAAAAAACTTTTTGGAAGTCAGTTCCTACTTAGGTCAACAAAGAAAAATATGTGAATTAATAGAAGGAACTGCGTGTGTGGGAAAAAAAAGTGAGCTTTTCATACCTGGTAGTTGGATAACCAATGTATATTGTCGCCATCTATTGCCTGCATTAGAAAAAAATTTAATTTTTTCTCCCATATAAAACTAAAATTAACTAATTGAATTTAATTAAAGTCTTATAATATTTGAGAAAACCGTATTAACGTCAATATATATATATATATATAAGTATATGTAAGTTTTTATCCTAATTTTTTATATATAATTTTTTTTTATAATTCCTCTTCTTGAGAGATTCGTTATTGTTCTCTTTTCTTAATTTAATTTTAATATATTATCAGGTTTTTCTTCCACGTGTTGTATTACGCTTAACTTTTCAACTTGGATGTTTTTTTTTCTTTCCCTATTATGTCGAAAATTTCTGCTGTACGGGGAAGGTTGGATCCATAAAGCATTGCTAACCCTAATTTGATGGCCTAATTTAGCGACAGCTTTAGAAATCATAATAGGTCTCCAGTTTAGTCCAAAGACTTTTTTGTATATACATTTGTTGTGTCTGGTGAATTCCAATTTCTTCCTGCTTTAGCACTGTAGGTTCTAGTACTTCTTCACTTTTATTTTATTTTACTATATATATATATATATGTATAAGAAAAGTGTGAACTAATAGTAGGAATTGAAAAAAGAGCAGTAATTTAACAATTATAAATAGAACAGATTAACAATTACAAAATACTAAATAGTAATGAATTATTCCGATCAAGAACGTCTAAAGACTCTTAGAGCCCTTGAGCCGAGAGAAATCTTAGGATTCCTTTAGGCTCTGGCCTCCTATGCAAATTAGGCTCAATCTGAGTTCTTTAAAAGTAGACAGTATATAGCATGCATTGTCAAATACTCGTTCAAACGGTAACTTGAAACAAACAAATGTACACGGCTTACAATCTCGGAAATCTAGGCACTAACCGGCTCGACCGATGGCCGCATTTTGACAAAAGGAGTTGAAGGATTGTTTATGGTATTAGGCCTAGGCCTAGACATGGACAACGGTCCACACGTAATAATGCTTTCTTAACACTTTTACCAGTTGATACGCAGTTTGAAATTCCCTGTTTTTCGGAGAATATGTACGGGAATAATATTTGACCATTAACATTTTCTAGGTCCTGATCTTGTTAAGACAGAGTCGAGAACGAAACGAGGAGCCCCCACTGAGGGAGAGGCCCGGGCCCATGCCTTAAGGCGTCCCTGATCTTGATACTAAAATAAATAGAATGTAGCGTGATCGAGTGTTAATTAATGTCCTATTACAAATCAACACGAGGGCTCTTGGCAACGAACCTCGTAATTTTGAATTATGATCAAGTGTGAACTATATATTAACTCTTCTTCAAACTTCCACATTACGACAACGAGAGGTTTTTGATCCTCACAGATTTAAAATGCAACAGCCCCTCTACACGGTGGCACTAGAGCTCGAACTTATGAAACAATGGCTGCTAGTTCTCTACCATGACCACTAGATTACTAAGGCTTGCAAATTGATTGTAACGCCTGATAACAAGAGATAATGCATATATCAAGAACACACATTTTTATTATATTGATATAACTATAAAGACATTTGTTACATTTTATTCGTTATTAAATTTAAAAAAAAGAATTTTATATTTACTTTTGTTTCGGATTATTTTTTTACTTCGTTCTTTTTAGAACAATGATTCTTGAAGACCATTTTTGTTTTTTTGTTTGAAATAGCTTACATATCTTTAAAAAAAATCCAATAACACTATTTTATGTCATTAATAGTTTTTTTTTAAAAATAAAATAAATTGAAGTAAGAGCATTGAATAGGTAAACAATTTCGAAAGGTAAGCTTTTGCATTTCGTTTTTGTAAATGATTAAAAATTATGCATGCAAAAATATTTACATATTTTTTTTTATAAAAAAGTTGCCTGACATTCTAAAAAATGTTCTAAAAAACTCTTTTTCTGGATTAAAAAAAACAAAAACTAAAATTCTCACTATTTCATAGAATTAACATTTACTTTCACAACGATGATAAAAAAAAAATAAATACGTTCGTTTAATTTGTTTATTGTAATAACAGTTTATAAAGAAATTTATTATTATTATTATTTTTAAATGTTTAATTATGTGTGAATGTGTGCTTATTTGAATATACTACAATGTTATCATTTTCTTTTTTAAGGAACTGAAAAAAGTAGAAAATTATTTTTTCATTTCTTCATTAAATAGCTTTTTTTTTTTTGAAAATAAATAGTTTTATTTTACGTCCAATAAGAATAAATGAAATTCACGGTTGTTAACTTAATAGAGTTTATTACAGGTCATTTTAGCTATTAACCATAGTCTAAATATATATTATACTAGTAACTCGCTACGCTGGGTACTTCATGATGTTGTAAGATTTATAAACTGTTTTTGTATTACTCGAGTATTCCTAGAACTAGAGCACCAAACTTTCGGCTGTATTCCTCCTTCGGTTGTATTCGGTTTTTATAGCTCACACTTCTTATTTTAAAAAGAGCAGGTCTTGAATTCCTAAAATGGGTGTATATTTTTCTCTTATGCCCCCTCCCCCGGAGAGTAAATTTACACAAAACCCGCCGTTCTTAGCGGATCTTTACTCAAAAACGAAACATGCTAGTAAAATTTCAATTATGTAGATCTAATAGTTAAAAAAAAGTGAAATTTTGTCCAAAATGTCCCCAAAACTCCAACCTTTGCAGTTGATTCCGGCAAAATCCGTTCTTCACGGATCTCTACTTTTCAAAAGAAACTTGCTTGCCTAATTTCAAGTCTGTCGGTCTAATAGTTCGGAAGATCTAGTGATGAGTGAGTTATTCAGTGAGAGGCGTTTTTCCTTTATGTGTTTTCTATATACTCGTTATTTAAATTTAATTAATCATCCTTAATTAACCCAATGTTAATTAATCCTCCTTTTTTGGTTTATTTTAAAAAACATCCATGTGTTGTAATTATTACAGATTTAATAATTTTTGACATAAATATGTTGTGTGTGTGCCTATGGGGAATTATAATGGGACTGCAGATTGGTGTTTTACCATTGCATACCTAGTACATTCCCCGGGAGCTAGTATCCTCTTTTTTAGTGTGGCACCATATAGGCGGATACCAATCGCCGCAGGTAATTTTGACTCCCAGTTTTTTCCTCGAGGGAAGCACTTGAGTTCTGGCGATGCGAAACTGTATTTAGGGTTTTGATTTTGCCGAATGCACCCAAGCAGAACAGGTACTCAAAGCATCTTTTACATGCCACATAATCATGCAACATGGCCGTTGTCGATTTTCTTCATCATGAAAAACCACCGACTTGGGTCGAGATCGAATCCGTAACCTTAGGCGTGCAAGGCCAGGGATAAACCAACTACGCTACCCAGCCGGCTGGGAATTAAAGCTTATTCAACACATTTTACTTGTTTATTAATGAAAAGGAAGAATCCATTCTACCTTTAATTATTTAAAACCCTTTGTATTAAATAAATAAAGGCTTCGGAAGATAGGTTATATTTATTAACACAATGGTATAGGAAAAATCATGCATTTGGTGAAATTATTTTCGGTACATTAGAAAATTTGAAGCGAATCTATTAAAATAGAACTCCTTCCCAACTTGGATATTTTCGCTTAGTCGAGCAAAATTGTTGAATTTGCGAGTATTTGTTATTCACTGAGAGAATGACAGTAAACATTAAAGAACCAGGAAGTATAAATGGGTATCGTATAACAATTATTTGCATTTATGAGTAAAATGGGTAAGGATGTAAGTTTAGAACAATTGCTCTTTGATTTGAAATGAGATGTGGTTATTTGTTGACGTACAAGTAAAAATGTTTCGCTACAATTATTATATATTTTGAAATAATATCATTCTACTGGTATAATTAAGATGTACATTGTTTTTCTAGAAAAATAATACTCAAAGGTTTTATTTTAATTGTATATTATTTTCCGCTTAAACATTCGACGGTAAATTGTTTGCTAGGCGTTGAAAGTTATTGAAAGTTTAATGGATTTTAAAAATTTTTAAAAAGTAGTTTGGAAATAAATTGAGTAATGAGGAAAAGAAAAAATCGTTAATAAAATACATTTTAATGCGCTCAATTCAGCTGAAATTTCACATACAAGATTATTTTGAATGAAAATACAATAATATAATAATAATTAAAAAAATTAATCGATTAAAGCTAATTATTTAAAGAATTACAAATACACACAACCACGTTGGCATCCTTTTTGGCGACTTAGTGACCTTTTTGGCGACTTAGCGACCCTTTTGGCGACTTGTATCAAAACTTAAAAAGGTTTTTTTCTCATGTTTTAAAGCATTCAGCTTAACTGAACTTTTATATACACGATTGTTTTGGATGACAATAAGATATTTTAATGATAATTAATAAAAATTAATTACCACTTAATGTTGTGATTCTGTCATGAGTATATACATATTTATATTAATTGTAACTATTTAATAAAAAGTAGCTAAAATAAAATTTTTCTTTGTTGATCTAAGTAGGAATTGACTAAATTTTTTTTTATATTACTTGTTTATTTGAAGGACTTAATTTCCTTATTTGTTCTTTATGAAATATTTAATTTATTCAAATACAGTAATAGACCTCGATTTACGCGAATTCGGAGTTACACGATTTTCAAACCTCATCAATTCTTTTTTCTTTGTCATCACTGAAACTCCGACGAAATCAGTGCCAGAGCCTAACGAAATCGGTAATTTGATTCAAGAAATTGTCTATTTTGCTAGGCAAATAAGTTTAGAAATGGATAGTGATGTCGTTCAAGAATTGCTGGATTCCCACAATCAGGAGTTGACAATGGATGAGCTCATAGAAATGCATGAGCAAGAGCAATACATTGAAGAACTTGAATCTTTAGATCCGGTTGAATTAGAACATAGAATGATGGTTGGGAATTGGACAAAATAATCAGTTTAATACAAGAAGGTTACAAATTTTAGGAAATCTGTACTCCAACAAAAAGTGTATTTTTTCAACAGAACAAGAGATAAAACAAGTAACATAAATTTTTTTTTAAGTCAATTCCTACTTAGATCAACAAAGAAAATTTTTATTTTGGCTACTTTTTATTAAATAAATACAATTAATATAAATATGTATATACATAGGACAGAATCATAATATTAAGTGGTAATTAATTTTTCTTAATTTTCATTAAAATATCGTATTGTCATCCAAAACAATCGTGTATATTAAATTTCAGTTCAACTGCATGTTTTAAAACGTGAGAAAAAAACCTTTTCAAGTTTTGACTCAAGTCGCTAAAAATGAAATCAATGTGGTTGTATCTGTAGTTCTTTAAATAATTAGTTTCGGTCAATTAATTTTAATTTATTATAATTAAATTATCGTATTTTTACTTAAAATGATAGTTAAATATCTCTTCTGAGGAATAATTAGGTGTTTAATTTCAGACTCGAATATGTTATGGAAAATAAAAGTTTAATGGTAAATAAGCAATTTTGTGTTTTAGTTATAATTTAATTATCCTTACATACCTCATTGTAAAAAAATTTTATCACCCTCAGAAACGAAATATCTCGTCTCCACATTCATGTTTATAAATAGGAAATACGAAATATTGAACAAAAATATAAGAAAACAATCACGCCTAGGAATTTACTTGCACAAATGAATTTGTGAAAATGAGTCTTTTATGAGTTATCAACTCAAATCAATATATAAAAGAGCCTTATCAACAAGAAATAATACCTCTAATCCTTTATTTGCGAGGAAAGATAAACTGAGTACTTCAAATGCATCTTTCATCTGTCGAGTAGTAGAAAGAAAATTAACAAGATATTTGTTTCAAGCCACAAGAGCTATGTATAAGAGATACTATACACACAAGATGTATAAAAGATACTGCAAGATACAAAAAAAGGCGAAGCCGAGTAAAGTTGTTGATTGCTTTTCTTTGTTCCGCATCATAGGATATAAATCGATTTTGTAATATGAGCTTGGCGTGAGATTAAATTTCTAATAAGGCAGTTGTTCCGGGCGCTAGAGATGTATTAGAACAGGTAACAGCTAGCAAATAGGTTGTTGGGTGAAAAAAAAAAGAATAATTTTCTAATTTTGGTATCAGTTATCAAGCGATCATTAATTCGTTAGCCATTGATTTTTTTTAGTTCTGAAAATTTTTATAACGCAGTACCTCAATGTAGAAAGTTATCTTAAAATTGAATTTATGTTTATAAATATATATGTACATATATAAATTCCAGCTCTTTTATCGAACTTGCTGTTAATCAAAGTAGTTCTTTGTTCAATGTTTGAAAAAAAATACACCATCCTCATTTTACTAGTTTCATTTCAGAATTTGACTACATTAATGCAAATATAAACTCATCACATTTTACTGTACTATCTTTTTTAGTGGAATTAATCATCTCCAGTTAACGATACTTTCATATGATGTGCATGCTTTAATCTTTAATACTAAAATTCCTTCTAGTATTAACACACAACACCTGTAAAACGCATGAAAAACTATTTTTGCAGCCAATTGTTTTTAATTTGAAAAATATCTTCTTAGCGTACAAGTATTTTACTTAAAATAAATGATAAAGAACTGATTGGTTTGCTATTAAAATACTTCATATCTAAAGAATATATTATTTTATGACGGTTTTGAGCCCTCCAAGGCATTGCATGATAATTAATTCTTTTATTTTACCCACCTAACAGGAAGTATTATTTTAACCACAACTTTATCTCCTTCAAAAGTTCCCCGTTTACACATTTCAAAGTGAGATGATGCAACATTGCATCAGGCATCGAATCTGAGCAGTAAGTGCATTTTACACCTGGAATCATATGATTATTGAAGTACAAGGGGGATTTCGGTAGGAAAAGGTATAAAAATTGAAATATCTCGAATGAGAAAAAGAACACTTTTGACCATTGTCATTTCTCCGTTCATGTTTGAGTTGGAGGTTTTTGCTTTGTGTGTATTCGTCAATAAAATATGGAGCAAAAATTACACAATGTTTCTTCAATTACTCAACTGCAACTAGATAATGATGTTTCCGCATCATGTTACATTCCAGTGAAAACAATACGTTTATATACACACATCAAGGATTTATAGTGTTCAATTTGCGTTGTAATACAAAATCGAATTTTACTTTTCCGAGCTTTTGAAGAAGCTCCGTGTAAAATAAAAAGGGATTTAAGACACTTAAATGCTTCCAAGTAACGCTTTATGAGTGAAATAAATAATAAACTGAACAAGTTAAAATTGTCACGTGACTGACCTGTCACGGGACTTGAAAAATTTGTTAAAAATATTTAGTAATAATTTTTAGAGCTAAATTATTGTTGATAAAATCAAAAACCTAAAATCGATAGATAATTACAATATGTATATATAGCATTAAATTATTGAGTTATAAATTAAACATGTTTAGAAGGAAAAAAAATGGCAGTCATACTTATTTGGAGACAAGCTGTTGCCCTTGACAGGGATGTTTATTTGATCCACCGACCAACCGAACCACAACTACGCCGTGCATGACTTAGACGACTGAGATGAAAGGAATCCCTATTAGGGGTGGTGTTAAGGGCTTTTTCATTCCTATCCTTTGTTGTTCGCAACAGGTAGAAGGAGGCACCATTGCACTTATATACAAATTAAATCCTTATTTATCCCATTCTTGTAAGACTAAATTTCTTCATTTTATTTAACACCGATAACCAAACTTTTCTATATTCTATATTTAGCATTTATTTGCTGACAGTTATTATTTTGAGAAGGAATTAAAAATAATCTGTTGCTAAATTGTTATTAAAATAACATTTCTCAAAATAAAACAAAAAATAAAATATAATATAATAAAATAAAACGCTTGAAATATTTCATATTAAATGTCATTAAAATAAAGATGTGCAATTTTTTAAAAAATATCGAATAAATTTGTTGCTCAGTTATTGTTGAAAACTTTACTGAGATCTAAATTAAATTTTCAGCTTTATCAACACTTTTGATAAAGGAAAGATTAAAAGCTACATTTTTAAAAATTCAAATCATGTGTGTACTTAAAATTTCAAAAGTTCTCAACATGTGTAAGAATATTTACAACAAAGCAACACGTGCAAACAAAAATATATATGTTACGTGCAAACAAGTTCTCATAAAAATGATTGCTTTAAAGAAATTGTTGAAAATCTTCAGTCAAAGCAACGTACAACAACTTAAACATTCCCAGGGTATTTAAAAAAAAACCCAGAGATTTTTTTTAAAGTTTTATTCCCAGTTCATTTAATATGGTATTCAATTCCCCTAGGAAAAATTGATCTCGTTTTATTTTCTACAGCATGATATACTTCCAGAACATTTCAAAAGATTTTTTTCTGTCTTTTCCAAAATAGAAAATCATTCTTGTAACGTTCACCAATCAAGAAGTTGGATTTAGAAAAGGGATAATATATGACGACATGTTTCCTCACGTGAAATTGAATCGTTTTTGCTATGTCCTTGGAAAAATTAATTTCAAACAGAGTAAAACTTATATAATACTACGTATACTTTTATTGAGGAAGCATTTTTATTTTAAGAATCTCTTAAAGAATAGCTGAGTAAGAAACAAACAATTTTTAATAAAAATTACATTCCGTTCCAAAAGCTTAGAAAATGTTAGTTCGCAATAAAAAATCAAACAGGAATAATTGGTTACAAAATTATAGGATTTATTGTTCCAAAAATATCAAAAACCAGTAAATAAAATAAAAATTAAGTCAATTGCTACTTAGGACAACACAGAAAAATTTTATTTTAGTTACTTTTTTTCAAATAATTACAATTAACATAAATATGTATATACATATGATAGAATACCAATATTAAGTGGCAAATTTTTTTTATTAATTTTCATTATATCGTATTGTCATCCAAAACAATCGTCAGTCCAACTGAATGCTGTAAAACGCGTGGAAAAAAAATCTTTTAAAGTTTTGACCCAAGTCGCTAAAAGTGAAGCCAACGTGGCTGTATCTGTAATTCTTTAAACAATTAGTTTCAATTAATTTTAATTAATTATAGTTAAATTATCGCATTGTCACTCAAAGCAATCGTGTGTAGAAAATTTCAGCTCAAATGAGTGCATTAAAATGTGAGAAAGAAACCTTTTAAAATTTTGACACAAGTCGCCAAAATGGTCGCTATGTTGCCAAAAAGGATGCCAACGTGATTGTATCTGTAATTCTTTGAATAATTAGCTTTAATCAATTAATTTTTATTAATTATAATTAAATCACGGTATTGTCATCCAAAATAATCGTGTATATAAAATTTCAGCTCAATTGAGCTCTGTAAAATGTATTTTATTAACGACTGAAAATTCGAACAAGATATATATATATATATATATACACATATATATATATAGGGAGATTGTGAACTAATAGTAGAAATCAAAAAACAGTAAATGAAAAAAAATTTTAATGTACCACAATAAAAATAATGCTTAAATTGAAACTTATCAATCATATTCAAAGTGGAGACTGTGAAACTTAGAACTGTCCCTTATTTTTTGTAGTTATATGATAATTCATTGTTTTATATAATTTGAGATAAAAACACACTCAAACAGAATAAGACTTTTTTTAAAACTTGAAATGCAGTATTCTTAGCGTATAATTTATTTTTCTATTCCCTTGAATTCTTTTAAGAAACCTTTTTATCAGAGTTTTGAGGGGAAGTTAAAAAAATAAATGATCTAAAATTTTTTTTAAGTATTAAAAGAATTGAATGCCTCAACGTGCATTTTTATTTTATGTGACGTTTGAGAAATTCTAAATATTGCAAATGCATCCATTTAAATAAGAAGAAATAAACTAAACTAGAACTTCGTTTACTAAATTGAAGAAGACAAAATCCTAATCCAACACTTTTAGATCCTTAACGGAAAAAACAACCGCAGAAAAACCAGAGAAAGAAGTATTTTATTACAAGATTTTTAGAATGACCTTAATTTTAGTTTTTTTTCCTGAATTATTTTATTTATTGTAAAAGCAATGGATTTTCATTCGGACTACTTTTGTGTTTTTTTTTATTCTGAAATTTCAAACAGATTTACTAAATTATTTTTCTTATCTTCCTTTTAGGCATATATTTTATCCATTTAACAGGAATTAGTACTCTTTCAAATATTTTTAAAATATAATAATGCTTTTTTTATCACCTACCTTCAATTTTTAAGTAATAGTTACAAATTTTGCCAAGTTCTAGTTTTAATTAATTTTTTTATTGAGATATTTAAGCCTCCTGTATTTATTTTAGTGGCTTTCAGTCCACTCGAGACAGCATCAAAAAACATAGAAATGATGTGGTCAATGGAGAATAAACTAAATTCAAGGCAATAACAAACAGAATCTCAAATCTATATCCACTGAAAATTAATGAGTATGGATTTGAATAAGTGATTCAATTTAAATGCTTAGACACAATTCTAAATAACTGTAATGACATAAAAATTGAAATCAAAAATAGAATCAAGACGGCTAAAAGATGTTATAATGGATCATGAAACCAGTTTAAATCTAAACACGTAAATAGCAAAGCAAAAATACAGTTATACAAGACTCTAGTAAGACCAGTTACTTTATACCGCAGCGAATTCTGGGCAATTAACAAAGAAGACGAAGTGAAACTGATGACTTGAGAGAAAAATCTCACGAAAAATTTGTGGGGCAGTTAGAGAAAACGGAATCTGGAGAATACGATGCAACCTTGAACTTCAATCGAAATACAGAGAACCCAACGTAGTCAAAGTGATCAAGACTTTCCAAATAAGAAGGCTGGAACATGTATTTCGATACAACGATGAATACCCTGTTAAGAAAATAACTTTTCAAACTCTAGAGGGGAAAAGGAAGAGAGGAAGACTGAGAACAAGGTGGATGAACGAAGTAGAAAAGTGGTTGTGAAGGATTTGGTAG
>BMAV01026085.1:52844-92667 GCA_019973955.1 Trichonephila inaurata madagascariensis | reverse complement strand
GTCGAAAATTTCTCCTGTACAGGGAAGGTGGATGCATAAAGCAGCTTAACACTAAACCGCTGACCTAATTCAGCGACCGCTCTAGAAATCATAATAGGTCTCCAGTTTAGTCCAAACACTCTTTTTGTGTCTACATTTGTTGTGTATCTTGAACTCCAATTTCTTTCTTCTTAGGCTTTGTAGGTCTTACAAATTTTTCACTTGATTTCTTATTTTATTTTATTATACTATATATATATATACAATTACATAATTTTTGGGGAGACTCACACCATTCGAAATGAGAATTAGAGCAAATTTATTATTAGACTATTAACTGAAAAGCCTGTGTAGAAATAAACAATATAATTTAGCAGAAAAAAGGAGGTTAGAAAATTGAATTAGGCTTAGGTCTAAATATTTGTTATATGATATATGAATGGTATTCAGCTATAATGATGTTTAGTAATTATTTTTATAAAAAATACGGGGTTATTTTCGAAAAGACATTCAATTTTAGAAAAAAATCATAATCATTTAGCTTTCAAAAAGTTTTGATCGAATAATGTACAGGTAGAAAGAAGGAAATCTCAAGTTGTATGTGGTTATCGATGGGTAGTACTTGTGCTTTGTTCTCTCCAGCCACTTCAATGTTTGTCAAAATGGCGTCTACACAATTCAGCTCGTTTTGCCCCGCGAGCGAGTTTCCATTGTATGCCACGCAGAGAGTGAGACTGTAACAAATGTTCAGCTTGATTTTCGTCCATAATATCTGTTATTTAAATAAAGGGAGCTTGACCAAGAAATGATTTCCATTCATTATTAACCTCGGAGTGGTCATGCTGAGCACAGAGTCAACATAGGCTCACGAAATCTTTAATTCTGGAAAAACTGTTTATTTGTTACCTGTGGCCTCTTGTCATTATCCTCCTATATGACAGTATTCATGGGAACTAAAATGTACTTATCTAGTATCTCCCTCTTCTTTATGGGAATGAAAAACATTTTTTTATAATCTTAAGGTGCTTGGGATGTCTGAGTTGCTCTCTTGAACCCTTTTGTCCCAAAATAATTTCTATTAACTGGCTACACATCCCCCTGTGAACAACTTAGTGGTTTTAAAAGCTGAGTTGTATGACTCATTATGGTTTATAAATAGAAATGAACAGAATATAAAGAATAAAATGGGCACCTGCGGTCTCTGTTGGATGAATTGAAACTGATCAATCAATGGAAGAACTTGATGAAATAATGGATATTAATCATGATAGTAAAATTAAATTTCAGAAAAGCGGTGAACATGAAATTTTGAGTTGAAAGGAAAATCTTCAAATGCTACTTAAAAAACTCCATCAAGAAAGATATTGAGCTAAAAGTGTACCATAAGACACACTGCGCTTTGTCAAAAAATCACAAGCAAGAAAAAGTTCAACATACCATTTGTCGATCTCATCAAAGGACAATAAAACTACAATAACGTGAACAAAATATGAGAGTTTTGCCTGAAAATATCATTCCGGTAATGTTTGTGAAAAGTACCTGTCATTTGTGTACTTTATATTAAAGTAATGCACATTTGAAACTTCTTGGTTCAGTTCGATTGATTTTTCTTCTTAAATTATCAAAGAGAAAAACTGAAAAATCCTTAAAAGTAGGTAAGTATATTTTCTTTTAATTAAACTATTCACTGTAATTATGATTTTTATCATTACAATAAAAACAATTATAAAAAAAAAAAAAGGATTGCGGGGACTCCATCACCCCGAGCGCCTTCTTCAGATCAAGAGACTATCAAGTGCGCGCCTTCTTCGGATTAAGAGACTATCATACCATAATTTTTTTACTAATTCCAAAATGACATAATTTCCTACGGGGACTTTGTAATGCAAAGTTGTTTGAGCAGATTTAGTTCAGGTCTGTCACCTTCCTGTTAATGTAGCGTTGATGGCGAGGAAAATGTTGAACATGCGCCCCTTCTAAGTTTCTGAGTGAAAGAAAGGTCCTTAAGACTGGCACTTAATGTTAGTTGACCTCCAGAATTCAACCTGTTGACAAAAGAAGTGCGTTGACCGCTTTTGTAAGTTCATTGTAAACATTTGCAATCCTTCATAACTTTTCAATTTTCTTTTTTTCTTCATTTTCTTATAACATGTCTCATATTTCTGTAAGCACTGTGTGATATTATGTTATATAAGGGAAATTGTAAACGTTTTCAATAAAAAAAAATACTTGGTGTTGAACATTCTACCATTCATAGCATTAGATGGTAAGATAAACAATAAGATAAATATTTTTCATAATATATGGATTTAAAATCGAATGATGTTTTTCGAAACACCCTGTATTGCAACTCGCTAGACAAATATATTCTTCTTCCAACTGGTTTTAATTTGATAATTAATTATATTTACTTTTGTGTGTTAAGTATACAAGTGGATTTTTGTTAAGATAATAAGACTAATAAGGTTAAATTCAAGAGCTTAGAGAAATTCCAACAAAAATTATTCTATTCAGATAAAAAAAATAAACTAAACAACAAGTGGAATCCATTGGCTTGTTTTTTTAATTAAATTCCGTTATATTTTAATAAAGACAACAGTAAAAGAATTCCAGACGGTTGGTGGTTTAAATCTCAAAGCAATTGAGTATTTGAAAAGAGTAATCTGATCAAATTCAGGCATCGCTACTTAGATACAAAAGTGGAATGTTTTTACTTTTTGATGCTAGTTAAAAAGGAATATCTGATTGGAGAGTTTTTTTAATTCGAAAACTATGGTTGAGAAACATCAAAGGGATTATCTTTTAGAACTTTTGAAAGAGAATTCACGTTTTAATGACCCCCCTTCCCCCAGGAATCATCAGCTTCTAATATTTTTGGTAAATATTTATCCTTCAAAATCGTATTTATCCTTTCTTTTAGTCTATACTGAAAGCAACTTAATTTTTTACTTTTTTGTAAATTAAATTAGAGTTACGGAATCGTATTTCTTTTCTCAGGATTAAAGTATGGAATTGTGATCGAGCCAATTTTTCACTTTTTATAAATAAGACTGAAGAAAACAGATTTATGTTAAAATGATTTGAAACTTGATGTAAAATAATATACACTTATAAAAGATACATAATCTTGAGAAAATCTTCATCGAGGCATATTTTAAGTTTTACTGTAACATTCTTGTAAAAATTACCATGAAAGAAACAGAATGTTTTTTCCCACATTAATTTCTACCCCACCATAATTAACATATTATACTAATCCAGCGTTTCTCAAACTGTGGGGCTCGCCCTCTAGGCGGGTGTGATAACTCTGCAAGGCAAGCATATTGAAAAGTCTTAAACAAAAGATTATTTTTAAAAAAGCATTCATTTACTGAAAATAAACACAAACAAAATACATACTGACATAATTACACTGGTTAACATAACTCACATAATAACAAACATTTACACATATATAATAATCCCGAGGTACCCTAGTGATCTTTTCCTTTTCCCAAGGGGTTTACTATCTTTAGTAAACACGGGTGTCACGACCTCGGGGTACCCCAGTGATCCTTCTCTATTTTCGACCCTCTATCTTGTCATCCAATTTCTTCTTTTCTTCTTTTCCCGTCCAGACCACATACCTATGAATGTTTGGCGCAGTATAGCCAAAACTGGCTCTTGCGCCATAAAACACCAAACTCAACTCAACTCAACATATATAATAGCCTTATAAATGTATCAGTATACTCTGCACAATATATTTTATAATTAATATAACAATATTAAGTTAAGAACAAGTTTAATAATTACCAGTGACCCTATGGGCTTGTCACATATAAGATTATATACAAAACTTAACACTTAATTTAATAATTTATGTAGTTTATAATTAATCCCTTAACTGAAGATAAAAAGTTACTCGCTTCGCTCCCCAATGCCACCGTTTTCCACTTAGGCACACTTATGTCATGTATTGAGGGGGAGAAAAGGAATATATAAGCAAATTCTCTGAAATACGTAAATCCTTCGCAAATACTGCCAAGGTCCTTTTATTGTAATCCAAAGCCTTCAGCATAATTTTATGGATAGCAATGCACAGAAAAGATTGTACTTCGGAAAGATGTATATATATGCCCAGGCAATCAACGCTTTGGGTAAACGAGTCGTTTATATACGTCGGTGGCACTTACGAGGTTAAAGTCGCATTGTAGCTTTCGCGTTAAAGTATAGTATTATTGAATTCAATACATTGTTACTATAAGGAAGGGGGGTGCGATGAGATTCATAATTGAATATTGGGTCGCAAATATTGAAAGTTTGAGAAGCACTGTACTAGCCCCTTAATTGCTCCTGGCGCATATATACGTCTAGCTCAACCAGTGCGTTAAATTCCCTGGACGTATATGTACGTCTTTCGGAAATACGATCCTTCTTTTTGTACTGCTATTAGTAAAACTATTCCGAAGGATTTAGAATGCAATAAAATTACCTTGACAATGTTTGTGAAGGATTTACTCACTTCAGAGAAAAATGTGCTCATTAATGCTTTTTCTTTTAGGGCCTGTGTGAAAAGCAGTGGCACTGGGGAACGAATCCCGCAACTTTTAATCGGCAGTTAAGGGGTTAACAACACTAGACATTACCCACCTTCCTTACTGGATATTTCATGATGTTGTATCATTATACAGAGTTTATATCAATTATTGATGTCTAAGTCCCAGTATTTTCTATTGTATCGAAAAACATTCTTACAGCCCTCCCCTCTTCATTTAAGAACATGAAATAATTTTCGAAAACAGAAAAGTTTATCATTTACTCTCCCGTAACCCCCTCCTCCCAAGAAGTTGATTTCGGTAAAACACCATTTTTTTCTGAACTCTACTGAACGAAAGAGATATGCTGACCAAATTTCAAGTGTGTCTGTACAATAGTTCAAAAATAGGAATACTGATCTATAACGTCTCTTAACCCATCTCAACCCCCGTTGGGAGTTGATATTCCGCAAAACCAATTTTCAGTGGAACTCTACTCAAGAAAATTTACATGCTTGCCAAATTTCAAGTATGTTCTAATAATTGCAGAGATGTCATGATGAGTGACTGAGTGTAAGTAGTTTTTCTCCTTTACATGTATAGATCTAAACAGCTGTCTCTGCTCATTTTCTTTCGTTTTCTAACACTTAATTGTATTGTAATTAATCGAAAGAATTTTAATGCACTTTAAAGACAGACTATTGCTTCAGAAATTGGCAGTAAGTCTCTTGCATGCCAACAAAATCCCTCAAGAATTCAATCAATATGAATTACTATCGAACTAGATTTATTTAAAGGATTTTTCGGATGGACTGCATAACTAAGATGTATATACTAAAATTAAACAATGAGGACTGTAACAATATGTTATCCGCGATGTCTATCCCCTCGAACGTGGGGATGTTTCTCTGGGTTTCTGTGGAACGGGAATGATATGCTATCTTAATTATATTCATCATTGAAAATGAAGATTTACACAGGTAGGTAACGAAAGAGAAGAAATTAAATGAAATGCAGCTTTTTCAAATTAGGATATTTTACTTTGTCCATTAACTGAGATGTATGTCCTTAACACGTTCGCTGCCGGGTGTCTTCTATCGCAGGACGTAATATCAACAAAAAAATTCAATCCTGCGGAAACGGGAGCTGTAGGGTGATGTTTCAGTAGCCAATCCCATGTTATCGTGGGAAGAGATGGTCGATGTTTATTTTCCCCTTTAGTCGACGTGTGGGGAAAACGCATTTCAACGGCTGGCATAGCGGTGATCGCATTTTCCCTCTATAGTCGCCGAGAATGTGTTAAGCGTCATCGTGTGCTTCCAATAATGGTACAAGTTTATTTTAGTATGCGAGTTTTAGGACTTATGTGAAGGCTGTCCCCTCAAAATGTCTTGGTGGTCCACCAGTCGATCGCGATTGACCTAATGCCCACCAGGCTAAAAAGCAACAAGAGGGCTATTGGCGACTGACTTCATAATTTTGAATCACGGTCAAGGGATAAGGGCCACACGTCAGTTAGCACTCTATATCCTCTACCACACCACAACAACGGGAGGATATTCAGCATAGACAAATTTAACGTGCACCGGCCCCCTCTACACATAGCGGTCTTTGATGGCATCAGGACTCGAACCCGGGACACTTAGGTCATGAACTCTTGGTTTGAATAAACGTTCATTGAAAGGACAATTCTGTGAGCAATACAACTACAAATACAACTATTAATCTCAGTCTAATTTATATTACACAATATTCAACTGTATAATGTCACATAATTGTTATCATCTAGCTATTGACCTTATTATCCGTTAATGGGATGTAAACTTCTTTTTTCTTCAGAATAACAAATAAAAAGTAACTAAAAATGGATACCGGCTTTTTAAAAAAAACATGTTATCTGAAATTACAATTATTTTTAGGAAAGATCATTACAACTTTACAATTCTACTTAAGCAAAAAAGACGAGAAAAATGAATTTTTGCTTAAGAGAGAGAAAAAAAGAATTATCTACAAACCAACAAAAAACTACATTAAAAAGTCTTTCAACAGATATTAAATGCATAAATTCATGTTCATTCCGAGCATTAGAATTATTATTCTTAATCTCTTCTACCTATCTTCAAAACAATTTTTCCCCCGATTAAATTGAAAAAAAAAATCTTAGATGACTGTAACACACAAATTATTAAAAATTATGCTAAAAAAATTCAAGCAGAGAAAGAAAAATCAATCCTAAGAATAACAAAGGACAGATTCAATTACTTTTAGTAAAAAATAGAATGAAATTTTTGGATGTAATTGAAGCAAAAAGACCTGAGATAAAAAAAAAAGTAATCTCAATTTATTAGAAATTACAAATGTAAGAGAATACTATCGGAAAGTTAGTATTAATTTTAAAGAATGTGGTAATTAAAAGAAAATAATTTGATAAACATCATTTTAAAAAGCGATGCCATTAAAATAAAAGATACGGTACATTCTTTACATTAATTAAAAGGTCAAACTTGTTTCGACTTCGCAAAAAAGCCGAAAATATTGCAATTTTTCAATAAAAGAAAAATTTAGAAAACTGAAAAAACTGCAATGCAATACTTTTACGTTAGCAATCCTCTGCGTTAAGATTTTAAATAATTAAAATTAGTGATTCGTTATGGGGTTACCGTAAAGGCGTTCGGAGTTGTGATTTTGAAAAAGCGTATAAATGAATTGGTTTTTTTTTGATATTCAGTGTCAGTTGAATTAGAATAGACATATGATATTGTTTTAAGAGTATTATTACACGAAAAAAATTTTTAATGCAATTTTTGGGCAAAAAAATGAAAAAAACAATGACAACATTCGTACCATTCTCCTTTTATGAAAAGTGCTTCTGTAATAATAATAATATTTAGCCTATGTATATCTAGGATTTCTATAACTTATATGTGTGTTTGTGTGTGTGAACTAAGGTTTTTAAGAATTATCTTTATTTTTAGAATTACTATCAATTGAAATTATAACGAGTATATTTTGTTAAAATTTCCTTTATACTTTTATTTATACTTTTAAGTGAGTGAGGGAATATTAACGTCGCACTGTTCAGCTACACGAGGGCTTTTGGCGACGGACATCGCAATTTTGAACTATGGGCAAGTGACGAGCTGGCACCCTCTCTCCTAAATGCCACACCACACCAACGGGAGGACGATCGAGTTCTCGACAGATTTAACTTGCATTGCTCCCTTACACTGTGGGTCTTTAGTGGTACCGGGCTCGAACTCATGAAAACCTAGTCACAATCCAATACTTTGACCACTAGGCAACACCACGGTCACATTATACGTTAAAAAATCTTAGTTAAACCTCGATATAGAAGTTCGAACCACTGGTAGCTAAAATTTTATTATTATAGAAGTGCTTTTCACAAAAGGAGAATATTTTAAAAATATGTCACTTTTTCATTTTTTCAATTCCTACTATTAGCTCACACTCTCGATTTATTTATTTATTTATCTTGGTGGAATTTTCAATCATTAATAAAATACATTTTAAAACGCTCAACTGAGCTGAAATTTTATATACATCATTATTTTGGATGACAATACAGTAATTTATTTATAATTAATAAAAATTAATTAATTAAAACTAATTATTTAAAGAATTACAGATACAGCCACGATGGTTTTGTTTTTCGCGACTTGGGTCAAAACTTTAAAAGATTTTTTTTCTCACGTTTTAAAGCATTCAGTTGAACTGTAATTTTATATACATGATTGTTTTGGATGACAATACAATACTTTAATGATAATTAATAAAAATTTATTACCACTTAATGTTGTGATTCTGTTCTATGTATATACATATTTATATTAATTGTAACTATTTAATAAAAGGTAGCTAAAATAAAATTGTTCTTTGTTGATCTAAGTAGGAATTGAATTGAATTTTTTTATATTACTTGTTTACTAAAAAATTGCATTTAAATAATCCTTTCTTGTAATAATATTCTTAAAACAATTATATATGCATATTATGTTTTAACTGACATTAAATTTCGAAACAATTATTTATTTATACGCTTTTTCAAAATCAAGATTTTGAACGCAGTTAGTCACTTTAAATGCTTCGCTTATACTGAAACAATAAAGGAGATAACTTTCTCGGCTTCTAATTGCGAAATTAAGTGGGATATCTTAAAAAAAAACGAAGCTCATCTCAATCCGTAAGACAAACAAGTTTAATCCAGCGATCAAAGTCGCCGAAAGCCACAACTGTGTTCGCTAAATACTTCCCCGAAGTTCGATTATTCTTATCAGAAAAGTATACATTTGCCCTCTTCAGAGAACAGATGCCATTCGTTGTATTATCTGAACGAGAGAAAGTGAAAGTTTAAGGTACGTTTTGAAAGATATTCGTACAAGAACTTGAAAATATATCAGTAATACACATTACTTTTTAAAAATCTGAATAATTTTTTTACGAAATGAAAATAAATAAATTTGATTAAAAAGAAATTTGCTAAAAAGATTATCTGAAAATAACTTTAAAATAAAAAAAATCCTGAAGTTAAAGTATCCGAACACATTCGGAGTATCTTTTTTTAAAAAAGCGCACTAAAACATTAACAATACTTTTTTAGGGAGATTCACAAAGCGATAAATATTAGTATTTAACTAGCAATATTTAAAACAAGTTATCTAAATTTTATAAGAATCGCAATTATAAGTAAGATAAAGTATTTTTCTTAAAGCTTCTTTGCAGAAATTGGAGAAAAAAGTAATAAAATATTATCAATATAAAAGTATTACTAAAATAAAGTATATACATTTATCAAGGGAATATAGAAATGTTTTAAAATTTTATTAAAATATAAAAATTTTAGAGCTGATCGAATAAATATGAGAAGAGATGTGATATAATTAAGAGGCTATTATTGAAGTAACAGGCAATATTCACTCAAAAAATATTCACACAGTAAGAATTATTCGAGTACATTCTCTGGAAAATAATATAAGTATCATGTTCAAAACGTTTCATGGAAGTAAATTTATAACATTTTGAGTTATCAGAGTCGCCAAGATAAATTTTGAACCATTTAAATGACCATTTCTGGTAGATTAAGGACCGTCTTCTGTGTTTCTCTAATTTTAATATTACTTATTGAAACTTGGCCTCTATGCAACGTAAGATCAAAATAATGTATGTTTTAATAACTCAAAGGCTTACTTAGGTCAGTAAAAAGGTTTAACTTAAGGTGGGCCCGCGCAAAAAAAATCAATACTTATAGAAATGTAGATTTATTTCGAATAATGCATTATAAGAAAAATTTGTAAAAGAAACAAAAAAATTTAAACTTTGCGTCCTGACACTTGACATCTTTTTTCTGCTGCTATCTTTCCCATTTTGGAAGAAATTTTGTTCGCAATGATTACTTTCAAAACTTACTCCGTTAATACTATTTCTACAGGAGATTTGTTTCATTTCAAACAGAAAATAACTGCTAGCATCGATAAGTACTTCCAAACATGGATGTAATTTCGTATGTGAATGTTTGAGTGTTACCAAACGTGGCTGGTAAATATTGTAAAATTCGGGCACACTCAATTCAATGAATTTTTCCTTTAAATTTGAGTTGCACTAAATGTCGATTTCATATGGCTGGGTTCTGAATCTAAGTTTATACAGAAAATCGAAGAAAACGAAGATAATTTGTATTCCAAAGAATTAAAATTATTAAATGTTGTTTCTCAACTACAATGATAAGATTTGAACTTTTTTCAGGGTATTTTTGATACGATGTAGTATCATTTAAACTTAATTTGTTTATGTTGCACATCGGGAAGTACGCTAAATCACTTTTCAATTGCTTTTCCCAAAGATTATATATTATTGTGTGCCCATATATTGGCCGGGCCGCTATATTGGTTGACACCCCTGATTTAGATACAGTTGAACCTCGATATAACGAACCTCTATATTGCGAATTTTTCTATATAGCAGACTTTTTCCTGGAACCTTGAACATTTCACGAATTTCTTCGTTAAATAACCTCTCTATAACGAAGTGAATTTTCTATATAACGAACGTTTTCTTTTGCAATTCAATTTTTGTTCTCCCTTTTTTTAAAGTATTTCTGAAAAAATTTCAAGTTATTCTCTCTTTAACACATTTTATGATGGTCATAAATCTTGAACTGGTTTTATTAGATCCTAGCTCGCCGAGAGCAATACAGTTCTGGAAGTTTCATTCAAGAAGTGCAACCTTTAACCCCCATTACCCAGTTTACTAGAAACATCTTCGATATCCTCTTTCACTTCCAGTGTTGTCCCTTGTCACCGTGTTCTAATTACAAAATAATGTATGTTTAATATTACTTGTATGCTTTAAATTATAAAATGTCCTTAAAATTCATTAATTCTAGTATAAAATCATTTTCTTAGTATTAAAAATACAGTGAATTCTTCGATATTCTTTTTTCTTGTTTTCCTTGCATTTTTTCTTTCTTTTTTGATGGGTAAGATATATAAAATAAACATATATTAATTTAAAAAAAAGTGTGAATAATTACTTTTTTAATATATATAGTGATTATGAATTTAAAATTTGTTTTATGGGGTTTATAAAGTATAGTAAAAGATGGACCTCTGTGTAATGAATTTTCCATATAACGAACTTTTTTCCAGGATTTAACGACTTCGTTACTTAGAAGTCTGACTGTAATTGCAAAACTGAAAATGTTTTGACATCATTTCATAATTTCTTAAGTAGCATAGGAAATGCTAAATCGGTTGTCTGTGTGAATAATATCTACCATTTTAAAATAACTATTTTAAAAGTGTGTTGAATTTATGGATATCCTATATTCAGAATTTGACAATTCTTTGAAAGCTTTCGCAGTCTGAATAAGTACCTGGAAGCAAATTTTGTATTCACTCAATTTACTGAAGTAAAAGTCCATAACGAAGTTTTCTAAGGCTGTCCTAACCTTAACTAATTGTACCGCACAAAATTTAACGAATAAGTTTAAGCGTAAATTAAAAACTGTTTGTTGAGAAAAGAGTTACGCGTCTATAATATCCACCCAATTCTCCGCTTTTCAGAAACGTAATTTAATTTAATTGGATACAGTATTCAGTAACTGTATGCAAATGAGAAAGGAATGCTTAAGTTTTCAAAAAATGTTAAATGTCTTAATTAACTGAGCTGAAATAACACGCTATTCTTTCGTTCAGTCAAATTAAGTTCAGATCTTAAATTAAGGAAAATTCACCGTTATAGATAGATTTATTTATTTTTTTTTTGAGATTTTTAATATTTAAGGATGGAATTTCGTTTTCAGAAATTACGTTAGAAATATTTAAAATAATTCATGTTTCACAATAATTTGTAACTTAGTTAAAGCATTCAATGAAATATTTAATACGCAACTGAATTTACATAATTTACACTTGTACCTTCATTTTTCTATACTTTAGTGAAATTTAAGCGCTAAGGTATAATAGTGTTGAGTTACTTCGGTGGAAATACCTTTCCATTTTCCAAGAACTGAGAAATATTTTATGGAATCATTTATGATTTGAAGTTGAAGGAGCTGTTTCGTAATGTTTTCTTATGGGCAGGAGGAAGTGTTTAATTATCTTACATTATTAGACAAGAAAGTATGCATGTTACTAAATTCGGTGTATCGCAAAAGATTTTTTAAAAATTTAAATTTAGCTAAGCATTTTGGAAATCTCTGAGACATAAATACAGAAATACTCCAGAACTATTAGATCTACAGACATGGAATTTAGTAAGGATATTCTCTTTTTTAAGTAGAGATTCTCTAAAAACGGGTTTCGCGGAAATCGACATCTAAGAGGGGTTGCGAGGGGTTTATGTGTTGTCATAGATTAAACATCCTGTTTTTAACTGTTTGACCAAGAGATTTAACATTTGGTTACCATGTTTCTTTTGTTGAGTGTAATTCTATTAAGGTGGAGAACGGTTTTGTGGAAAACAACCTCCAAAAGGGATTGCGGTCATGTATTATAAATAAGCAAATTACCGCTTTTGAATGGTTAGAACAGTGGTTTTCAAACTTTTTCACCTCACCTCCTTCCCCTTTTTCACCACCCTAGAACTTTAAGGTGCTTTCGTGGAACCCAATCCATACATATACTTCGAAGAATATATCTCAAAATAATATTTTAAGTAGATCAACATGTTATATGCACTTTTTTTAAAGACAATTAAAAGAAGTATTGCATTTATTATTAAAAAAATTATAATATAAATTTTTAATGTAGTTTACTTATTAATAATATTAATTTGTGATCCAAGTGTCACCTATCTAAGAATTATATTTAGTAAATGGGATATGTGCTTGCTTTTTTTCCCCCACAAACGGTCGAAGTCTAGATCTATTGCAATCATTTGCAATCGCATTTCATATTAAGTTTTTCATTTTTTTTTGTATATATAAATTTTGTTCTCTTTCCCCACAGATACATTGAGAAATATATTTCACTTAAATACAATGTTCTGAATGGCATTAAAATGTTAATATCTGTGTGAGAAATCCCGTGTATTTTGCATGAATTTTCAACCTAAAATTTAGAAACTGTCCTTGCTTAAATTTGGATTTTAACATCAAATCTGTTGATAAGTTGTTTCCTCTCCTTCATTATAGGTGTTTTTTCTACAAATGCAAAAAAGGTGCATTTTCCATTTGAAAATTATTTAGTTATGTAAGACACTGTCTTAATTAACGAGTATAAAATTATCTCACATGGTACACGAAACAGTAACCAATACAATATTCACAATCTAGTAAGAAGTATACATATAAAGATAAAACGCCCGCGCGTTCTAATATTCTTTTATTATATTATAATAAAAATTTAAAAAGTGTTGCAAACAAAAGTTGTTATACATAACTAAAATTATCAGTTTTAAGGAATAGGATGAGCTTTAGATACTTGTAACTATACAAACTTCATAGAGAACGTGAATCCATTTTGCATACATCTATTTCTTTTCGATTTTTTTACTGTGACTCGTGGAAGCCCTGTGGATCCCCAGGGTTCCGTGGAATACAGTTTGAAGACCCCTGGGTTATACCAAAGGGTTTGAAATTTCACAAATATGTTTTCTTCTATGAGAAGAGATCCGCTCAAACGGGTTTTGTGGAAATCGATTCCCAAAGGGGATTGTGATTAGTTCCAGATATGTTTTTGAACTGTTAGATCTAAAGATTAAAATTTGGCAAGCGTGTTTCATCTGTTTTATAGAGATTCGCTAAGAATGGGTTTCATTGAAATCGATTTTGATGGTTATAGGGCTTCTCAAACTTTCAATATTTGTGACCCAATATTCAATCATAATTTTCATCGCGCCCCCCTCCATAAAATAACAATGTATTGAATTCAGTAATTCTATACTTTGACGCTAAAGCTACAACACGACTTTAACCTTTTTTGTGGCACCGGCGAGTATATACGTCTCGCTTAGCCAAAGCGTTAATTACATCGGACGTATATATACGTTTTACGAAATACGGTCTTTTCTGTACACAGTTATTCATAAAATTATTCCAAAGGCTTTAGAATGCAACAAAAAGACATTGACAATGTTTGTGAAATATTTACTTACTTCTGAGAATTTGCTTATTTATTCCTTCCCCCAATACATCACATATGCACGCCTACGGGGAAAATGGTGGCATTGGTGAGCGAATCATGTATCTTTTAATCGGAAGCTTAGAAATTAATTATAAACCGTACAAATTATTACGATAAGTGTTCATTTTTGTATACAATTTTATATATGACAAACCCATAGGGTTAATATTAATTATTATTGTTCTTAACTTAGTACTGCTAAATTAATTGTAAAATACACTGTGCAATATACTAATACATTTATAAGTATATTATAGCAGTGTAAATGTGTTTTTTTATTTCTTTATTATGTCAGAATGTATTTTGTAAGTTTACTATCAGCAAATTAATAATTTTTTAAAAACAATCTTTCATTTTTCAATATGCTCGCGCCCCCCTCGTAATGTTATCACACCCCCTTAAGGGGGCGCGCCCCACAGTTTGAGAAACGCTGTTATAGAGGAGAAAAAGAAAATCATAAACCTGGTTTATAAATTCAACTTATTAATTTTTTATCAAGAGACGAAGACTTTAAGAATGTTTTTCAAAACAATTGAAAGCTTAATTTTAGGAACTAGATATCAATAATTTTGAAACAGTATATAATCATATAACAGCATGAAATACGCAGAAAATCAGGCGAACTGTTGGCATTTTTACGATAAAGAAACAAGAACAGATATATTTTACAGTAAATTCAAAATTTAGCAATTTTTAAAGTAATATTTCCTTTAAAGGAAAAGAAGTGTTAAAATAAAGAAAATTAAAAATAGAGTAATTTTCTATACTAATATTTAACTAATGTATACCATAATTATGTTTTATTCATCCTCAATTTTTCAAACTTCCAGACAAGCGTTTTATTTCACATCAATTCACCTTTGAAAATGGCAACATTACTGAAATTACGCTTCCTTTGTATATTTTTTTTGTGCTTTTGCATAAAACCTTCTGATCAATAAGATGAGGAAGAAGCAGAAAATTACAGAGCAGAACTGTCCTCAAATTTCTCCTCAGAAATTCGAAAAAATAACAACTTAGGAGAGAGAAAAAACAACAAATATGAAGGCATTGTGGTAAAATAAACATCATTGTTAAAAAACTTTTGAAACTTGAAGCGAAAGGAACAAAAGAACAATATAAGATTCTTTTCTACACTGCATGGCATCTGTTTGCTTTTGCGACTTCTTTTAATAAAATACTGCTCAGAAACAGCGGAATGTTGCATTTATTTTTACCAGAATGCATTTCTGCATTTCTTTGATTGAAAGAAATGCCTAAAGCAGATTTTAGATTAAATGTAATTGAATTTGAATACATTTTACTGCAATGTCAATGAACAAGGCGAGAACAACCTTATTGTCAAATACTTCTTGTACATTCTTTTAATCATGATTTCAAAGCAATAAGATTCATGTGTAAAGTGAAAATTCAATTCAAATGCATTCACACTCTTAATTCCAAATATCATGGTCTTAGATTGATTTGATTTCGTTTAATTAGAGTTTCACTAGAGTCAGAATTTGACGACAAATCTTTAATTCTGATACCTTAGGAAATATTTCGATACATTATTGTTCAAAGTAAAGACTATTGTGGATTCGATTAGATTTATTTAACTTTCAGCATGTGCATTGTCTCAAAATATTCGGCAATAAGATGCACGATTGTACAAGACTCAAACCGAAGAATTGCAACTCAATTAAATCTTCATTCGTGTGTGTTGCTATGCTCCTAACACATATTATTTTAATCATAATTTCAAATTAATACGACTTATTTAAAGAATGGAAATTTTATCAATCAAATATGTTTACACCTCAATTTTGACATCCTGGCAGTAGTTGATTTGGTTTGATTTAATTAAAATTTTGAATACTTTCTGCTAGTGACAGATCTCAAATTCTGATATCTTAGAGGATATTCCTCACTGCATCACCATTACATGACGCGTAAACATTGTGAAACTTTATTAGATTTAATTTTCAACGTTTGAATTACTTTACATTGAAGCACGCCAAATATGTTGTTTTCCGGGCAGTGATACTCTCTTTGTGGGAAAATTGAGTTTACAGGTAAAATTCGCTTCTCAGAGTAACCTTGAAAAATAATAAGTTTATTCGAAACACAGAAGATGTAACCAGGGTTACAAAATTGGCGACAATTTTGACGAAAATTTTGATGTCGCTTAGGAACCATTGAGAAGTCTATAGGATCCACCCCTCAAGAAATTTCCAAGAGGTTCTGTAAAGGACCTATGAAACAAAAGGGAGGTCAGTTCAGAATAGAGTTCAGTTATATGCGTTGACTACGATAAGAGACAGATACTTGGAACTGTCTAGAGAGCCATTTATGGAACGTTGTAAAGCTTGTACAAGTACAAGTACTAGTATAACAAATACGTTTTCCACACTGCAAATAATCTGTTATAATACTTCTTTTTGTATATGCTTCAATTTGTCTTCGTGTAGTCATTTTCTGGTCCTTGTCCATTAAAGAATCTGTTATTATTCAAACAATGAAAGTTGTCAGCTGCTTTTTCTCTGCACAAATTTGTAGCAGCATTAAATTCGTCATTATGAAATCTACCAGAATGTTAGGCATTAATTAGCAATCAATTAATCCAAGAACTGTCAGTCAAAATTATGTATTTAATTACCATGGTATTGTTATATTAAACTATAGTTGATTGAAGTGTTGACTTATGTTCTGACTTTAGGACAATGTAAAAGTTTCATTTATTTATTATAATGTAAATGCTTTCGTATAGTTCTGACTTTATTAAAATATAAAATATAATCCAAATTCAATAATAGTAATAATTGCAAAACCAGGTGCATAAAATAAGAACTTTTTTTATGTGATTATTACATACTTTTCGAATCCATTGTAATTCTTAATTGTTTTTCACGAATTCGTTTAACAATTGCAATTTTAAAGTCCTAAAGCTAGTTTTCAATGTAAAGAAAGCTTTCAAAACGAAAGATGTTATATTTTTCGATTTGAATTGACCACCCTTTTCATAAAAAACAAATACATATATTTCAAAGTAAGCAATTTAAGAGCATATCATTAACAAACACATTCCCATTCTTACCAGAAGCGTTATTTCATAAACGTAACTCGTTAAGTAATCGAAATTTGTTTCCGGAGTAACTAACCAATAAAGACGATGCATTTCAACAATTCAGTATCAAACATAATGATCAATAAATTTATTAAAAATTTAAAAGCCACTTCACTTAACCAGTTTACCCTTTTTGGACGAAAACTCTCATTAATTAATGATTAAAAGTGATTTAATTTGAATGCAGATGTTAATGATACACAAACTCGAGGTGTTTACTTACGTCGAGGGTTAAAAGGCCCGTAATTGAGGCAGACGTTAATAAGCCTTTCATTACTGCATTATCTTCAAAGAAAATGACCCAATTTATAAGCATAGGACATTATCTCTTGAGGGAAATATTATGCAGCAATTTATATCAGTGTATTGAGAGGGCTATATATTAGTTCTACCGGAAAGTTCCGTCCGTTTTTGTAATAAGACAAAAATAATAAATTTATCCTATTTTGCATAAACATTATCGAACAATATAATTGTCATCATTATTTATAAACTGTTGCCAACGTGATGGGAATTCGTACATTCCATTTTTTAAAAAAATGCCTTATCTCTAGAGGTGAACAATTGAACCAATGTTTGTCTGATATCTTCTTTGTTTGAGAATTTTTTTCCCTTAAATTTTGCACAGGCAGAAATAAGTAATAACCGGAGGGTAGTAAGTCCGGGGAGTATGGTGGACATGATGGAATTTCCCTACCTAACTCTGTGAGTTTCTGATGAGTCCCCAAAGCAGCATGTGACCTGGCATTATGAGAAAGCAGTATGATGTTTTTCCTATTGAGCGCATCAACTTCCTTTCTACCATGTTTTTATTAACTCACTTTCTTGTATGTCTGTCCAGGTAGAATTTTGTAATTGGTTTTAAATTAACTTCCCGATGAGCTAGAGACTTGAAATTTAGACCATAGCTCAGAAGTGGATGATAATGCATGAAAATGTGAAAAAAAACTAGAAGGAGGAGAGAAAGATGAAGAAAACAAAAAAGACGAATAAAAAAATAGAGAACAAAACAGTGGAAATAAAAAAAAAAATAAAATAAAAAACGAAGAAGTAGAATTACGTTCACTATACGATTTAAATTTTTTACTTCCGTTATAAAAACATAGTACATTAAATTGTTTTATTATTCATACTATTATTTTCTTTCAGTTGTTTTTAAATCATCCAGTTACTGACAGTACTTTTACGAGTTTACCTATTTGTTCATTTTCAACAACTTAAAATGTATTGGCTCTCTAATTCCCTTCCCCCATACATACAGTATTCTCTTATTAAACTTTTTTCTCTTACTCAACATTAGCAACTGTAAAAAAAAATACAATTAAAGATATTTCTTTTGGTTCAAAAGAAAAATGATAGTTATATTCTAAAGTATATACAATATTTGTCCTCCAGAGATAGGAATATTCTCCAGATCGTTTTTAATAAATTTGTATTAGACCTGTAATTGGATCAATAGTAGAAATCAATTTCTTCATATTGTTCATTTTTATGTAGATATTTCATATGATGGCCTGTTATGCAAATAAATATACGAGGGAAAGTCAAAAAGTAAAGAGACTTTTGTACAGAGGTCTGAGGTATAGACAGGCAAAATATTATTTTAATAGAAGCATTTTTCACTAAAGGAGAATATTTTGAAAATGGGTCATTCTATGTTCATTTTTTGTCAAAATATTGTACTTAAATAATTGTTTATTGTAATAATATTCTTAAGACAATTTTATTTACGTTTTCTAATCTAAGTGACACTAAATATCATAAATATTTTCCATTTATACGCTTTTGCAAAATCATGGTTTCGAATGTAGTCGGATAACTTAAAGAAGTAAATTAGTTTTCCCTAAAGATAATTGGCAGTGTTTTTTTAATCAAGAATGATTAGTTTTGGAATTATAAAAAGGAAATTCGAATATTCTATAATTTTTAGTTCAATTTCAAGTTTATATGATAAGGGATAGTTCATTTCGAGAAATGAGCCATTTCTGAATTTTTACATCTTTGCTGTGAAGCCGAATTAAAACTTCTGGTGGAATTAAATCTTCTAAAAGTATTTACAACGAGTTGCATGATATGGAAACATAAAAAATTCGATTCGCAATGAATTCTTTAAAAAAATTTAATTTTATCAAGAGAAAAAAGTTTTTTTTGAATAAATAGATAAGAATTTTTGTCAGAATTAAATTTAACTTAAAAATTATTTGTGCATCATATATTGAAAAACTATACGCATTATTATCATAAAATAAGAAATACGTGAACCAATAAAAATAAAATAAAATTACACACACAAATAATGAATATTAAATACAAAAGATTTGCAGTAATATTGCTTATGATATCTACTTAAAAAAAGGTGTTAAAATAGATATTGATGCTATGTAATACTTACTTATGTTTTATTACAGCACTTTTTTGAAGTTAACTATAATACCTTTTAATTTGTAACTATTTATTCTAACTATATATAACAACTTTTAATAATATAGTCTTTCTGTTGAAAGAACTAAATGTATCTTCTCTATCAAATATTATACAATTACTTTTATACTTATTACTACATAACGAGACTAATTTTAGTTCCTTTATTTCTGAGTGAAAAAGAAAATATTCTGAGAACTATATTCAAAAGCATTTGTGAAAACCCTTGGAGATTACATTTTTATTTACTTGCAAAGAAAGAATGACTTATATGATATGAAATGCTGTTGTATTTGTGTATATTCATCACAAACACATCACAAACATATTCTAATGTTTGAAAAACCATTTCCATAAATATATAACATCATATAAAGCTTTAAAATATATAAGGCGTTACATTTGTTGTAAGAAGAAAAATTCTAAATAGCTTCTATCATCTAGTCATGTGAAATTATTTTTCGATCATCTATCTTACTCGATATAAATATGTATTTGCAATCTTTATGGCGCAATATTATGCATTTTAATAGAAGTTTTCATTAAAGCCTGTGTTGTGAATATTATTACTGAAATGCGAAACAAAAGTAAGTCAGAAAAATAAGTTGTAATTCTTATTAAGTTGAAAATTAAACTACACACATTATTTTATAATATAGTTAGAAATATTAGAATTGTTCTAAAATATTACTTTTTAAGAAGTTCAATTTATGCCACTTTAGTTTTCATTCCCTGAAAACCATTTTTACTTAAATACTTAACAGAACTGGTATCTAACAATATTTCAAGCGAAATCTAATATATTGAAACATGCCATGTATGTTGTTTTCCCATCAGCGGCACTCCCTTTATGGGGAAATTGAGTTTTAAAGGCAAAGTCCACTTTGCTAGGTAGACTTGAAAAATAAGACAATGGCAATAGAAGAAGAAATGACAAGGTTTGCCAGATTGGCGAATTTATTGCTCTTGGAGGCAAATTTAGCGGAAAATACGATATCATTAAGGAATCATCGAAAATCATCTAGGATTGACCCTTCTAGAAATTTTCAGGAGACTTTATAAGTGACCTTTGAAACAAAGGTCAGTTGTGTACGTTGACTGCTATAAGAATATCTGTCTGAGTTCCTGCTTGAGGAACAGTTCCACATCAATTTATGGAACGCTGTAAACAGTTTGCTTATAACGAGTGTGTTTTTGCGTTACTGTAAATAATCTGTTTTAATACTTCTTTGTGTACATACGTCGATTTGTCTTTTTATAGTCATCTGTTTGCTTTAGTCCATAGGTTCCCAACCTTTTTTTGAACTGGCACCCTCTTTTCTAGTGAGTATTTCGATACCGCTCCCTCCCACTCCAGAGAAATAATAACGTACATAATAAATGGTGAAAATAATTAAATTTTAAAAAAAATATTCTAAAACTAATAGAATATATTTTTTGAAGTTCCCAATTATTTTTTTACATGCAAATCTGAAATAGCTATTGCCATGAATATATAATTTTATAATACATACAATCAACATAAGGTAACCAGTGTTAAAGTTTACATTTGTTAGTATATAATCAGCGTGTTTTTTTAGTCATTTTTTAGACTATATTTGGTTAATCTGCCCATGCCCCTTCATACCTCTTCAAAATCCCCTAACTTACTCTGGGTATTTTACTGCCCCCCTGAAAGCCTCAAAAGGCCACAAGGGGGCGTTATCGCCCATGCTGAGAACCAATGCTCCAGTCCATTAATAAATCTGTAACTATTTTAATAATTAGAGTTGTAAGCTGCTTTTTCCCTACGTAAAACTTAGCAGCAATATCTTGTTTACATTTGTAATTAACAAATCAATATATTTCTTTCAAATTATTTCACAGTAACTCTTAACTACGTAATTACGATGTTAAAACAGAAGTAAATAATAATTCTGTAAAAAAAGGGCATGGAAATAGTTTTAGTACATTATTATTTAACAAATAAAACAACAACAACTGCACTTTGTATAATGAGTTTGATAACATACGATAAACTAAAAAGATTGAAGCTGAGATTGAGCAATGTGAAATTTTTATCAACTTTTCTCTCTTAGGCAAAAAAACTCATCAATATTTTAATGAGGAGCATTTAAAATTTTTTCGTTCTCTACTAATTAGCTTTATCATCTTAAAAGCAATATATGATAAAAAAAAAGTATATAAAAATAATCAGACGTATTAATTTTGTGTTGAATAATGAATTTTTTTTTTAAGCATTTTTTTTTTTTGAAGGGAAGATAGGAGAGACGTAGGGTAAGACAAAAATGAAGTTTAAGTTGAATAATTTAAATGTTAATTAAATTTATACTGTTGAGAACGACTTGATTTTAAAATCAGATGCTCGTTACAGCTTGCAATTTATGAATGGAATGGATTCTCCTTCACTTTACTGAAATAAAACGTATCTTGAAATTTTGAAATATAATAAAATTTTACTAAAAAGAAAATAAACACATTTTTAGGAATTTCTCTAAAAATATGGTTGTTAGTAAAAGAATGCTCAACAAAAACCCTGCAAACGATATTCCACGCACTTCTCAGAAAATTTATTGTAGAATGCATAGTTAACACCATAAAAACAATTTTTTTGTAAAATTCATAATCAATTTACAGTCCATGGAAATCATTTTGTACTAAGATAGAAGATAAGTGGGGTGCTCAGTTCTTCAAAATTGTACATTTCACTATCACATTTCGAGCTCTTTTTATTGACAATTTTAAAGCTAAGTAAATGGTCATAAGTGTTTTTTAATTTAAAGAAAATTTGGATGCATTATTTGAATATACCGATTTGGCATTGAATAAATGTTTCTGAAACTATGTTTAAAATTATGCTTCTGGAGTGAGTTTAAATTTAAATTGTTTACATAAAAATACAGGGTGTTGCTGAATTCGTCCTACTAATTTAGAAGGGTGTCAGTAGGCAACATGGGGACGACAAATCAGCAAAGAAAATGGGATCGAAAAAAATAAATAATAATCTATATATGAGAAAAAGAACAAGCCAAGAAAAGTAGCTTATTCAGCGCCACCTTTGCGAAATCGAAGTTGCCTATTTGGCGAGATATTAATAGAGTTGGCAATTGTTGTGATAATGCGTAAGTACAAAATAATTTTTGCGTAGAACTTTTGAACGTTAACATTATGAATAGTTCTTCAACACATAAAAATACCGAATTGCAACCGTAGCTTTTATTCCAGATAATTACTGAAATATTAAGCTGCTTTAAATTGGGAGAAAAGAAAAATTCGTTAAATCGCGAAATTCGTTAAATGGGGAGCGGGGTCGGTATATCAGGGCCCTAATATAAATTTTTCTTTGCAAGAATAAGAAACAACGCCTTTTTCATAGAAATGTAAATCTATAATCCCCATTCGTTCCATATTTCAAATTTTATTGGTCAAAGTTAAACTTGCTACCAATTCGTTAAATGCATTGGCAAAGTTTTCATCTACTTACGAAGAAATTTTTTCTCTTTGTTTTTGGCATATGAAAGAAATAGCGAAACTTTTTAAATTCTAAATACCTTGATTTAAAAAAACGAGCTGTGGTATTATAGGGTTAGAGGGATGACTGTGAAATTAAATAGTCCGATGCTTGGTTTGGCCCCTAGAATCGGGTCCGAAGAAGAGAAATGTATAAATAAGAAAACTTTTAATATTCTGAACACATGTTAGCTTTACTTTATATGAGATGAAATTTCTTTACATACATACTCATGTGTTTTATTTGATTATTGATTTTTGTGGATAACTTCCACCTTAAGAAAGAACAGAAATGTCGACAAAATAAAACTGTACTTTAGATGTGTTTTTGGGTTCCAATCACGTAATCACTGAGAGTTTGTGTGCGGTTTCGAAAAGTAAACGAATAACACTGGAATAACTTAATGAAAATAAACAAGACAGAAAGTTTTTCTGGTAATGTATGCTAGTACTTTTAATTTGCAAAGTTTTCCTTGTTCAGTAGAAGTATTGCTTGTTTTTGCTTAAACCTATCAAAACACACACACATGCTATGTGATTATTCGATTCATTTAATTTCGAATAACTTTTAAAAAAAAAAATTCCAATATTTATTTTTATTCATCTTATTGCTCTATTCAATACATTTCCACATTACATCATATATATTAAATATATTCTAGCCTAAATATTTAAGGGGACACAGTACGATTCAATTGACCAAAATCGGTCAAAAAATCAAATTTAATTTTTTTAGCCTAAATTTTTTTTGTATACTTTTCTATACCCTCACAAAATTTGAAAGCTCTAAACTTAAAAAACGCAGAATTATGATAGCGTTTACGTTCGTTTTTATTCACATCCCTATGGCAAATCAAAACTTTAAACTGCCGTATCTCAGAAAGATAAAATAACTATTTTGTCTTCATTTAAAATGCTAAGGCTTTTTTTCTATTGCGCCGAATGCTTTGAAATATTTTTTTACCTATTCTCAATAGTACATGTAACAAAAGTTGGTATGCATTTTTGAATCAAAGCAATATTTATTTTTTTAAAAATAATTAAACTCAGAATTTATACATTTTTTAAGGAATTTTCAATAAACATTCATAAAAAGAAGTATTGTAAGAATAGCAATCACGTTAACGCAAAACCCATACCAACTTTTATTATACATAGCTTGACGTACTTGTAAATCAAATTTCATGTGTGTACGTCACTTTTTGTAGGAGTAGCATTTTAAAATCACTTCAAAAATTTCAAGTTTTTTCCTTAAAAAATTACATGGCTAGCTTTTTATGAAATTTTGATCACAAAATATGTTTAACATAGTATACATACATAGGAGGCAACCAAAAAAAATATTAAAAATTCTTAAATTAAAAATTTTTGCTTGAATCGTACCATGTCCCCTTAAAATTTTGAAGATCTTTGTTCTGTTCTTATAGGAAACGTTTTATAAAACACAATGTGGTTAATTTAGCTGTTGTTTCTCAACATGAATTGAAAATTAAAATTTAAATTCTACATATAAATATTAAATGAAATATATAAATTTTATATATTTCATTTAATATTCATATGTATACACTGCTGTTTGTAAAAAAGGCAACACCATGAAGGAATCATCAGAATTAAATGAACGTGGCAGCAAATATCAATTATAGAACGTTACGAAAAATAGTAAGGTTTCAAAGTCACCACGCATACGTGGCGTGCGAAGCGCTCTCTTAACTGATGCTGAAAGCGTATAAATAGAGGGTTGTAGCGGGACGTTGAAAATTGTTAATGATTATTTGTTAGTGGCGAATGTTTAGTGAGACCTAAGTATACCTCCTTGACGAAATAAGGAGAAAGTCCAAAAACTTACGGAGTTTGAAAGGGGGAGGATTATCAGCCTTGAAGAACTAGGATTTTTCTATCACGCAATAGGAGCTTATTTGCAGCGGAATACAGTGATGTGAAGTCGGAAGCAGTGGACCGACGAGCACCGAACAACTCGAAAAAGTAGCAGTGGACGACGGAAGGTGACGTCAGTGCGCAACGATCGACACCTGCTCCCCATGGCTGTGTATGACCGTACAGCGTCCTCCTGGCAGGTGGCAGCACGTTAATCTACTGCTACATGTGTACTAATGTCGGCTTTGTCAATTCATCGACGACTGCTGCACCATGGAATGTGTGCAAGGGTGCCTTTATACAGGATTCCCCTCACGGCAAACTATCGACGGCTGCGTCTGCAATGGGCTCATGAGCACAGAGCCTGGCAAACTGATTGGTATCAAGTTGTCTTTTCAGATTAATCACGCTTCAATTTATGGGACCATGATGGCCGTATTCGTGTTAGACGCTATGCCGGTGAAAGCTGCCTTCCAGAGTGCGTTATCAAACGACATAATGGCCTAACACCCGAATTTATGGTTTGGGGCACAATTTCGTATGATGGACGATCCAATTTGCTACTAATTGAGGGTAATCTCAACAGCAACAGGTACGTTTCTTAAGTGCTACAGCCTGAAGTCGTTCCTTTCCTTCAAGGCATCCCTGGAGCTATCTTTCAGCAGGATAATGCACGCTCACATGTTGCAAAGAGTGTTCGATACTTCTGTTCAGTCCAACACATGCAACTTCTTTCTTGGCCTGCTTATTCACCTGATATGTCGCCTATTGAGCACGTGTGGGATGTGGTTGGTTGGCGTCTCGCTCGTGATCCGCATCCTGAAGCTTCAAAACATGAACTTTTGCTGCGCATACCAGCAATATGGAATTCTCTTCCACAAGCAGACATTCAAAATCTGTTTAACTCCATGAAACGTTGTATAACAGCACTTATTGCATCGAGTGCTGGCTACACCAAATACTGATTTCAGACACTTAATATTGTTTGTCAGCTTTGAAAATTTCGTCATTTATTTGAATTAATACAAGACGTTTGTGAATTAAATTTCATTTAATTCTGCTGATTCTTTTGTGGTTTTGCATTTTTTACAAACAACAGTTTATATATATATATATATCAACGATATTTTTTATACATTTCATGTAATAATATATAATTTTATATATTTCATGTAATAATATTTATATGTAAAATATAAGTATCATGTATGAATTATATGAATATAAATATTCATACAGTAATTATTTTACTTTTTAAAGTACAAAATAACTATCTAAAATATCATTTAATATTTAATAAACCTTTTTTAAATAATTTTATTTAACTGTAAAATAATTAAATAAATTAAAAAAATAAGACAAAAAACAACAACAAAACCGATCACGCCACTCGGACTTTGGCCAACTGCTTGGTAAACAGATACTCTATCACTTATGCCACTGTATCTTTGAAGCTAATTAAAACTTAAGGTATCCGACTACGTTGAAAACGTCATTTTCGGTCAAAAATCACATTTTCTTTTTATTTAATATTTTTAAAATTCAAACGATTATCTTTCTAAATCTGCCTTTGTTTTGTCTGTGCGATAATTAGAAAAAAAAGTTACAGTTGTTTAAAATATTATCATAGCGGTGAAATCAAAACCGGAAGAGGTGAAATCGAAACCGGAAGTTGACTACTTAACATGCTTTTTACCCATAATTTTTGCAATTTCAACCCATTATAATTTTAAAAACAATTTCTGACAATTTTTTAAAACTATTTTATTGATAGGCATCAATTTCAATCTTTTAATTGGACTTTTGCGATTGGCAACATCTGTTTCTTGTGACCTCACATGTTTTTGTTTTGATTTGAATCTTACGAATGTTGCTTCCAAATTTCTTCAAAAATCTGAACTTTTTCGTTTTAATTGTGCAATTTTTAATCGTGAATTGTTTCTGAAAATTTTGCTTTTGTTGTTATCTACTTATAACGGGTAACAATTGGATTAAATTAACTTCTTGAAAACGCAACTATGCTGGTGACTGATTCACAAAAACAGTGGAAGTGTTGACTTGTAGTGTTCTTGACTTGGATGTGTTCAAACTTGTAATGAACAAAAACTGGAATAAGTAAAGGCATTTTACAGAACAAAGAATGTTTTAGTGGAACATTAAGAGGTAATAGAATATTTTATTTAAATTGGGAAGTGTGTTTTCAAGTTTGTGTTTCTCCAATTGTTTTGAGAACAAACTGTACCTGCATGAAGATTATTTGTTTGGACTGATTTCTAATGTGACTTCAAAATGCTCCAAGTGTACTTTTATTGTCCTTTTTTCAGCTGCTGAAAAGCTAAAAAAGCAAAGTGTTATAAATTTGCAACTTATTTGTGGAAGGTGAGTGATTGAAAGATGACATTCTTCGGTGAAAAAGCTATGTGCTAAGCAGAACTGGCCTTGTATGACAAAAGGAGCATTTAGACTTTGTGAAAGAAAGTCTTGGCTGCTGCTACACTAACGGCTAAAGATGCCATGAATGACACTGCTTTGGAAGCAAAGAACATTATAAAATGTTCCAAAATGTCAGTTGAAGAATGTGGAATATCTGTTGTCGGCAGAGACACATGGACATTCATCGCTAAATGTGGTTTCTATAGAAACTTAATACATTAACACTGGGAAATTCTAGATTTGGAAATGTTAGCAAAGCTTTTTAGAATTCTATACGTCCAGACATATAAGCGTGTTCCTGCAATCGTCTGGGATTTACTTCAAATATGGCATCTCTCTATTGGTGCGTAGAAAATCTTTGTATGTTTTTGCACTACGAAATCTTAAAAATATGTATTTCTATTGTGATGGTGTTTCCAAGGATACCTTTCTGTTAAAGATGTGTATGGTGTCAACAATGTCATCAAATATGAGTGCATAAGATACTTCTAAGAAAGATTGAGTAGTCGGCAAAGAAAATTTTTAAAAAAGGCCAGAAAAACCTCGGTGAGAAGGGAAATCAGTGTTATGTTTAATAATATTCTAAACTGTTGTAGCAGTAACACCAATCACGTCAAAGTTATGCTAATTGCTACAATAGTGGCATTTTTTCACTGTTGCTCCAGCAGGGAGAAATCTGTATATGGTTCATGCTTGATTGGAGCTGAGAACTGGTGTGACTATCAGCGAGGAAACGACAGCGGAAAACAATAAACAGAAAAAAGTGTAGGTTTTTCTGTGAAACTTTCAAATATTGTTTAACATGTGTACATGAAGCAGTGTGATAAGCAGTTATTATAAAATTGACTCCACAGTAAGACACAAATACAAATGCATCATTTAACGCCTGTTTATGGCAAATCGTTTCGAAAAAAACTTTTATCGAGCTAAAAACATTTTCTTTGGGTACCCATATTGCAGTCATTATGTGTAAAAAAGCTTTTATTGATTTGTTAAGTATTTTGAAAGCATTTGGCATAAATTCAGGGAATTATAGACTGCGTGATGAGAGATTTGTTGACATCTTTCGAGTCGGTGACTCGAAACAACATTCTTTGTCTTTTTTAAAATCAACCAGAAAAAAAAGGGGGCCCAAAGAAAGAAAAAATTTTAAAAAATACCAAAGAGTGGAATTGTTAAATATAAATCAGGAGAGTTTTAGTTATATACTTGTCATATTTTGTTTTGAAATTGCTTTTATAAAGTTTAAATGCATTTTTCTCAAAACTATTTTTTTGTAAATTTCATGATATTTCAAACATGATATCTAAAAAACTATTAGAGATACTTGTATAAAATTTTACACAAATGTTATTAATTGTATTATCTAGAGGATGGCCTACAAGCTAAGAAATTGAACAATTTTTAGTTATTTTATAGTTGTATTTTTTTCTGGAAGTTTCGATAATTTGATTAAATTTCCCAGTTCGCTAGCTCGACTGGCTATAACTTTTGATTCAAAAGAAATAATTTAACACTTGTAGGTCATCCTCTAGAAATGTGTTTATAAAATGTGTTGCAGCAATATTTTGTGAAAAATATAAAATATTTTAAAAAATAGAGTGTTTGAAAAAAGTCAAAAATTTCATTAAAATTTCTTTAAAAATTTAAGTTTTTGCAAATTTTTATGTACATATATTATTTCTAACTGTATTTTCTATTATTGTGTATAGAAGTGAAACTAAAAATGTAAAAATATTAGGGATTTTTAGAAAACTTAAAAAAAAAGTCTCCGAATGTAGTCGGATACCTTAATTGTATAAAAGCTAAGCATGAATTTCGAAGGCTATTTTTTCCGAATTGACTGACCATTCGGCTGAATTACATTGAGGGTTGAACACCCTAAATTACCCACAATTACACAAAATCTCGTCCCCAAATGAATTTCCTTAGTGGTGCCCTCCCTTTGTTAGAGCATTATTTTCATAAGAAATTATTGTGGAACGCAACTAGATCTGTCATCCCAACTCATCTTAGAAGGCCTTACAGATGGAATGCATATATAGATAAAACAAATAATGATCGTAAACCCTCCAACACAATGGCTCATGTTAGTTACACGATTAATGGAAACCAAAGACTCAAGGCCTGAACAAAACTCTTTCAGGCAAAAAGAGCAGCCTATTGGAACTCGACAAACTACATTTTTACCTCGATCCCTCAACACTCTTAGACCAAAATTTAAAATTTTTCGAGGTTGCGTCCCAACAATTGACCTAATCCTCATGCCCACAATTTTGTCAGTCTAGGATTTAGGCCAAATCATCATAAACACTTTCAACATGGAATGTCATCATCTGAATGTAGAATCTGTACCAAACACGGTATTCCTAATGAACCCAATTGAATAATAATTGATAATTAATGTATATATTTCCAGACTCACATCTTACATTTCTAAACGCTTTTTTGACATGCTAAGTTATTTGAATTCATTATTGTAGAGATTTGATGAGAGAGAGTACATTGGGGAAATTAATACGAGAGTTTTTAAAAATCGCAATTTAATTTGTTTTTCTATCGAAATTAAACTAGAAAAATGCATCAAAATTTTATAAATGAGATAATGACTTTTTCTTAAAGTTGACTTAAGAAAAATTATAGAGAATTTAGAATAAGCGTAAATTATTCACATAATATGATTTAAATGTCATTTAAATTATTTATATTTGTCAAATAGATAATTGCTAATTTAAAAAAAAATTGTTTGGAAAATTTCGAAAGAAATTGTGTCTGCCAAACTGTTTATTAAATAAATATGAGATAATCTAATAATTCAATTTCAGTTTTCCCAGAATAATTTGAATATTTTCAACTACATAAATTTTTAATGAAAAGTGTGAAGAAAAGAGGATTGGAAATTCTTGAATGCAGATTAAAGATATTTCAATTATAAATGCATGCAAATAATATATCAATTACGGGTGAAAATAGCACAAAAGATAAATAAAAATAAATGCAAGGGAAATTTTTTTTTTCTTTTCACCGAACAGACACCAATTTTGAATGCATCATTTGAAATTTAATATTTTATGTTCAAATTAGATGTACATAATTAATTTTTAAATATGATGCTAAAATCCTAAGAAAATTTTGGAACTTGGAATGAGTATTTTGGCACTAATAATTGAGTAGCAGCCGATTTTTTTTCCTTTAAAATTGAAACTTTCGTAAGTAATATGACTTATAAATATTTAATTTGAATATAAATTTCTTTCAAGTAGGCACATTACAAATCTAAATTAAATTTAAATATTTAATTGATTGAAGATGTAGTGAAAAAGCCTATTCTTTTTAAAATTGTAATTTTACTTTAAAAAAAATTGCATACTTCAGTCTTTTATTTACGTTGTTTTGCAATAAAACTTGAGCTCCTTCAAAATCAAAGTACGGTTGGTTTGTCATTTTTATATTATAAAATATAAGAAGGAAGTGATATGAAACTGAAGTGAAATATCCTCTTTTTATTGTATTATAACGAAAAATACCTAATATAAGACGTAGAAAATTATTTACGAAATGTTGCAATGCACAAACAGTATTAAATTAAATAAACTCCTAATCTAATTTAGAATTATACTTTTCAAATACACTTTCTTTGTTGACATGACTATTTCTCCCTAAGGTTCAAATGAAATCCGTTTCCATTTCTCCTTTTGGATATTTGAGAAGTTGGTTTCCTTTCAACAAATAAAGTCTATGATTATGTCTGCGAAATTTAAGAATTTTTTCATTGAATGTTATTTAATAACTTAGAATAATACATCCATTGTTCAGAAAAGTAACTAAAAAACAATCCGACTTAATTAATGATTTAATTTATCTGGTATATTAAGAATTCCAATAGTGTAAATTGAGACTTGAATTATACTTGTATAAATCCTTATAATAATATAGAGAATATATTGAGCTGTTTTCTCTGACACTTTAACTTGTAATTTTAATGGATATAATTTAACGAAATGAAAAATTTTTAACTATTATAAAATTTTAATCGAAACTACATTATATGATTCAGAAAAAAGGTTCAATTTTAGATTTAGATTTTTCAAAATCTATTTATTCATACTTTAATTAGTTCAATAACACGCTAAAGTTTAGTTATGTCGATCTTAATAATATTTTAGAACACATTTTGTTAAGAATAAGTCTAAAAAAATATATTCCCCTATTATTTTATATATTTGTACTGCAAATGCAGCAAGCAATGTTATTTAATTTAATGAATTCTGATCATCGAGTGATTAATTTGGAAGATAAATATTTTAAAACTATTATATTATATATTTTAACTGCTTAGTTAAAAAATGTAATATAATAGTACTTCGTTGTTTATTCCTGCTTACTAAATTTGTTCTGCTTCACAGCGTAAGAAATAATTAAAATTTATTTTTTTAAATAATGTGTTCTGAACTTTAGTCCAAACAATTATATAATGGTTGTATATATTTTCGTGTGATATATCTGCAATTGAATAATCAATTTTCAGTTAATTTTAAATCGGGTGTTGATGTGCATTTCTGAACCTAAATTTAAACAGAAAAAGTTATATATCTTATAAAAGCAAACTGAAATACTTCTTCCTGATATAAAGCCCCAATAATAAGTTTTAATTCAACATTGAGTCATCAAATATGTAATTGAAATTTTTTTTCATTTTAATATATGTTCTGTAAAAAAAAGAGCCCAAAGCCCCGCGAAGAAAACGTTTGTTTCATGTAGACGTAGAACCCATGAATAGGTTAGAATTACAAGATTGAATTTTAAAATCAGAAACAACTGGAGACCCTTCCGCATCTGGTGTTTTTTGTATACATCAATGTAAGGAATGACAAAGAATCCTAATTTCATCTTACGATATATTCTCCCAGGTATTCCTCAATAGTTGCTCTAGATCTGCAACATAATGCGGCTCCCGAATATGGTGGGCTACCATAGAAGTTCAATTGATGAGAGTTCTGCAAGGAAGATCAACAAGATCAAGGAAGTTAAGTGGTAAAAAGCCGTCTGGCTGGAAAGTGGTTCAAGTAGCCCTGACGGATCACACAATCGGTCCCAGAATTTCATTAACAAATCGTTAAAAGTTATACATATGATGACTGGAGACAACCTTGCTGCTAAGAGAGATATCATTCAACACCATCACATTCCAGGCAAGAGCTTGATTATTTTGAAAAACAAACAAAGATTGATTAAGATTGCTGACTCTAACCACATCATACACGGATTCGATGAACATCTGCTTCAAGACTAGAGCATAATTTATCGCTGAGCACTATACCATGTCTGTCGGCTTGTAGGCATTATTATCCGTAACGATATTGCCATTGATGATTGTGGATAATGTAGAATAAAAATCAGTCTTAAAGGCCACTCTGTGAGTCTCTCCCCCATTCCATAGCCAAGCACCATAAGATGGTTGAATATACAGAGAGAGGTGGTGAGGAGTATGGTAGTACAGAACAGGCTGTAGCATTTTGGATAGCGGACAATATTGTCATTGTAGCAGTTCAGGTTTCATAGGTCCTCTGATTTAGTTTTGTATTAGAGCGTTTTTTTCTTTTAGAGCTGTCATTCTGTCATTTAGTTCTTGGTAGCAAGCATTGCTACGAGCACCTTCATATAGTGGCTTCCGTACGATGAAAAAGACGTCATTTCATGTCTATATCATCGAGATTTTTTTCACTGGGCCACATACATAGGGCAAGTATTTCACGCAGGCCTCAACATGAGGATTAATGGTGGTAGTGGAAGCGCTATGAGAGGGAAGACCCTTAAAATGTGGAAAATGTACTAAAATATTAAAACTCATAATTTTTTGGATTTTATTTTAAAACTATATTAAACTTTATCAAACACAACTCACAAAAAATAGGCTCTGTGAATTTTTTATCAAGTTATGGAGTTATTTCAATTTCCTTTTATCAATGATCTTAAGCCCCTTTTATATGCGTTCTACTGTCATAAAAACAGAGAAGCCATGTACTTTTGTAATTTTTTTGTTTTGTTAATGCTTCCTTTATTTTTATTTCAGAAATTAGTTTATCAAGTACAGGATGGTAAAAAGGAGTTTCTACTCAATTCCGGACTGAAATTAGTATTACTTGCTTGAAATTAGTCCAGACTTGCTTGTGTATCTTTGTTCTAAACTTATTTATGCATTTTGATTTTACTAAAAAAAATATCTGAATAAATTTATCAAAGAGTACATCGGAAACACTTTAACAATTCCTGTATCAATTCATATATGCTTATCTTTAACAATTTAATATGTTTATCAATATATATAATGTAACTAATTTTATAGGATACTTTTGTTGCCTCTGCATTTTGTGATATTATCACCAACAAAATATTTTGTTTTTTTTTCAAGAAAGCCAATTAACCTCGTCTTTTTAAGAGATCTTCAAGAAAAAGAGCCATTAAAAGATTTATATTTAGTGGTGTAGTGACGAGAAACATTATATTTTTTAAATATAACATTTTCACGACAAATCAAACAAGTTGTTGATCCATGTTCATTTTTCGGTCAGAAATAGTCAAGATCCCAATCGCCTTGAATTTTTCACTTGGAAGATATGCACGTTGATTAAAAATTAGTTGTACTCGATACTTCACTCTCATATGCTGTCACTAACCACAATAATTACAGAAAGAAAAAAAGTTATCTCACAATTCTTTGCAGCACTACATCGATAGCAAAATTGATATATGCGATTGCTTTATTGATATTGATTGATTGATTGATTGATATTGCGAATTTTTAAACCTCGTTCTTAAATAATTGAACCTGTTTGGGCATTAGAGACCATGACCAGGCCACTCACATGCAGCCCGTGGGCCTCAGGTTGAGTATCACTGATCTAGATGAAATGGCGCTCTAAATGACAAGCCACAATCTTCATGCATGCAGACTACACGACTCTTTCGGAAGCCTTTCAATTGATTGCAAGGTCATCGACACATGTCGTAATGGCATTTATTGCTTATGTTTTCAAGGAAATAGAGTTCTCACAATGGGAACATATATAAATTGTTTGTAGTTGTTTCCTGCTTTTTATACAATGCTAATTGTTTGATAGAAATGGCTGCGGTAGCCGAGAGATCATGGTCGAGAATTCGTGATTGGGTTTTCCAGTCGCAGGATCGAACCCTAGTACTATATAGACCCGCCATGTAGAAGGACTGATACACGTTAAATCTGAATGGACTCAAAAGCCTCACATTGGTGCGGTGTGGAAGTTAGAAGAATGAGTGACCACTCAGGTGTCGTCCATCTCATTTGACCACTGATCAAAACTACGAGGCTTGTTTGCCCCCCCCCCCTTTTTTTTTCTTCTCAATCTTTAAACCTTATTTATTTTTCTCACATAATGTACTGCAGCTTCCTAGTTTAACTCATTGTCAGCAATTTGAGTATACTTTAAGGTTAATTTCTAGTTTTTTTTTGTCTTTTAGCAAAAATGATATCTTCAGTAAAATTCAATAATTTCTCCTTCCCCCCCCCCTTTTGTCTCTCTTTATTTATTTTACCCAGCTGCATTCTTCCTTTATGTTTCTTTAAAATAAAAATGGAGGAGGAGATCTCGGAAAAAAATAATCCTCTTTCCGGTGCTTTTTTTCAAAAAAAAAAAAAAAAAAAACTCAAGAACCAATTAAGAGGAAAAAATATCAACAGGAAGTGTTGACGTCAACTGAAAATATGATTCAAAAGAAACATTTTATTATTTTTGTTATTTATGTTTCCTGTCTTTCTTTTTTTTTTCTTTTTGTCTGTATGGTGCATTTGTATTGAATAATTTTATTATTTTTAATGAATTTGTTAGAAAGTTGGAATGTGTGTATTCTTTCTTCCATCTCTTATATTCCTTATGTTATTATTATCATTATATTTGCTTTTGTATATTTGTATTACATTCACGTACGAGTATGTAAATAGTGTAGTTACATTTAAATTTGTATTTTGTTATTTTACCGTCTTCTACTCTTTATAAAATGTAAACTTTGATTTTTTTTTTCTCAATAAAGAGTGGAGGTGAGGGTGGTTGTTTCCCGAGAGATCGGTTTGTAGCTCTAAACCCTTTTCGGGTGAGCTCGATTCCCTCGGGCATTCCGCCAATCACCCTCATGCTGCTTCAGAGTGCGATGTAAAATAAAATAAAATAAAATAAAATAAAATAAAATAAATCAATGCGTGGTGGAAAGGCACACCATGACCAAAGTTAGCAATTTTGAACATGGTAATTGAGCTGTTCAAATAATATATAATAATATATAATAATAATTCATTATAAATAATTTTGTGGATTTAGACATAAAAGCCAGTTGTTCTACAGGATCAATTATATTTTGAAAAGATGGGGCGTCCATTTACAGTCATAATGAAACCTTTGATCCTTGTTAATTCGATTTGTAAGTTATATTCGTTTAAAATAGTTAATTTGAGGGGTGATGATTGTAAATGATTATGGTAGTAAAATAAATGAAGTAATGAAATTCTCGAATCTGTTATTCGATTTCATTGCGCTAATTATAATTTTACATAATGGGATATTACTTTATAATAAACCGCTGCTCATGGAATGTTTTATACGGAGAGCGTGTGAAAGTATCGTATAACTCGTTTAATTTCAATTCACGAAGCTTATAACTTTTAATTAACTGCTTCTCCGAAATAAAATTCAACGATTTAATTAACGTACATATTATCTCAGTAACGGAAATAACCTAATGAGATTAGAATAAATTTAATGAAATATTATTCCTCTATTTAGGTTTTGTACTCTAGCTTGGTTTCCCTCCGTTTCTTATTGTCTAAGTGTTTCACTGTAAAAAGTTATGAATCTGTAAATATTTTTTTTTAATAAAGGGAAATGTTTTTAAAATCTCTCAAATATTCTTAGACATTAATAATACTTTATAAGAGTCATAATTATAGCATTAAATTCTTTTCTAGTTCGATTAAAATTGTTTAATAAATTTTTATGCTTTAATTAGAACATAAGATCATGAAAGCTAATGTTACGGCTTATAACAACAAACATAATTTTTACCACAGTATTTTAAAAGTAAATCAGGTAAAACAGTGAAAGAGTGAGAGAGAGAGATATTTTTACTTCGTTATACACAGCTGCCCGAAGGCTATTAGTGACGGACCTCGTAATTTAAAACCATGGTCAAGTAATGAGGATGATACCTGTGAGTTTGCACTTCCACTCCTAACTTCCATACCATATCAAGGGGATGTTTGAGCCTCGACAGATTTAACGTGCAATGACCCCCTCTACCCGGTGGGTCTTCAGCGGCACTAGGCTCGAACTCACGACACGCAAACATAATACTGTAGAACGAGTTTTTGTACGGTTCTTTTTTATGTGATTTTATTTTTGTGCGATATTTTTTTATGCTGAATATGAATTTCAACGACTTTTGCGCCATTGTACTGTTTTCTATCATTGTACATATATACACTTCCAGACACTTTGTTCATTGGTTATAAATAGTCTCTCGACAATGCACGTTCAATTGTTTTCTCTCAACGCACTAGCAGCTCGCTATTCTTTGAGAGCGGGTAAAATGTATGCAGGGATCCAGCTCTCCAACAAATCGGAAAAGCATTTTCTTAAAATAGATACCAATTCCGAAAGGAGTTTAAAATTCCAAAAAAAGCTTCGATCATGCATATTTGGCTATCGTGACGTTCACAAGCAACTAACCAACCGACTGTCATCACAAAAACATATTACTTACTTTATGGTGCACAAAAATAAATGAATTGAAATTGTATCTTCAAGTGACGAAAGCGATTTTGATATATTTTTTGTGTGTGTGATTTCTTTTTCTGCGGTCCCTATCTACCGCATAAAAACAGGTTTTACTGTACAGTGAAAAAATGGTGAAAACTAGAAGATATTTCAACATGGTTTTTGTAATTATATACGTGTGTACTGAAAAATACTCGTGTAAAACCAGGATAAAAGGTGAACATCTATTTTTTATTTCTTTTTCATTCACATTTTTTATCGAACTTTAAGAGAATTCATATTTAAAGATGTGCAGAATCGCTTCGAAATTAACCATAAAAATTGAATTTCAGGAATTTTTAAAATTATGTGCGTATATTTTTTGGAACGCTTTGCATTTGAATTTGTGTTTTAAAGCTACTTAAATTGCCTTATCTCGCTTAGCTGAAAAAAAATATTTGTATTTTTATTAGGTTAAATCATGGTAGGAAAATATTTATGTAAATTAATATGCATATCACGCAGCTAATAATATTTCAGATCTATGATCCTATTTTAATCCGAAAAAATATTTTTTTTCGTACATGGTCGTGAGAAATGTTAGAACTTCAACACGACATGATTTTAAAATGCGAGTTTATTTACCATGTTTGTAACATTTAAGAAGGAAATATGTGCAATATTTAGGTTTATAATATTTAAGAAGGATTTCTACTGTTTAAAACCTGAGGTTCACACACAGTAGTTAGCAATAATAGCTTTCGTAGCTGTTATCGTTAGCAATAATAGCTCGTATTAATTCGAATCTAAGCCGCCATCGATTCTACGCTGCACCCAAAATAATCGACATATATTTGTTAAAAAAAATAGTGTGAAATGGTTTATCTATAGCTGATATCTACAAAAAAAATTTAATGAGAGCTAATGAAAAGTGAATGATTAATGTATATTGCCAGAATTAAAACTTTTAAATACATACTCGAAACTGAAATTGCTCTAACTATCAATATTATGTTCAATTTCTCCCATTCAAAGAATTTTTCCACCTTCGATTCTAAGCCACACTCGATTTTCAATAGCATAAGCGTTGGAAAAATAGTGGGCTTATATTCGAATAAATACAGTATTTGACTAGTTGTTACCACAGAGATATAAGTGAAATATTTTGCCCGTTTGTGTATTAATAAAACAATTCCTTTTGCCTCGTGTTCCCTTTTGAAATTATTTCAAGTTTTAACTATTTTATTTTCTTAGTTGTTTTTAAATTTAAAATTAACTGTTTGCGGCAATAACTATTATTCATTTCTTATTTTGATAAAAAAGTCTAAATAAAAACGGCATGCTTACCACAATATGCATTATGTCAAAAGTACGCGTTCGCTGTTTAAAAAAAATGGATGGAAATATTTGATTTTTTTTATTAAACTGAAGGAAATTTAAAGAAAAATTGATAACATTAATAGTTTCTGAAATTAAACATAAAACTCTCTCATTTATGGGACAACGAAACAAGTTAATGGCTCCTTGTTAATGAGTAATGTTAATGTTTACCCTTAAATACTTTCACCTCGGATAAGAAGTAAAACATTATAGCCTGTCTAAAGCATTCTACTAATTGTCTAAGAGATAAAAACATTTCCAAAGCCTATCACTCAAGGGAACTTTTAATGGGCTGCTTTAATCTTTAAATCACAACTAAAGCGTATAAGATATTTCATAAATTTTTAACGAAAACTAAAAGATTTCTATGGAAGAATTTGAAGAAAATCAATCTAAAAGGCTTGCAGATTTTGTTCCAAGCCTTTTCATTAGAAGAATTTTAAAGAAATTGGCCTTTTTTTTGGCAACAAAACAAATTACTGCATAGTATATCGCGTAGTTGTCGCTTTTAATAATTTCCGTTGAAACTCTTATTTTTATACGTAAGTCTAGTCTAAATAATCTGCGTTTTATTTTTCCGTGATGAATTTTGAGATTCGATTTCTATTTTCTATTTATAAAAAAAGGCTTTCACGATAAATTTATTTATTTATCTTTCACACAAGAACAATAAAAAAAAGGCAGTACGTCCTGTTCAATATTATGGTTTCAAATTGACAATAAGGTAAAATTTTCAGTTTAATCAACTACTTCGAGCTGAAAGATTAACACATAATAAATGCGTATCTGAAAATTGCAGGAGCGCGTTTGTATTATTTGCGATCAAACCAAGCACACAATTGAGAACAGAATATATGCAAGGATTGATAGACCATATACCAGTGATTCTCAAACTTTCAATATTCGTGACCCAATATTCAATCATCAATTTCATCGCGCCCCCCTCCATACAATAACAATGTATTGAATTCGCTAATACTATTCTTTGACACTAAAGCTACAATACTACTTTACCCTCTTATATGTTACCAACGTATATAAACATCTCGTTCTGTCCCCCAAAAATAATTTTCTGGACGTATATATACGTCTTTCCGAAGTACGATCTTTTCTGTGCACTGCTATTCATAAAATTATTCCGAAGGCTTTGGAATGCAATAAAAGGACCTTGACAGC
>BMAV01026085.1:36446-52744 GCA_019973955.1 Trichonephila inaurata madagascariensis | reverse complement strand
ATCAAAATATGCGCACCTTCTTCGAAACGGGTGGCATTGGGGAGAGAATCACGTAACTTTAAATGGGCAGTTAAAGAATTAATTATAAACCGCACACAAATTATCAAGATAAGTGTTAATACAAGCCCATGGGGTTACTGATAATTATCAAACTTGTTCTTAACTTAATAATGAAATACATTGCAAAGTACTGATACATTTTCTAAGAGTATTATATCAGTGTAAATGTGTATTTTATATTTTATTATATCAGAAAGTATTTTGTTTGTTTACTTTCAGTAAATATATAATTTTTTAAATAATCTTTTGTTTTCGACTTTTAAAAATGCTTGCGCCCCCAAGGTGGGCGCGCCTCCCAGTTTGAGAAACGTTGTCATATACAGAAGAATATATAAAAACATGTCTATGTATAAAAAAACTTTTCGTCCTGATGTAATACATTTATTTTAAAGTAAAGTATAGTTAGTAAAAATGGGTCGTAAAAAGTTGAATTTAATTAAAGAAGAGGGCCAAGAACGAATTTTAAGTTAAAAAGAACAAATGAAAAAAGTGTACGAAAGACAGAAATTTTAACAGCTGGAAAAATTTCGAACCAGGCTTCAAATTGAAAACTTAAATCATGGAATTAGACAATAAGAAACATCGTTTTTGAAGAGGCACTACATTGGAGCACAAATTAAAATGCCGAGATGAAGGCTTGAAATTTAACTTTTTCCTGCTTGAAGAAAAAATAATACATAATAGGTGTAAATTACAGTTTTACAATCTGAACAATGAGTATAACAATTGTATAACTTGTACAATTGGGGTAGGTCCGCTGTTAATTGAACAGGGGGTACATCCCTCCTTCCTCCTAGATTAAAAAAAGGAAAAATGTTCTCTAAGGATTTTTGTTACATTTGGAGGAGAAAAAAGTTGGACACAAGTTAGTATCTTATTTAATGAAATTTGTTCAAAGCTGCCCATAAACTGTAAATCTCTTTTAAACTTTTTTTAACCCATTAACTGATTTACCAAAAGCTGGCCACAACTGGTTTGCCCGTACGCTGTACGAGTACTGATATTTTCTATCTCTAATTTGGCCATATTTTTAATTCTTATAGTGAGGTTATTAGTGCTAGTGCGTTTTTAACAGATGTAGTTTATGTGTGTGCTAGGTACTGAAATACTCATCTGGGAATTTTCTTTGTGGTGAAGGCGAGAATTTTTCATTGAAGGCAGAAATTTAAATTCTTGAAAATATTCTGTAAAAACCAGGAATAGGCAAGGCAATGTGCAATTTGTTGCTTTAGAAGAAATAAAAAGAGAAAAGATTATCCCAAAAGGCCGCTATTATCTTTGGCCCATTGCAATTAAGACTTTGTATTATACCAGGCTTCAAATTGTGTGTGTATATATAGAGACACACGCAAAGTCCTCAACCGTTCAAAGAAGAATATGAATTTTTTGTAAGTATGACAGAAATTTTTTTAAGGTATATGTAATATTTTTCATAGAATGTGCAGAGTGTACTTATAAAAATCAAATATTTAGGGTTTTTTGAGTTCCACAATTATAAAATAAAAAATAGTATGAAAAAATTCTTTCATTTTCACATTCTGTTAAGTATTATGCTTAGTTATATGGAATAGAAAACTGTGGGGGTTTTCTTGAACATTTTGGGAAAAGAAAGTGACCCCTTAAGGGGTTAATGCATCCATTTTTCATCCCAAAAGTGCCATATCTTTTCATTTATTTTTAAATTTTGGTACATTAAAAAAATCATCGAACATTTAACCATTGTATCAATATTAATGAAACATATTTCATCCTTTTAAAAAATTAAAATTAATAACTCTTTTATTTTGTACTGGATCTTCATAAAATTCAGTTTTCCACACACACACACACAGATCAGGAAAATTAAACATATTTTTCACTACTTAACGAACACCAACGCTTCGTATAAATTTAGATTATCTGATTTCGAGATCTGCGGCACTGGGAGCTTAAGAATAATCTAGTTTAATGCCTTTTCAAGACTCCTGGGGAAATTTGTTACAGATAGGGTCGGGTAATTTAGTGTTACTAGGGGGTCTTCGAATGAGATGGGGACGAATAACAATTAATTACTTTCCTGTAATATGAACTCTAGAAACAAATAATCTGGTTTAGTCCTTTCAATTTCAGAAAGAGAAAATAAAAGAGTTTTGATATAGTAGATGTAAAGTCATGATTTTCAGGCTTAAACCGTTGAAAGATCAATCTACGTAATAACAGAAATAAGCTGTATATGTAGTTGCCGTTAAATATAACAAAATCTCAATACAAAAATGTATGATATTATCTCTAGTGTTTATTTCTTCATTCCGAATGATCATAAAGTAGAGTCCCAAAAAGTCGACCTAATGTAGGTCGAAGGGTGACAGAAGTTTTTGAAAATGTCCGGTTATCGAGAATGGGATTAATAAACAATGAGTACGAGGGTTTTCTCAGAAAATATTGTACTGCATTTGTCTGTATTGTATGCTTGAGAATACAACAGAAAATAAACTGCCCAAATACCCTTAAACAAAGGAAAAGTACATACTTTATGAAGGCGTAAAGCATTTACTTCATGGAAATGAAAATTAATAATTTACATTTACGTAATTTACCTGGTCAGACACATCTCCGAAAAAAGCTTCATGGAGGCATGGAACTGTCTATAATGAAAATTAAGTAGCCGACTTTGCAAAAACAGGCTGCTATTTTTTAAAGAAATTCTTAATGTTTTGGTGTTTTCTGTATTGTACGTTCCATCACGAAGACGAAAGAACAGTAAGTTCATTACCAACAAACCTTGTTCAAAATACTGAAGGGCGATTTAGACTGCCTTTAGTACCTCACTATGTGGTATTTTAGGAGTTTGTACGGTGTCTTCAAAGTGAACATCCATTGTTTTTAGGAAATTTTTCATTAATGTGACAGCAGCAATAACTTTTGCATCGGACACCTCTTTATTCGGCTTGCAAGAGTGTGGCCGAGTTATTCGGACTGTCGAGTTTTCGGGACTGTACTGGATTATTTTATCGATTTTATTTTTATTGAGTTGATGTACATTTCCTAAAGTTTGTTAAATTAAACAGGTTAAGAATTGAAATGTGACTTAATGCTCTTCTTATATACATTTGATTTATTTCTTTTTAATTTCACTTTTAGAAGCAACACACCTTCTTAACCCGGAAGTGGTCGCGCGGGGCACAAAGTCACCCCAGGCTCACTAAATCGTTAATTCTGGGAAAACTGTGTTATTTGTTACCAATGACCTTTACAGTATCCTGATATATGACAACCTTCAAGGAAACTAAAATGCATCTGTCGCATATCCCTTTTTTTGGGAGTGACAAAAGTTTTTTTTTATAATCTTAAGGTACTTGTTTTGACTGAGTTCCCCCGCGAACACTTCTGTTCCAAAATATTTTCTATGAACATGCTACATTTTCCCTCTGTGAGCAACTAAGTGGTTTTGATTACTGCGTTGTAAAACTATTATAAGCCGAATATTAAAAAAAAAAAATCTGTGTATCTGTGATTCTGTTGAAAGAAGTTGAAACTGATCAAGCAAGGGAATAACTTGTTGAAATAATACATATTAATTATGACAGCGGAAGTAAAATTGAAAAAAGAGATGACCATGAAACGTTTCAGTTGAAAGGAAAATTTTCAAATGCTTCCTAAAGAGCTCCATCAAGAAAAATATACAGCCATAAGTGTACCAAAAGACACACTTTGCAATGTCAAAAAAGCACAAGCAAGAAAAAGTTCATCATGCTATTTGTCGATCATCAAAGGACAGTAAAACTACAATAGCTTGAGCAAAATATGACAGTTTTGCCTGTAAATATTATTCCTTTAATGTTAACGATAAGTGTCTGGGATTTGTGTTTTTTATTAAGGTCACCTCACATTCGAAACATTTTAGTTCAACTTGATTGGATTTTTTTCTCAAATTATCAAAGAAAAATTGAAAAATCTTTAAAAGTAGATAAGTATACTTTCTCTTAACTAAACTATTCACTGGAATTACGATTTTTACCGTGTGTGATAAAAATAATTATAAAAAAAGGATTGGGTGACTCAGTCACCCCGCTTGACCATTAACGTTTGTATCGAGTTTGCGCCTTCTCCTGGGTTAATTTAGTTCGTAACGTTTAACCACTGTCAAATGATGAAGACAACACCTGAACTCCAAACTGAACACATCTCATTCTCCAAACTTCCATATCTAAGAGGAATACGAGCATCAACGGATTTAACCATTTAAATGAGATTGACGAGTAGACTCGTCATGAAGTTGCAAAATTTTGTCTCATGACAAATATACTCATCATGCGTACAAAATATATATAGTTACCATTGGCTATTTAAATTGTAATTTTTTGAGTAAAACAAAGCATATACTCAAATTTTAAGATACTAAGAATATTTTGAGGCAAGACCGAGGTAAAACAAATAAATAAAAAAAATATTGAAAATTCATAATGAATTCCTGCGTCCCCGTATGTACAGGCTGAAAAAGCGTTCAAATTTCTTTTATTTAGTTTATTAATGCGCTTTAAGTCTTTTAGATGTTAGCCCAGTGCTTCTCAAACTTTCAATATTGGCGACCCAATATTCAATCATAATTTTCATCGCGCCCCCTCCATACAATACTAGTGTATTGAAATCAATAAGAAAAAACTTTGATGCTACAACTACAATACGACTTAAATCTCTTGTTCCACTGACGTAAAAACATCTCACTCAGCCAACGCTTTAACTTCCCCAGACGTATATATACGTCTTTCCGACGTACGATCTTTTCTGTGCACTGCTATTCATAAAATTATTCCGAAGGCTTTGGAATGTAATAAAAGGAACTTGGCAGTGTCGGCGAAGGATTTACTTATTTCAGGGGATTTGCCTATTTATTCCTCCCCACCCTCCCTTACATCACACACGCGTACCTACGTGGAAACAGCGGCATTGTGGTGAATTGCGTAACTTTTGATAGACAGTTAAAGGATTAATTATCAGGATAAGTATTAATTTTTGTATATTTTATGTATGACGAGCTCATGGATCACTGGTTAATTATTAAACTTGTTTTTAGCTACATAAAAAACTAAAAACACATTGTGTAGTGTTGATATAGTTATATAAGTGTATTATATAAGTGTAAACGTCTGTTTTATTTTTTATTATGTCAGAATGTATTTTGTTTGCTTACTTTCAGTAAATAAGTAATTTTTTAAAATAATCTTTTGTTTTCGACTTTCCAATATGCTCGCGCCCCCTCGTAGGGAGGCGCGCTCCATAGTTTGAGAAACGCTGTGTTAGCGCTAAAAGGGAAAAGGCAAAAGACGGAAAGTTGAATTTATGATAAGGTTCCTTCAGATGTGGTCAGGCATAGGGCAAATGCGTGACGCCTACCAGACGCTGAGCCCATTGATAGCTTTGCTGGATCGAAGTTACCTAGTTATAGAGTGGTGTAAATGTCAATTGTTCGATGTTAGAACCTTGTGCTCACATTAGAGTAATAGCTAAATGCCATGCTGCCTAAAGAACAGTTATTTTATTGGGGGTAGAAAGGAAAGATGCTTTCTCGTCAGATTGTGATCCCACCCTGCAACACAAACTCCAGAATTTCCTTATTGTCAAGACAAGTAGAAAATATTTTGTCAGTAAAGAAGGAAATAAATTAGTTTTTGTTTAGTTCTCTCAGTCCGGGAATTTTGACGGTCACTCAAATTCACATATATCCATAAAAACTTAAGGTTGGAAATACCGTCGGCATCATGAACTCGCGACTGAGCTAAATTACTTTTTAGACCAGTACAATAAGTAAGTAAGTAATGAAATAGGTAATTTTATAAAATAAAACCATCCTTCTTTATTCAATATTTTAACAGCGACACTTTTGCACTCTGTGATTGATGAGTATACTCGTCATCGTTCGATTTTCGTGACACACACAGTGGCGTGCTTTCAAACGAGGGTGCCACAGTTCACTGGTTACAGTCAATCAGCCTAGTTATACGGTAGGTTTTTAGAAGACTAAGGTCTCACGGCCATGACTCGATAGGAAGAACGCTAACCACGACTATGGCCACATGGCTAATGTGGCCACCAGTTAAATTCTAAATGATAGGACTCAGAAACCAAAAGATCATGTTCACGAGCTCGTGGTCTGCGATTATTTTTAATCGAGTTGTTGTTGAAGTGTGGTGTGCAAGCTCATAGGTCAATCTCATCCTTGCAACGAGTTTCGAAATTAATAAGCATTGGTTTTGTTTGTAGGATTTTTGAATTGGGCAAAATAAAGACTTAAGAAAGCTTTCAATAAATAAATAAAAGGAGGAGAAAAGAGGGAAGAAAAGGCGGAGTTCATATTCTAAAAGTAGAAAATATACATTTTCTCTTTTAGTAAAAAACTGGCAATGATTTAACTTCGAAGCATAGAGTTTGGAAGCTTGGATTTCGGTTAAATTTGGTATGTTTCTGCTAATAGTTCTGAATCAGTTTTGATAACAACATGAATTTATTTTTTACTTCTGCCTAAATCAGGGGTGGGCAAATACCGGCCCTCAAATACTACAATCAGAAGACTTAGATAGAAAATGTTCCCTGTATTTGCGTCAGCATATATTTGTGAGCAAAGCTTTTCTTGCGTGAGTGAGGGAGTGAATATTAACGTCACACTATTCAGCTACACGAGGACTTTTGGTGACTGACTACGTAATTTTGAACCATGGTCAAGTGACGTGGACGACACCTGAGCTGCCACCCCCTCTCCTAACAACCACACCAACGGGAGGACGTTTCAGCTCTCGACATATTTAACGTGCATCGTTCACCTATACGGCGAGTCTTCAGTGGTACTGGGCTCGAATTCGTGACAAGGAAGCCACGATCCGATACCTTGACCACTCGGCTACCACGGCCACAAAACTTTTCTTGCATGAAGATCAATAAAGAGTAAATATTATTGCAAGTTGATTGTGTGTGTATGACATTAACATGCAGGCTGTGATGAGAATTTCAACGAGAAATCTCTCTCCCTATTTCAAAAATTTTTTAGAAAAGTGTAATAGGTTTATAATAGTTTCATTAAACTTATTCTAAAATTAAATGTGAGTGCAATATTATGGAATTAGCACAATAAATAAATTGGACAAACTGCTACTATATTATTAAACTAATATTTATCGATTTTTATGGTACAATTTATACCTTTTCTGCGATTGCAAATTTAACTAATGAATGATCATTTTAAAAAGGAGCGGTACTTCGGTATTTTCCGCTTCCACAATGGGGTCCTTGAGCCAAAACAATTCCCTGTTTCTGGTTTAAACGATCTTTTTCTCTCTCTGTCTGAGACATATGTTTGCTCTTGCTATCTCAAGCAAAGAATTCGTGACAAAGTTTGTAAACTGCAATAAAAACCACTATTTAGCTTTTTGTCCGTCTCGTGAGGGCTTTACTTTCGAATGTAAAAAAGAAAAAAAAAAAAAAAAAAACGTAAAGAAATGAAAACATCATGAAACAAATTTGAAAAGCAAAGTGAATTTTAACCAGTTAACTGTGATTGAAGAGTATACTCGCCATGCACAAAAAGTAGTGACCGTTGGCTATTTAAATCGTAATTTCTGAGAAAAACAAAACATATTCCAAATTTCAATATAATTAGAATATTTTGGGGCCAGGCTGGAGTAAAACAGATAAAAAAATATATGGAACTCAAGCGTTCCCATACCGGTTGATTCAAAATAAGTGCGACCACTTTTAAAAGCCTTTAACTATTTATGATGAATTTCTATCGATTTACTATTGGTTTTATTTGAAAAATAAAACATTTAAACTACCAATCTAACCCTTTTTATTAGTGGGAGTAAATTACAGTACTGAAATTGGATCCTCAAACCCGGAACGAAATTTTACAGCTTTTCAAGGATGGTTGTTCAAATTCTGTAAAAAATAAAGCATTTAAAAATCAAAAAATATATTTTTCTATTGTTTTACTATCTAAACTATGTAAGTACATCAAACTATGTATAATAGAAGTTGGTATTGGTTTTGCGATAACATGATTGGTATTTGTACAATACTTCTTTCTATGAATGCTTATTGAAAATTCCTTAAGAAATGTGTTAATTTTTAGTTCAATTATGTTATAAAAAATAAGCATTGCTTTGATTTAAAAATGCATAGCAACTTTTATTCCATGTACTATAAGCAACAAGTGAAAAATATTCCATGTATTAGGCACAATAGAAAAAAGCCTTAGCATTTTAAATGAAGACAAACTAGTTATTTTATCTTTCCGAGACAAGTCAGTTTAAAGTTTTGATTTGCCATTGGGATGTGAATAAAAATAAACGTAAAAGTTATCACAACTCTGCATTTTTTAAAATTAGAGCTTTCAAATTTGGTGAGTTTGTAGAAAAGTATATAAAAAATAATTTAGGCTAAAAAAAATTCATTTGAATTTTTGACCGATTTTTGTCAATTGAACCGTATTGAGTCCCCTTTAATCATGTTATTTTCTTTTCCCAACTTGAACTTATATGTATTCGTAAACTGGAACTGAACGATTTTAAGACAAAAGTTCATAAAAAAAAAGAAAATAACATTTCGTATAAAATTTATGTTACAGTTCTACAAATTTATTTTTTGTTCACGGATAAAAGACATACAATTGAAACAGAATTTTTCTTAATACTTCTTAGAGGTTAATATTTCTTGTTGTTTACCCAATAAAGACTTAAACGTACTTCATTATTTTTTTTTAATGTAAACGATTAGAAACAATAACGTTCGTAATGAGTTGGTGTGTTTGAGAGGGGGGGGAATGCATATATATACATTAAATCTTCGATATTAATGACGAATAAGAAATAAGTAAATATTTTATTAGTGCTTTAATCTTTACGAGTCCAAGAGTATTTCCACACATTCAATGAGTCATTGATATTGTTCATAAAAATGTAGGAATTAATATTCTATATTTCTACATGTACTTTAATGTATTCACCTATGTTTATCTAATAGCAATTAGTATATAAACAGTCATTGCGAAAAGATTCTCTCCTATTTCGACTGTAATTTTTTCTCCTGTATGTTCCCACGATTAAAATGATATAAAAGACAACAGATTGTATAAAAAAAAACACTGGCATTGAAGGAGCAAACAGTAAAATTCCCGATTGCAGATTTCCCGAGAAAATTACCAATTTATTGTGTAACGGATTTTGAATTTACCATGAATACGAATATGAGCAATCACACGAAATATATTAATTGTGCAACTTGAAAAAATTTAGGAAAATTCCTGCTATGACCAATCTAAATTAAATTAAATATTTATAAGTATCAATAATATTATAAACTATAAATGTGTTAAATTAATTACAAGGTTGAATTAATTGTTTATAATTAATTAAAATTATTTTACTAACCAGAATGCTGCTCATATAATTATAAATATTATCTTCACATTTTTATAAGGGCTTTTCGTTCTTGAAACACGAAATCAAACAAGAGATATTTAGGGTCCTGGTTTCTTGTTGAATCGGTGACTGGGATGTAGGGTGCTCTCTTCGTAAGTCTAAGATTGCAGGATCACTCCCGGCTGGAGTCAATAGATTTTCTGGACGCAAAAATCGTAGACATGCATTTTATATGATTATGTGGTGTGTAAACGATCCCTTGAGAATCAGTTTGGCTCTGGTACTCTCAGTAAAATAAAATCACGACAATATTTAGCATCTGACAAGAGCTTGGATTAAAATTAATTAAAACGTCCACATTTAATGCCGAGAGCCGCCACTAGATGGTGCCACTAAGAGATGGTTTTCACATTTAAAGACTTTCTCAGTATGCTTAGTATGCAAATGATTACTAGTCAACTTGGAACCCATTAGGAAAAAAGCCATTATAAAAATTTTATACATAATATATTTGTAATCATAGATTAATTCTGAAAAATCGTGTAAAGTTGTTGAAAGACTCTGACATATACCATCAGTTTAATAAAGTATTGAAAAATCTAAATGATGCATATTCATGTACATTAATATTTACATCTTTTTTTAAGTTATAACATGTTTACCTTCAATATATTTTTTTATTTAGTTCTTATCTCGAAGATTTTCAAAGAACCTTTTAATGTAGATCTCAGAGTTTTTGAAAAGTATTTAGGCATTTTTCCCTTTGGAAAAGCTTTGCTTTTAATGATAAAATTTACAAAAAAAAAAAAAATTACTATAGAAATAGTTTTTGAGTTTAAGAAGAACTGCTTTGATTAATAGAGTTATACATTTAGAGTTTATAAATTTACACTTTGTACCTTAAGAAAGAAATATTAGTTGATACTAATCAACACATATAAATGTGTACATTTTTAAAAATAAAAAAGAAACAATTAAAATTTGGTTGTGAGTGTTCATATAATTTCTCGAAATTCCAGATACTATAATCCTTGCCTGAAGTTTTTAAGAAAATCGGTTAATATTAAAGTTAATTGTTTTTAGATTTTAATTCTGATATTGAATATTTATAGCACCGACATGCACTTATCTGAAATAATTGTTTACTAGACCCTGAATGAAATATTTTTAAATTACCATAATATATTATCTAGTATCAAACAAGCTACTAGAACTTTTATTCTAAACACAATAGAATCAAAAATAGTTTTGTTGCATACAGGCCTTATATTTCACCCTTGAAATCAAGTATAGTATTGTTTAAAATACAGGTGCATATTTTAGATCATTCTAGAATTACAAAATTTGACAGTATGCTGAAACGTAAAGTTAACTGTAGAAGTTATAGAATTTTGACCAATAATTGCAAACAGGTAAGTGTACTGAAATATATGAACACACTTACCTGTCTGCAGTAAGCAATAATAATGAAATAAGTATATGTGTTGCAATCGTATACAATTTTGAAATTTTTCACTACCATTCTGTTAACTAACAATTGTTTTATCGGGCTACTCATTTCGAAAAAGGACTTAGTAGTCATCTGACTCAACGTATTTATGTTTGCTATTCATTAAAGAAATTGAAGTATTCTTGCGAAGATAATAATACTTGTTAAAGGGAAGTGCATAAAATTCTAGTTGTTATCCTAATTGTTTTAAACTGCAGTATTATTGTTAATGTACAAAAAGATCGTATGTGAAAAGGAATGAGAAAGGGGAATAAGACATAGTAATGAATTCAATACACTATAATATATTTTTGAATATTTAGACAAATGATAATTTTACCATCTGTCTAATTTTGTCTTTTCTTGAAAAACCCATTTTAATTCTCGTATTTTATTTATATTTAATTCATTTTATTCAATTTAGCCTACTTTATATGTGTTATCTAGTTAAAATGGTCTCACAATAGCTAGGTAACAAAATATGCGCTCTTTGTGTTTAAAAACGAGGCTAAAAAATTATGTGTTATTCCTGTAAGAAATTAAATAAAACTTATTGTTGTATAAAATAATTTTACATCTATTTTTAATTCCTTGTAATTCAGTTTACGATTGGAATAAAAAATTCCATTTCATGTATTAAATTTAGTTCTTATTAAACATTACTTTGGTTAGAAGCTTCATGATTTAGTAATTAAATTTATTATGTCCACAAAATTATTTTTGCTAATTAAAAAAAATTGCAAATTATACAGCATTACAGTTAAATTCTTATTTTTTTTTTGCAATAAGGCAAGAGTGGGTAAATAGCGGCCCGCAAAGAATTTTTTGCGCCCATCCAACACAGTCAAAATACTAAATAGACAGAAAAAATGCTCTTGATATTTCAAAACATATTTGTAAGCAGTTTTTTTTGCATGAAGATCAACAAGAGTAAATCTAGATGCAAATTGGCTGATGTTAATTTGCCGGCTGTGATGAGAAATTTAGCAAGCAATCTTACTCCTGATTTCATAAAAATTGTAGAAAAGCGCTATAGGGTACGTTTTCTCATTAAACTAATTCTAAAATTTAAAGCGCTTGCAGCTATAGATGATACGAAATCAACAAAATAAATAAATTGTATAAAATTGCCACTGTTTCATTTAATTTGTATTTATTGACTATTATGGCACAAATTCCTTTTTTGAGATGAACTAGTTAACTAATGAATGTAATTTAAACACATTTTTAAATAATGAATACAATTATTTAAAAAGGGGCGGCCTTCCCGTATCTTCTACTTCCACAATGTATCTTTCGAGACATAACAGCCGCCCACCCCTGCAGTAAAGTACTTCAATATTACTTTTTCAAAATTCTAGTTCCTGATTATGAATATTTCTATAAAAACTCGTACGTCTCAAAAATCGGTACAATTACATGAGTTTCAGTTACGGATTCCACAATTTCCAATTCAAAGTTTTACGACAGAATGAATTCGTTTTTCAGCCAAATGCCATACTATTATTCATTTTATTTCAATCAATTTATAATACATTATTGTTTCGATTTATGCAAAAATAAAAAATAAATGGGTAGAAATAATTATATCACGCATAAATATTTTCTTTCTCACAGAAATATTAATTACGACATATAAAATAATTGCTTATTTATAATTAAAAATAATTAGTATTTTTCGGGAAATATAGTATTATTTCTAATTTATTTTATAATTATAAAATATAAAATAATTAATTAAAAATGTAAATATTAATAAAAATACTTCACATGATAAACTTTATCATTTTTTCCAAAAAAAAAAAAAGAAGAAATTAAAAGAAATTAAAACTTTCTTTCACATACAACATTTTAAGTATGTTTTGTTCAAGAGAAAAAAAAAGTAGAACATTTTTTTAATAATGAAAGGACGTAGATAAAAACTGCACGCGCGCGTGAAACTACTAGTTTTGGTTTTAAAATTCAAATTCAAAATAATGATCTCTTTCTGCGAGATTTTATAATTTCTTCGATACAACAAAATAATAATAAAATAAAATCAACAAATAAATAGTAAAAATTTTTGTCATCAAAAATTGATATAATTCTGTAATTTGACTACTTAATTTACATGAAAGCATAAATTTTTCATCTTATTTAGGAACAAAATTTACTTGAACTATTGTTGTATTAATTATAAAAATAAATTTTTAATGAGTAGTTGTACTTGATAATAACCGAAGGAATAAAGTAGTCATCTGTGTTTTAACAACATTAACTAGCTTAGATAATAGATAATAGGAATATATAAGATTATCTATATAAATATATACTCATATGCTTATACTTAATACACAGATAATTGTATAACTCATTTAAAAATTTCTAAATAAGCAATAATAGTAATAATAGTAATTTATGAGATTTAACTCATAATCTCTCACATATATATCGTGTGATTTAAATCAAAATCTTTAGACAAATAAAAAATTTATGTAATTTATGGAGAAACTAAAAGTCGGGATAAAAAAAAAGTTAGATCATCCATAATTAATATTGAGGAATTCACACAACATTTTTAAAAAATATTTTTTTAAAGTTTGAATTCTTTAATGAAAAAATGTGATTCTGAACTCATGGAAATCATTGTTAATAAAGAAGATTAGCCACTATCGGAATCATGGTTTTGAAAAAAGCGTACAAGTGAATATTTTTTTTAATATTTAGTGTCAGCCGAATTAGAATATACAAATTACAGTACTTAAAGAATATTATTATAAAAAAATAATATTTAAGTACAAATTTTCGCCAAAAATGAAAGAAAAAAAAAAGAATGATACATTTCCAAAACATTCTCTTTTTATGAAAAAGCTTCTATAATAATAATATTTTACATATATGTATTTAAGACTTCTATGTGGCGCTTAAATTAGGATTTTTGAATAATTCCCAGTACTTTCAGAGTTACGATTAATTGAAACAATAACCGGTGTTTTATTGTTAAAATTTCGTTATTTTGCTGTATTAAAACATAAATAAGTCCACTTCTAAATTAAATATTTAAGAAATCCTAGTTCAGGTTTTGCATAGCAATCTTAGCTATATATAGGCAAAACATTATTATTATAGAAAGGATTTTTTTTTTTTTATAAAAGGAGAATATTTTGAAAATATGTCACTTTTTTCCTTTCTTTTGCGAATAAATTGCATTTTAATAATTTTTCTTCTTATAATACCCTTCAAAAATTTTTAAATTCATATTCTAATTCAAGTGACACTAAATGTCAAAAAAATCTTTCTTTAATACGCTTTTGCAAAATTCCGGTTCCGAAAGTAGTCTTAGTCATCTTAAGTTAATCGAAAAATAATATTTTCTGTTTTAGTTACAATATCTTACAATCATTTATTAAAAAAAAATTCGAATGTATTTTATAATTATGAAATACAAACATAATAAGTTAATAGTAGAACAACTAAAATTGTACAAATTATACAGTAAATAAAACTACTACTACTTGTTCGAATTAACTTTACCTGTAACTACAGGACACCAATGTGAATAAAAAGCAGAGCGCTGCAATCGCTAAGGTTATCTTATACATGGTTGGTCTATTTGACGGGATCAACTGGTCGCAAACTGGTCTCAAAACTGTTCGACTGGTCTCGATGACTTCTCAGAGCGCAAGGAAACTATGTGCATTCGCTCTTCATTTAACTGGAGATATTCTTTCGCTCTCTGACGTCACAGAGGTCCGTCGACCAATCAAAAGTAACGCTGAATCCCACGTAGCTCCGCCTCCGCTGCGTGTGAGACTCACTTTTGCACTTTTGTTGCATCTTTATCAGCGCAAAAACACTTTGGGAAAGGTTTTGTGTGCTAAAGAGAACTACGTAGAGAGAGAAGTTATTAAGGGATAAAAATTTTTTCTTCTAAAAGTGGTTCGAAGCGTGGGTTGTTAGTTGACTTGACTTTTTGGTTATTGTTGGGATAAAGTTCATCTTTATTGGTATTATTATTAGTACTATTATAGTAATAGTTACTCTATGTTAGAGTTGGATGACGGAATAAATATATTTAATTGAATTTTGTTTAAACTGCATTACATAATGACTAGTATAAACAACTTAATCCATAATTGTGTAATTAATTTATTTCTAAATGTAATGTGTGTGTGTGATATAATTGCCCGGAAATTATTTTTATGTCATTTAAGAGTACTTTTTTGGAGTTTTTATTCGAAAAGTTATCATATAGTACATATAGTTTAGCTTAATTTAGTTTAATCTTGTAATTCATTAGATCTAAAGTGACAAAGGAAGCTCAGATGAATTCATTCAATTAGTAAACCATTTCATAAGTCAAGTAAATGGGAAAGATATTAAAAAAAATATGATTAACAGTAATTAAGCCATTTCTTTTCTATTATTTAAAAATAACCAACTACTATTAGCGTAATAAAATAACAAGAGGAAACCATTTAATACTTTTGGCTTATATTTTACATTTTTTTTTTTCTAACTTATTTCGCTTTTCTTTTTTATTTAACGGTACAAATAAGATTTAATTAACGTAGCACTTTTACAGTTGCTTGGAAGCTTTTGAAGATGGATCTTTAAATTTTAAACATCGGTCAAGTGACGAGGACGACACTTAAGTTGGCATCCTGGTCTCCAAACTTCCACACCATGCCCTTTGAGACTTTGAACCTCAAGAGATTTAACATGTAGCTTTCCCACTACTCGTTAGGTCTTCCGTAATACCAGTGTTCGAACCCACGACTCAACAGTACCGGCAATGATTCGTGACCATGAATCCTAGTGGCTATAGTGGCCTCTCAATCGTACAAACTTTCTGTTTTCTCGAATGATAAAGAAGTATGAAATTTCAATGACTAATTAATTTTATTTTAAAATTTCCACACATCGTGAAAAAAGGTATTAAAAATATTATCAACGACATGTCATACTGTATAAATAGGTTTTTGTTTAAACGTCATTGATTTTGATTAAAATATGTGAGCAAATCCTTTCATGTTCCAGAAAACCTCAAAAAACGTTTTTTATTTACTTCAGCTTTTTTTTTCAATTTATGTATTAAATTTTGACTCAATCTCTCGACTTTTGTATGTATCCCAGAATGAAACACATGACAACAACATTGAATTTTGACGATTTCGTAAGCAATAACTACTTGCAAACTGTTTCTTATTATTATCAATTAAAATTCTTCATGGGAAAAAATTCCATGAATACGTTACTAACAGGCATGTTAAAAAATTGTAAAAAAGGATGATGATTTATATATGAGAGCGTAGTTATTGCAATTTTCTGTCATGTTTAGTGAAATATGCTATACATATTATTTTTTGTACAAATATTGA
>BMAV01026085.1:0-26446 GCA_019973955.1 Trichonephila inaurata madagascariensis | reverse complement strand
GACGTTGTTCCAATGCAACTGAATACCCGCCTGGTAGATGGCCTGATGCACGCTATTTCTGCCTAAGATAAAGAGAAATGTATACTTAATCGTTTGCGAATGACAGCCCAATTAAATTTCAACAATGAGTAACGAAAGATCAATTCGAAAGGAACTCCGTAATTTTCAAGAAAATGGCAACTGTAATATTTTAAGCATTATTTGATCATTGCATTATTATATTATATAAACATTATTATTTTATCTATGTCTGTATGCATGAAAAATAATGAAAACAATAATAATAATTCATTCTGTTTTAAATTTTCACTCTAATAAATATTTTTTTTAAAAATTTCAAATCTGATATAAAGGTACATATTTTTATGTGCGGCTCGCAAGATTATAACATTTTTCCAAAGTGGCCAGCAAGGTCATGTGGGTTGAACACCCCTGATTTAGAGTATGACGGTGATATGCACCCTCTCATTTGACGTGCATGGAAAAAACTACCAACATTATTTGATCAAACATATTTAAAAATGAGAATTAAAAAGTTTATATCAAACCGTTATATCATTTTAATATATATTTTATCTAAATTAAGAGAATGTTTGATAAATAAAAATAGCAGATTTAGAGAAATTTTGAAACGACTGGGTAAATATTAAATTTAGTTAAAAAAAATCCTGAAAATCTTTTAAATTCTTTAATTTTTTTATCAGAATATTTTGCAGGAACATGTTCCAAATTGTATTAATATTGAAGTTTGATTTTAAATATTTTCCAATCAAACTAAATTTAAGAAAAGAAAAAAAAGTTTTTCTTTTTAGACCATTCTTTATAGTTCTGATGCTCAGATTTTCTAATGATAAATTTCAATGTTTGGAAACCCTTTTTTTTTTCTAGGAAAACTTAGTACTTGAGGAATAATTTTTTAACTGTTTTTCCTTCTTAAGCTTTTAGAATAGTGAGTTTCATAATTAAATACAGCGAACTTGAAATTTGCAATATATATATCCATTTCATTCAAAATAAGAGCAAATATTATATATTTTAGTTAATAGCTAATACAAACATATTATCATATAACTGTACCTACAAATATTGTCGGTTGTTTCTTATGCTTTTGTAGGATTTCCTGTTCAAAAACATATTTTCTGCTTTAAAAATAGAAAAATCCTGATATTTCTCGAACTGAACTCCAATTCAGAAACGATATTTACTCCTTTTCTGGACACGAAGAACACTTCTAGTAAATCAATACTGCCTCTCGAAAAGATTTCAACTTTCCTCTCAAATTTTGTTTTCCAAACAGTGCATCGAAGATAATGGAAAAGAAGAACGATCTTAGTTTTTCGAAATACATGTTTTTGAAAAAAGTTGATTTTTTTTATGTTCATCCAAAAAATTCTATAGGTTATGTAAATTTGTCCCAAATATTTTTCTCTAAAGAATTTTCGCCTCTCGTAATTTTATCGAAGTGAATTTTTGTTTTTCATTTCTTTGTTTTGTTTATGAGTTCGAGAAGTTCTCGTTTTCTGCGTTCTTTATCTGTAGTTATTCCATCACATGTTGTAAAATCAGGTTCGTAAATTAAAATTTTCAGTTTGAATTGGATATTTTTTAGATTTTAAAGATATATTGCCTTAAAGAAATGCTTACGATAGTATTTATTATTTTTTTAAGTTAGACTTTTGTTATTTAGAAATATATGCAAAGTAGTATTTATTATTCTATATAATATTCCTATCAATTTTAAGAACAAACCTGTGTTTAAAACTTTTTCGCAAAATGAGAAATAAATAGAAAAGTTATGTAATTTTCTATACGAAAGTGTTATGAAAAGAGTTTTATAACTTTTTCAGTGTTAACAAATTTGGACACTATAAAAGATCGGTTTAACCCTTATCTACCGACGGTACTTATAATTACCACTCACTTTAAAATTACATAGAATAACCATTTTTATGGATATTCTGATGATACTTAGCAGGAAAATATTCTTTTAAATCCACTTTTTCAAGATATATGGCAGTACGGGTTATATGATGAGTATTTTAACGAGAAAGGCAAATTGTTTTATAGCAAATATTGCGAAGATTATCATTTTTGTTCTGAAAAAGTAGTTAATGTCAAAAGGTGGCTTATTTTTTTTTGTATGTTAATGAAGACTTTAGAAAACGATTTGACTATTTATTTTAAGCGAACAGTGTATATAATTGAATATCTTTAACTAATTAATTAGCTCTAACGGATAAAATTTCCCAAAGATGAATATTTTGTTTATGTATTTCCCTTAATTTTCAATGTAGTGATTCAAAAAATATTGCATGAAAAAAACTGCAGTAAATCATATTGCGGCAGATAAAGGGTTAAGAAAATTATTATGAATTATCATAAGTTCAAAAGGTTTCATATTTTGTTAAAAATACATGTAAATTCTATAAAATTTATAAACATATCTTTATTTCAGCACTATTATTTATCCTTAAATATGGCTAACAAATATTAATTTGGTATATATTTAAAAGCGGTGTGGAGCTTCGAGTAAATTATGAAAAAAATTCGAGTAAATTAAGAAAATTAATCAAATTGAGATAAAATACTTTAATTCAATCGAAATGTTTATATCTTACACTCAACTTTTATGCTCATAAAATATTAATTTATTGGCAGAATATTTTTTTTATTGAAACTTAAGTTATCCGACTACGTTCGGAACCATAATTTTAAAAAAGCGCATAAATGTGTAATTTTGATGATATTTAGTGTCACTTAAATTAGAATACATGTATAAAATTGTTTTAAGGACATTATGAAAAAAAAATTATTTAAATACAATATTTTGGCCAAAAATTAACTTAGAATAACCTTTTTTGAAAATGTTCATTTGTAAAAAATGCTTCTATTGTATTAATATTTTGTCTGTATATAAGCTCAGACCTCTGTACAGAGGCTCAACTATGATGTTTGAAAAATTCACATTATTTTCAGAGTTATAACCATTTGAAATAATTATCGGCGTATTTTCTTAAAATTTCTCTCTTCTGTTTTCGTAAAACATGGATAAACCGTCTTCTAAGTTATGCATTTCAAAAATTCTAGTTGAGCCTCTGTAAAGAGGTCTGAGCTGAATACAGGGAAAATATCATTATAATAGAAGCATTTTTCACAAAAGGAGAGTATTTTGAAAATGGGCCATTCTATGTTCATTTTTTGTCAAAATATTGTACTTAAATAATTTTTTATTGTAATACTATTCTTAACCCAATTTTATATACATTTTTTATTCTAAGTGACGCTAAATATCATAAATATTACCCATTTACACGCTTTTGCAAAATCACGGTTCCGAACGTAGTCGGATACCTTAAGTGGGTTATCAGTAACTCGTTATGACAGCAGTTGTAAGTATCTCCAGTTTCTGGCTGCTTATGCTCGAATTCAGCGTTAAGTTCGACTAATCTCTTAGAATAACGGGGTATAGTATTAGTTTTAAAAAGAAAATTGGAACAATGTAGTGTGCTGTGGAGGTAAAGAAAGGTAGAGCGGTATCTTGGTCACTTGACTGCTATTCAAAATTGTTCCCAATAGCCAATGTGCTGTTTCTAGTGTGTGTGTTATGTTAATCCAAATCAAATTAAACTTACGGCAAACTAAATGTTTACTTACTTAAATGTTTTTATAAAATGAAATAATATTTATTTAATAATCAAAACTAATTTCCATTATTATTATTATTATTTTTTAAAATTAGTATTTATATATTATGAGTAATAAAATTTGAGATTAGAAAACTTTAAAGCTTAATTCCAGTAAAATGCTTTTTATAATTTTTTGGAGATTTTTTTAACTGCTTAGAATATTTGATAAATGGTACATTTTATAAATAATGTATAAGGTAAATAAGATTATAGTTATTATAATCATTATATGGTAAAAATGAGCAGGTACTTTCTTATTAGCGTCACCGCAGCCAAATTGACGACACGTGAATTGCGCCATTTTTCACTAAAATTTGTGTTTGATTAGTTTTCTTCATATAAAACACGTTAATTTTTGTTGTTTTGATACCATGGTGCGATTAACATGATGCTTATTTGGGTGCGGTGACGCTAATACGTAAGTACCAAAAAGCACAACAATATAGATAAGAGATCATTTTTCTATGCACAAGTAAAAAGCACCTTCCACGCACTAACTCATTCATCATGACATATATAGAATTATTGGACCTTCAAACTTGAAAATTTTCAGGCCAATTTCTTTTGTTTAACAAATATCAGCTAAGAACAGGCTTTCTGGATTTTATGGGGAGAAAGAGGATTGCAGGGGCATTACAAATAAAAAATTCTCGTTTTTGTTTGAGATCAGCTAAAAACAGGTTTTCTTGATTCCATGAGGAGAAAGAGGGTAGCAGGGGCATCACAAATAAAAAAATTGCGTTTTTGAACTATTCGGCTAACAAATTTTTATTTTAGCAAGCATGTTTTTTTTGTTGAATAGAGACTCATTAAGAAAGAATTTTGTAGTAATCGGCTCCTGGGGGAGGTAAAGGCGCGTAAAAGATAGATATACTTCCATTTTATAATTTCAAGGCCTATGTTTTTTAAAACCAAGATGCGAGAGCTATAAGAAGGTTTTTGACTACAATAGAAAGCTATAAATGCTAGAATCTAAATATCTATCTCAAAAAACAATAAACAGTGAAAATCATTCAGCACGAAATGAGGAGACAGAAATATTTTTCGTGTTAAATGATATTTAAAAAAACATATCTTAAACAAAATTAAGTTTGTTAGAGTACATTTCATTTACATAGTTATGCATATATGAAAGTATTCAATAAAAATCAATGGGACAAAAATAGTCACAAGAATTTATTAAAAATTAATACACAATTTTTAAGTTCTTTGAAAATCAAAAGTTTTATTTAGTTTCTGGAAAATAATCTGATATTTCTATTTGCATTGTCTTTTATCATCAAATTGTCAACAAATTGTCTGATAACGTTCACTTTTTAAATTTATTTCACTATTGGAATGCTCCCTAAATAGCTCTGTGTATACTTTTCCTGAAGTTCCTCATTTCGGGTAACGTGGGAACCAGAGTTGCATTATTCATTTCATTTTCTTCATCGGAATCTTCCTCAGTGACAATTTTTGAAATTTGAACAAACTCCAAACTGTCTCTGTCTGCCATAATTGGGGCTGTACACAAATTATTATCAACACTGCAATGAATTCTTCCAATGATACAGTAGGACAGTTCAATAATAAAGAAACTTTCTCAAAATTTGACTGGTGTTTTCCGTATTTTGTTCATTCCCAGAAGTTAAATCTTTTCGTGTAAAGCGACTTTCGTTTCGTGCTTCCCTTCCTTCCTCAGTGGCTTCACAGCCCAAGAAGCCTTTTCCCGGCCAGCCTTCTTCCCGCTAGTGTGTTCTCCAATTCTTAGTTCTCAAAACTAGAAAATCTTTTTTTAGGCTATCAATCCATCTAAGATTTGGCCTGTCCTTTTTTCGTGAGCCAATTGGTTGAGCAATGAAAGCTTTTTTAGTTGTGCGTCTTCATTCATTCTGACAACGTGACCTGCTCATTTAATTCGTTGTATTTTGATGAAGTTAACAGTATTAGATTCTTTATATGATTGATAAAGCTCGAAATTTGATCTACTTCTCCACATTCCATTTTCCTGAATTCCTCCAAAAATAAATCTTAACATTTTCTTTCCGTAGATACTTACCATGTTCTCATCTGCTCCAGACATAGACCAAGTTTCACATGTATAAGTTAATACTGATCTTAAAAGACTTTTATACAATAGAACCTTTATTTTCCTTTTGATTCAATTCGATTTCATATACTTTCGTATTCTATTAAGGTATCCGACTACGTTCGGAACCGTGATTTTAAAAAAGCGCATAAATGGATAATTTTTGTGATATTTAGTGTCACTTAGATTAGAATACATGTATAAAATTTTTTTAAGGACATTTTGACAAAAAAAAAATTATTTAAGTACAATATTTTGGCAAAAAATTAACTTAGAATAACTTTTTTTCAAAATGTCCTTTTGTGAAAAATGTTTCAATTATATTAATATTTTGTCTGTATATAGCTCAGACCTCTGTACAGAGACTCAACTATGATTTTTGAAAAATTCACATTATTTTCAGTTACAACCATTTGAAATAATTATCGGCGCTTTTTTCTTAAAATTTCTCCCCTCTGTTGTCGTAAAACAGGGATAAACCCACTTCTAAGTTATATATTTCAAAAATTCTAGTTGAGCCTCTATACAGAGATCTGAGCTATGTACAGGCAAAATATTATTATAATAGAAGCATTTTTCACAAAAGGAGAATATTTTGAAAATGGGTAATTCTATTTTCATTTTTTGTCAAAGTATTGTAGTTAAATATTTTTTTTATTGAAATACTATTCTTAAAACAATTTTATGTACATTTTCTAATCTAAGTGACACTAAATATCATAAATAATATCCATTTATACGCTTTTGCAAAATCATGATGTTTCTACTGTTAATTTCCGAACCTAAGTATATATATATATATATGTAAGTGAAACTGTCAACAACTTCAAAATCATACTCTTCTATTTTAAAGTGGGAATTGTCAAAACACGATTTAGTGCAAGATATGTACTTGGTCTTATTCTCATTGATTTTCAGTCCCATCCTGAGGGCCTTTTTCTCTAAAGATAAGAAGACTTGACTTAATGAGGTGGATGTTTGAACAATGAACATGTTTCGTACTAAGAGGCGAAAAAAGTAAGAAAATATATAGTAGTTTGACGGGGCCGTTGTATTATTACGTGTTAACCGATATTTCACCCAAAGTGCTTTCGCGTTAAACGTATTTCACTGGATAGCCATACAACATCATAAAATAGCCAGCGAAGCGGGTAGGCAGCGGCTATTATTTTAAACACTACGATATGAGTTATTTCGTTTCAAATTCTTTTGATCTTAAAATACATCTGCATACTAAAATAGGAAGTACAACGCTTACGAAGTGTTATGTCTTTCAACGTTACTTACCCTTCATTTAGAATTCAAAATTTTAAGATAATGAGAATATACACTAAATGTTAATGTACTTTTAACTCAAAAGTAATTGATTCTGAAAGGAAAATGCATTTGAAATCTTCTTCAAAATAACATAAAACTGGTTCAGTATCGTAGAAAGGCCATCTAGCAGAGAAAATGCTTTATTTATGAAATTAAGCATGGTATGCGAATGTTTCTAGAATATGCTAATTGTTCCAAAAGAGAATTTATGAATCAGAGAAGTTTCTAGAATTGTAAATAAAACAGAAATTGTTTCGATGTGGGAGGAAACTGGAAAATTAATCATAGTGATACTGTGCAAACTTAAAAATCTTTTTGGGTATTGAAATTTGATCATTTGATGTTTGTTCGGGTTTTGATGAGCGGAAAGTGATTCAAAATATTTTATGAGTTGTAAAAGGAAAATACTAAATGATGCATCGATGCATTCAAAATTAGGGGGAAATTCGAAAGAAGGATTGTATCTGAAAAGGAAATAAATATATCAGAGTTGGTAGTTGATTTAAAAAGATTACTTTTGAGTTTTATGTTTATTTTTTTTATCTGTAAACATTAAAACAATAGGATTCACACATTCCTGTCTTAGAATGTTAACTTATAAATATTAATAAATAGTTTTTGTTTTATATCTCCATTGATTTGAATTTCTTGGAAAAGAAAAGAATTATAACTTGGAATATGAATGTATGTACTTTTGGATTATATTTAAATCATTAGATCTGTAATGTAACATGTATTACATAATTGTCATATAAATTCATGTAAGACCCATAATGCATAAAATGCTTACGCACTCACGCGCACTTTTGATTTCTCTTTAAATTATTTTTATATACAGAATTATTTTATTAAATGCGTTTGTGTTCCAAGTGCATGTGCTTCTTACTTTACGACGGCATTGGGTTCCGGTGAATACGTCAGCAAGCGAATGGACTAAATTCATGATTGATCACATGATAACGGCAATCACGTGTTTCCCATTGATTAAAAATTTGCATACTAGTTGTTCAACTTGTAATGTTTGGATAACATTTAAAATTTGATATGATTGGGTAAAAAGTTCACGTGTTAAAATTCTTTAAACAGTTTTCAAAATTTAAAATAAACTTTACACTATACGAATACTTTTAAATTAAGTGCATTTTGTTTAGCTATGTATATTATTATATCGTTGACAAATATGTACTTTTTAAAAGAAAGTTTCTGCAAAAAATAAAAGTTGGCAACAGTGAAGCACATGAACTGATGAGCTGGAAACGCATGATTATATTTATGATGTAATTATGACGTCTAATTAATTTAGGAACTGATTGGCTGGAAACACATGACTGAGTTATTATGTGACTATAACGTCACATATATTAGGTCCATTGGGCCATTAGTCTGGAAATTAGACGGGCCGGAAATATACAAACATAAAATTATTATTTCTTGATGAGCTTTTCTATAGCACTTAAATATTTTTCTTATTCCACATTCAACTTTATTCAAACATTCAGTATTTGAGTAAAGAGATTCATTTTGGAGAACATACCATAGATAACCCATGTATCTCGAACTTTTTTACACTTTTTCAATTTTTGCCTCTTCCAAATGCTATAGTGCTTTAAACTCTGTAACAGCGTGCTTCATTTGTTAGTTCACCATTGGAGTAATCTACTAGTTTAGCAAAATTGAAAGGTCTGCAGTTTTTGGATTATATCAGTTTGTTCTAGGTTGTCAAAATATTTGATAATGTTTTCAAAGCTTTTTGTGGATTTTTTTTTCATAAACCTTTCATATTCGTATTTGTCCTTTACATCTGACTGTCAAACTAGATCAAACAATTATTTCTTCATCTCACTCTCACCTTTTCGATTCCTAACCATTATGCCTGTCCATGATTAAACCACCACTTTTTCTCTAACTTTATTTTTTACATTTGTTAAAATTGTTGAATGTGCCAACTCCAAGTCACATGCTGTTTCCTTAATCATTTGACTACTTTGCTAGTGTTATACGATTTTTATTTTCGTTTCCAGGTCAGTAGTTTTCTTTTGTTTCTTAATAACTTCACTAGAAGATGTCATACTTTTTTTTATCATCGACATCTATACTATTTTGGGGTTACAAATATGCACATAAATGACGATATTAGACAGTGACTGATTATCGGAATGAAACTCTCTGAAAAAGTTCTTCAAACCTTCATTGATGCATGCCATTATTCACCAATGACAGACACTGAAATTGAGAAAGGGAATTTCCCCAAATGCCTGTTGAAATTCGAGTGTTTGTAAAAGTATAAGATTGTTCTTTAAACGGATAAATCGTAAAATAAGGGATACCTGTAAATAAGTTCAGAAACAATTTTTTAAATATAAGCAATTATTATTTTCTGTTGAATTTTCTCTCTCTTATATATTGAGGTTTGCCCAAAAGTAGTTATACAGTTACATATACATAATTGATTGTGCCCTTTCTTTTGTTTCTAGTGTAAATCATAGATGGAAATCTGAGCGAGGAACACCGATGGTGGATCCTTAAGACCTAATGGAAGTACGAAAATACAGAGACCGTTGCTTATGATATGGGAAAATGAATTTTATTTGCCCGTGCCGTCACGTCTTACGACCACGAGTTCCGTCACCAATGCACCGAAGTCTGGACGACCATGCCCGACGTTGACAAATGTGATGAAGGTAGCTCAGTATATTCGTAAACAGTCCAAAGAAGTTCACGCGATAAGCGTCTTGGCAGCTGGGACAACGTCTGATACACCAGCTGCACCTTAAACCGTACCGCTTCAAACTGTTGCATAGCTTTCTTGAGGACGATCTGGACCACAGATTGCAGTTCTGTGAGATAATGCGCAATCAAATGACTGGACAAGCAGACCTGCTTTCGAAAATCGAGTGGACAGATGAAGCCTGTTTTAAATTGTATGGTCACGTCAACAGACATAACTGATGAAAACCCACGTGTCATTATTACTACGAAATTGAATCAGACAGGTGTTCCAGTGTGGGGTGACATATCCTGCCATGGTGTCGTGGGTCCTGACTTTTTTGAAAGAACCGTTGATGGCCCCAGGAATCTGGACATGTTGATCGAAGTTGTGGTGACACAACTGCAAGCATGATCCGACTCCGCTAGCGGAATTGTTCTTTCAACAGGACGAAGCCCCACCAACTTATTCTTTGGTTGTCTATCAATACCTGGATCAGGCATTCCCGCATCATTGAATGGGGAGACGGGTGGACATTGAGTGGCCAACACGTTACCCGGACTTAATTCCAAAGGATACCTCTTTTGGGGGAGTAGATTTATTCCAGAAAACCCGTCAGAGTAAGACAGTTGAAACATTTCATTGATTATACATTTACCGAAATTCGTTCTGTGTCGCACGAATTTGTGTCGCACTGTGTGTGAGTGTTGGAGACAGGTTGCAGGAATGCATCAAGGTCGAAAGTGGACATTTAGAGTACCTTCGAGATTAAATATATAATTATATGTATGCAATTAAACCTATAATAAAAGAATTACTATGTAAGTAACTGTTATAGGTATCGGGTCGTGGCATGCCTTGTCACGAGTTCGAGCCCAGTACCACTAAAGACCCACCGTGTAGGGCAGCGATGCACGTTAAATCTGTCGAGAGCTGAAATGTCTTCCCATTGGTGTGGTAGTTAGGAGAGGGGGGTGCCAGCTCAGGTGCCGTTCACGTCACTTGACCATAGTTAAAAATTACGTGGTCCGTCGCCAAAAGCCCTCGTGTAGCTGAACAGTGCGACGTTAATATTCAATCAATCAATTAATAAATCAATGTAAGTAACTGTATACCTACTGTTGATCCACCATGTATATTTATATTTAAATATATATAACTCAATCACAACTTATAATAATCAATTAAAAAATTGAAATTATATGAATCTTATAACATTAAACCCCATTTCAAAATATCAATGGCGAATATAGAAGATAAAATTCCAACGTTTTCAAACAAAATTAAAAAATTATAAAATATCCAACCTTGGACTTAGGACCGATAAGTGGGGCTAAACTAGTTTGATTGCGCCAACCTTTCCCCTATTGCAACTTGGTAAGTTAATCGGAAAATATCCAATTCTCAAAAATTCAAAAATTAAAAAGTTAAAATTAAACCATTAAACTTGAAAAATTAAACTATTCGCCATCGATATATCTATATATATTTCGATAAAATATTTTTGCAATTTCATTCGATTATCGTGTAGAGTTTTTTTTAACATTTTTACTGTAAATCTCCCAATTCGAATAAAAACTTTAGAATAAAATCTGGAATTTTTTTGATGTAAGTTATTCCGGGTACTTTTATAAGAAAGTGATTCTGAGATATATTTGGTACAAGATAACTTATACTACGTCATTTTGTTTGATAATATGCTTACTTTTACCAATTGTTAATGAAAATATATATTAATATTTTTCAACCTGAAATTTTGTTTTTAAATATTCAGTTTCTCAGAAGGGTTAAATTAATAATTTATTATTGGTAAAACTTTCTTTTAGGTGAAAAATAATTTAATAAAAGTAATGATGCGATTCAGTTTTTATTTTATTGCAACAATTTTATGAAAAAATATTCCATTTCAATAAAAGTATTAAAGTAAATTAATTCTAATATATATGACAAATTCTAACAGTTATAATAGTATTTATGAATTACTTGACTGAACTAAATATCGGTGAGTTTTCAATTATTAGAAAGTCTATCACAGTTCTTTTTAATCATTATATATAAAACATCAAAGAAATATTTCAATAATTAGAATGCCTTTTAGTCATTATATTATAGTATATATATATATATATATATAACACGTTAATATTCAACTATATTATCAAGTGCCACAATGATTTTATTAAAAAATGTTGACTATAAGTATGAACCAAAAACAGTAATGTTAAGATTCCTCAATTGGAATCTATTATGTTGAACTGAAATTAGCAAGTGCATTGTTCAGGTCTTTTGCTGCGTATTAATACTAATTACATTATCTTTTTATCTCATAATATTAAAATTCTAATAGTGTATTAGAATCCATTCTAACATACTTAAAATTCAAATGAAAATAATTATTTATAAAAGTTATTACACTATAGAAATGATTATGGTAATAAAGTCTATTTAAAAAATGAAGGAAAAAAAAAGTTTTAAAGTCAAAAGCACGCGTTTCATAAAATAAAAAAAATGTGTTGTGTATGACATTTATAGAAATAGTTCAGTTATTGCCTGTTTGGAAGTGTTTTTTTCTCCGTAGTATGGTGTGATATATTGTTTTTTTTTCTTATCTACTAAAAATCGATATATTTGGTAAATATTGGAAGTTATTAGAAAATGATACTTTTTTTTCAGATATATTCATTAACGTTTCTTTTTCAATTGTTCCACCACTTTTCGATTGGATGGAACTATTGGGAAATCAATGTATAAACTTTTTTAAAAGTATTGGAACGACAAACGAATAAAAAGAAACAATAAAAAAGAAACAAATGAACACAACTATTTATTTGCAAAAAGTAATTGTTAACAAATGAAAAAAAAAAGGAACTTTTTTTTTTAATATTTCTAATACAAGAAAATAACGAATTGGTAGTACTTACGTACTATCGCAACCATGCCAACTTTCAAGATAACTCACCAAATTGGCAACCCTGATTTCTCACGTGTCGTAGGCATTTTTTTTGTTGTTGTTTTATTTTATTTTTTTATTTTATTGAAAACAATTATAAATCCCCGTGCACCACAAAGTATCACACGGAGCTTACAGAAGTAAGTAATAAACACACATTCAGGTGAAGCAAAAAATAAAAAAATATATATTGAGGTTAAGAAGAAATCAAAATATTTACAACAAATTCACAAAAGTATTTGAAAGCATTTCTAGTAGAAAGAAGTTGTTGAAAATTTGGAGGCCAATTTATATGAAGTCCCTTGAAAGCCAGTCTTAGGATTTTTCTTTCTGTGGCAAACTTGGAACACAGAAGGAGAGAGAGCACATGTTCTACATTTTCCTCGCCTCCAATATTACAATCACAGGAAGATGTCGGAACTAAATTAAATTTTTGTTCAAGTAGCTTTTGAAATTACCATGACCAGTGAGAAATTGGGTTATTTTGTAGTTAGTGTAAAAATGATGGCATGACAGTCTGTCGTAGGCATTGAAAAGGCAATTATGTGCTTCGTTTCACATTTCTCCGCTTGCTGCCATTCTAAGCCTAACCATTTCGTTGATACAAGCACATATACTAATAAGAGAATCTGGGATTTACCGAATTCTTAAATAATAAAATTTTAATAATAATATAATTATCATTATTATTATAACTATATTTAATAGTAATATAATAATATAATATAAAACTAATAATAATAATAATAAACTTAAATTAAATAATAAAAATTAGTTATTTTCTTATTGATTCTGATTTATTTATACAGTTAAATACGTTTAACGCGAAAACTCTTAAGACGAAATATCGGTTAACACGAAATAATACAACGGCCCCTACAAACTACTACATATTTTCATGCGTTATTTTTCTCTTAACCCGAAACGAAACACGAAAAGATTTCCCTTCTGGGAAGGAACAAAATACGGAAAACACCAGCCAATCTCGGGGTATGAAATGAAAGGCCGGTGGTTTCACATATTTCGTAAAAAGAAGTTAAAATTGGCTTTGAAATATCCTCGGAAAAGCCTGTGACACGACCCAATTTTGTTTATCTAATCTGATTTTCCCCTTCACCCCTAAAAACATCACACACAAGCATCTAATCTCTCATCAGTTGGCTTTCGAATTCGGTGACGGGTACATCGCAGTGTGAGTAAAAAACAGTGAGTTTAGATGGCGTTTTATTTTCTTCCTATTTCACAGAAGAATCTTTTTTGTGAGCCCAATGGCAAAGAGCGCAAGTGGAAAGCAAATTGCTATTTTGATTAAAATGAAGATTGAGCTTCTTCAGGCTGTTGATCAAAAACAAAAGACGAAATGGGAAATCTGTGGAGAGTTTCACTATGTAAACTCTACATTTTTTACATTTTCAACAATAATTTACAAAATAGAGCAGATTACGGAAATATTTGAACGGAGTACATTTAAGTCAGAACGAAAATGGACGAGATCCGTCAAGCACGAGGATTTACAGACGGTTTTGCAGGCTTGATTCAAGCAAATTTGATCTCTGAATGTTCCCACTGAAAGTTTTACCTTAAATTTCTTGTGATTTCTTTTTTGCTTCATTGATTTTTATTAAATACATGAGTATATACTTATTTATGTAAAGAAAATGTACTCTAATAAACTTAATTTTTGTTTAATTTATGTTTTTTTTTTGCAATACTTTTTAATGCGAAATTCTTTTAACACGAACAAATATTTCAGTCACCTCAATTTCGTGTTAAGGTATCCGACTACGATCGGAAACATGATTTTAAAAAAGCGCATAAATGGATAATTTTCATGACATTTAGTGTCACTTAGATTAGAATACATGTATACAATTGTTTTAAGGACATTATGACAAAAAAATTTATTTAAACACAATATTTTGGCAAAAAATTAACTTAGAATAGCTTTTTTTCCAAATGTTCTCCTTTTGTAAAAAATGCTTCTATTGTATTAATATTTTGCCTGTATATAGCTCAAAACTCTGTACAGAGGCTCAACTATGATTTTTGAAAAATTCAAATTATTTTCAGAGTTAAAACCCTTTGAAATAATTATCGGCGTATTTTCTTAAAATTTCTCCCTTCTGTTTTCGTAAAACATGGATAAACCGACTTCCGAGTTATGCATTTCAAAAATTCTAGCTGAGCCTCTGTAGAGAGGTCTGAGCTACATACAGGCGAAATATTAATACAATAGAAGCATTTTTTACAAAATCAGAACATTTGGAAAAAAGATTATTCTAAGTTAAGTTTTTGCCAAAATATTGTATTTAAATAATTTCTTTTTGTCATAATGTCCTTAAAACAATTGTATACATGTATTCTAATCTGAGTGACACTAAATATCATAAATATTATCCATTTACACGCTTTTGCAAAATCACGGTTCCGAACGTAGTCGGATACCTTAAACGATTTTCACTGCAATTACTTATTATTTTCCATATAGTAGTTTTTGACTACGCATTCCATATTCCCGTCAGCGTATTCCGTTCTCAGAATTTGAGTGGTTTTATTCAATGCCGCCAATATGCAATTGTACGTAAGTACCAAATTGATTATTCAGTGTAGTGTTGATAATAGCAAATAGTAGTTGTGTTTTGATAGTGCTATTATTAAATTTGCTAACTTCAATCTCGAATCCACGAACGCGATAACAAAAACCTAAGATGAGGAAAAGACTAGGGCAAGAGATAAAATCGAATAATTCCTGTCGGACTCCTCTCCTTTATATGACAGTTTGACGGTAGAAGAGATTTATGTGATAGTCCCTCGCTGTAGTATGTCATGGTTATAGTTCATATATTATTTCAGCTCGTATCTCCACTCTGAATTCTTAAATGGAAACTCCAAGGCAGGATTGTTAACCCACAGACTTTTCTGCATATAGGTTCAAAATCATGGGTTCTTTTCGCCCATAGGTTCTCATTCTCATTTATTTTTTTTCTTTAAAAAAATCTTTTGCAGAAATATATAATTAAACCTCGAAAAATACACTTGATAGTATTGAAACACTATAAAACATGGTGTGCCGGAAGTAACATAACATATTGTGTAATATATGTAAATATAATTCATATGTAATAGTTAATTTGTACTAGTATTAAATAATAATTATTCAGTGAAAGGGATATTTCTTTTGTTTTCATTGTTTTGCAACCTTTAACTTTTAAAGGAAGTTTCTACATTAGATACTATAGTAAATAAGAATGCAAATTTTACGATCAAATACACGGAAGGAGCTCCTTATAAATGTAAATTGTAAATATTTGATAATTAGTAATTATATATTTTCAAAGTTATTGGCTGTTTCAGTAAACGAATTTGGTAACATTTTAAGCTTGGTCGAAAGAGCAGTAGGTGCACTTTATTTCAGTAAAGTTAAAATACAGATTATAGAGTTAGATGTTATTCAACAAAAATACAAGAAATGATACAGAATTTTGAATTTTTTTCCCTGTTTGTAAATGAAGCAATAAAAATAATTATAATACGATTTCAAAATTTTAGGTAGAGATACAGCGTTATTCATAGTTTCTTACAATATTTCCGAACGCTGATCTGAAAAAACTAAGACGAATACAGAAAAAAAAGAGAACATATGAAGGAATACAGAAAAAAAAAAGTTTTACTTATAAATGAGGATTTTTTTTAATTTATTTTTTTTTATTTAATTTATTTTCAAAACTCCTCATGCTCCACATTGAATAACATGAGGCTTACAGACCTAAGTAGAAACACAATTATATCATTTAAAACAAATTTGGAAAAAAACATTTAAGACAAAAACATAAAATAAAAAGGAAGAGTGGAAATACACAAATATAAACAAGGGGAGGTACCCCAATATCAAACTTTAAAAATCTATTCAGTAAATAAATTTTCTTAAGACATTTAGGCTTTCAGTACAATTGTCCAACAAAGACAAAACAGGTGGCCAGGAAATACCTAAACGTTTCAACTCCTTTTTAAAATTCTCTCTTTTACAGAAATGTAGTTAACAATACAACAATACATGTTCCACAGTTTCAGCATCCTGACCACAAGAACAAATATCACTCCCAATTAAATTAAATCTAGATAAATAGCTCTTACAATTTCCATGTCCTGTTAGAATCTGGCATAACTTGAAATCAGTAGCAAATTTCTTACATTTAAGTCGTTGATAAATGGTCGGAAAAAACCTATAAACGAAGGTTGGGGCAAAAATCAAGGCAACTATTTTTTTCTCTTGAAAATACCAGTCTGGTTGGAAAATATGACATATACAGACGGAAGGACAAGGTGTTAACTACATGTGGGGAAAATGAATAGCACTGAAAAATCGTAATACACTAATTTATTATGGTAGTATACAGGGCAATATGGCTTTCACGGTGCAAAAGAATGACAACGCAGTACACATAAAGTTGACATGACAAAACTGGGCCTATAGACGCTCAATGTAGTCCCCTGCTACTATCACCACACACTGCCAACGATGCGGAAGGTGCTGAAAAACACCAGCCTCAGCATTTTCTGCACCATGTGTGAATCGGGTCACCTATTGGCGCACAGCATTAGCAATGTCCTCTCGTGTTGCAAGCCGCCTAGGAATAAGATCAAAGTCACACGGTCAAATCAAATTCCCAGTGACATTCCATCGCATTTCTCCCTCGGAGTATTTTGATGTAAGTGGGCTGCTCAAAACGATTTACTTCCATCTCACACGACACTCACCAACTGACTGATTTCACAATCCTCGCTGTGCTACTAGCAACTATCACAGAGCCATCTGCTGTTCCGAATATACACCATTCCTGCAGAACTTACACATGACACATATACGTTTGTGACCCGTTCACATATCTACAAGAAAAAAAAATAGTTGCCATTACTTATGCCCCAACCCTCGTATTTTATAGATGATATTCTATACGTGGATTCTTGGTCACATGACATACATCAATGCGATAATCCAATTCTTACCACACTCTTCTTAACATGGTATTATCAACGGTATTGACCGTTGACCGTATGTATTAACTTTTCCTTGTTAACCGTGTAATCCTAAAATTTAGTCTTATATAAGACAGAAGGTTTCCTATCCTCTTTGCTGTGAGATGTAGCAGAACTGCATGAAAGGAGAAACCGTTCTGTCAATAACGTTGAAGGTAAAATGTTGAGCAGAGTGTGGTAGAGGAACTACACTATAGCATTGATGAATGCTATGTGACCAAGCGTTCATATATAAAACAACTGTTTTATATGTGTATAAAACTTGATTTTTTTAACACGCTTTTATTAACTTCACCCGTATGTAACAGAATCTTTGAACTCGGCTTTTACCCGATTTAAAAAGGTCAGATTAATTCGAAATTTTGCGCACATGTCAAGGATCGAAGACAATACAATAATTTAATAATTTTGTTCAATTGTTCAAATGACCATCAAGATTAACGATTTCCCGTTTGCATTTATTTCCCTAATTCCAGATCCCATTTCCAGATTTGGCGATTAAAAGAATTGTTACAACCCCAAAGCAAAAACATTAATGGTTAATACAAATACAACAAACAAACAAAAAGTGTTCTTTATGTGAAAAAGAGAAGGATGCATTAGCTGATCCCACATTCTGTCAACCATGCTGTATCGACGCATTGATAGGATGCCAATGGATATTTCAGATTCTGAAAAAATTACGCATTTAAGATTAATTAACCAATGAATAAACGATAGTATTAAAACCAAAATAACACGCTTTTATCGTAGATCAAACTCAAAAATAAAAAATAAATTATAGTTAAAAAAAATAAAAAAAATACGGTTTTATAGTGAATCGAACTGAAAATTGATAAATAATTCTTAATATAAGAATAAAATGATTAATGAGAAAATTAATGTCATTGTGGTAAAAGCGTGGGGTTCTTTGTACTACATTTTTATACACTAACTCTGCATTTCAGAATAGAATTAGTAAGAAATTATAATACTGATATCGAGCACCCCACGCGTTTACCCCAATGACATTAATTTTCTCGTTAATCATTTTATTTTTATATTAAGAATTATTTTTTACTTTTTAGTTCGATTAACTATAAAAGTGCAATTTTTTGGTTCTTAAATCTATAATTTATTTCTGTATTCCTTCATATATTCTTTTATGCTGCATTCGTCTTAGTTTCTTACTACAACGCTTCGAGACCTAGGGGGAAATTATGAACAGCCCTGTATTTATTTCTAGGGATTATGAATATAACTATGTATGCATTTTATGAAATAAATAAAAAAGAAACATAGTCTTAAAATTTATGACTGTTAAAATTATCGCATGCAAAGAAGTCATAGAGGAAAGTGAAACCCTTAAAGCTGTTAATTAGCAACAGCCTGTTCTCATTCAAATACTTCTGAATTGAAATTCAAAGTAAGCAACACTAATAAATGGATGAAGAAATAAAAAAAAAATACGACCAAAAAGAACGTTCTCTTATTTTGGAATTTTAAGTAGTAACTTATCCATTTGCAAAGTGTTGATTTGTATTTTTCTTTTACAGATTATAAAACATTAAAATAAACAATGCAAATCACGTATGTTTTCAATTAACTCCTTTGATTTTGAAATTCTCTTAAAAAAATTCTCCCGGAATAAAACTTTTTTCTCTAAAAGGTATGCATTAGTAGATTAGAACCTAAAGAATTCCCCTTTTAGCTCCAAAACAAATATATTTTAAGATAACTTCTTAAAAGTTGCTTTTCTTTCTTGATGGATATTAGTATGATATAATTTTTCTTTTACTTCAGAGTCTGATGAGAAAGTTTGCCTAGTTGGGAGCAAAATCAGGTATCGTCCTCATCACTTAACCAAGGCTCATAATTACGAGGTCCGTCTGCAATAACCTACATTTGGCTTCAAAGTTCAATGTAAATAACCAACCAAATGTATCTTGGGGCTCTTTTTCAATTCCTACTATTAGCTCGCACTCTATATTTATTTATTTATCTTGGTGGAATTTTTAATCGTTAATAAAATACATTTTAAAGCGCTCAATTGAGCTGAAATTTTATATACATGATTATTTTGGATGACAATACAGTAATTTAATTAGAATTAATAAAAATTAATTGATTAAAACTAATTATTTAAAGAATTACAAATACAGCCACGTTGGCATCATTTTTGGCGACTTGTGTCAAAACTTGAAAAGGTTTTTTTTTCTCACGTCTTAAAGCATTCAGTTCAACTGAAATTTTATAGACACGATTGTTTCGGATGACAATACGATACTTTAATGATAATGAATAAAAATTAATTACCACTTTGTGTTGTGATTCTGGCATATGTATATATATTTATATTAATTGTAACCATTTAATAAAAAGTAGCTAAAAAATAAAATTTTTCCTTGTTGATCTAAGTAGGGGTTGAGTTGAGTTGAGTTTGGTGTTTTATGGCGCAAGAGCCTGGTAGGTCTGTGGTCTGGACGGGAAAAGAAGAAATTGGATGACAAGATGGAGGGTCGAAAATAGAGAAGGATCAATGGGGTACCCCGGTTTCGTGACACCCGTGTTTACCAAAGATAGTAAACCCCTTGGGAAAAGGAAAAGATCACTAGAGAGAGAGAGGGTACCTCGGGATTGTGACACCCGTACCCACCTACTAAAGAAGGTGAGCCCCCTGAGGGGTTAATCTAAGTAGGAATGGACTTAATTTTTTTTATATTACTTGTTTATATTGTATAAAAGCCGTTATTCGATCGCTTTGTTGGGTATTTCATGCTACAGCATGATTTTATGCTCATTGTAAATAATTGATATCTTAAGTCCGATCATTAAATGTTCAATGGTGTGGAAAAACATTCTTATAGCTCTATCCTTTTGATTGAAAACGGACAGGGCTTTAATTTCTAAAATGAAGGTATAATTATTTCTTACACTCCTGGTACACCCCCTCCCTTAACTCTTTCATGCTTGGTGGTACATACAACGTATCACTTGTTCGAATGCTACAGATATTAATGCTAGATGGTACATTCTCTGAAATACCACAGAGTTCAAATCCTAGCAGTTGCTCAAGTTTCCAACATATGTCAGAAGCGAATTATATGCAGTGAGTTTATGCCAGCGTTTCTCAGACTGTGGGGGCGTGTTAACACCCCCTCCTAAGGGGGCGTGTTAACACTACGAGGGGGTGCGAGCATATTGTGAAAAGTCGAAAATGAAACATTATTTAGAAAATTATTAATTTACTGAGAAAGTAAATAAAATTAAGTACACATTCACTCTAATATAATACATTTATAAACATATCAATACTTCACAATGTATTTCATAATTAATTTAACAGCACTAATTTAAGAACAGGTTTAATAATTACCAGTTACCCCATAGTCTTGTCATATATAAAAAATTATATGCAAAAACTTAACAAATATCTTGATAAGTTGTATGGTTTATAATTAATCCCTTTATATATATACAGCCGATTAAAAGTTACGCGATTCGTTTCTCAGTGCGATCGTTTTCCACGTAGGCACGCGTAAAGGATGTATTGGGGGGGGGGGGGGGGAAAAGGGATAAATAAGCAAATCCTCTGAAATGAGTAAATCCTTCGTAAAAACTGTCAAGTTCCTTACATTGCATTTAAAAGCCTTCGGAATAAATTTATGGATAGCAGTGCACAGAAAAGATAGTACTTCGGAAAGACGTATATGCACGTACGGGACAATTAACGCTTTGGCTAAGCGAAACGTTTATATACACCGGTGGCACTTAAAGTCGTATTGTAGCTCGAGGTATCATGTTATATAACAATACTTTGTTATATAACAATACTTTGTTATATAACACGATGCACCGTATTTTAACATGACACATCAGTATTACATTCTGTTAGATATTAAGAATATTTCTTTTAATTTTTCATTATTTTCAGAAAATGTACGAGCAGGCTGTTACGTCATTATCCGGCAATTCTTTCATAAGTCATCTTGTTGACGTCATGTGAAAGTTAGGAGAGAGAGAGGGAGGGTGTGTGCCAGCTGAGGTGTCGTTTTTGCCACTTGACTGCGGTTCAGAACCACAATGTTCGTTGCCAATAGCTCTTATATTGCTTTACAAGGTGAAGTAAATTAAAATCAAATCAAATGGGAACCTCCATAGTTTCTGACATTGATAATAAAATTTTCGAAATATTCATGTACTATGTTTTATTTAATAATGATTCATAATTATTTAGTTAAGTAATAATTATTTCCACTAATGCTGATAGCGTGGTATATAATTAAAACCTTTTGATTTCGACAAGCAAGCATGCCCGAACGCACACACAAAAAATTAGAAGCATGTTAGTCTTGTAGAGAGTTGATATGTATCAACTGCAAAATAAAAAATTATTTATATTCCATTCGTAATTAAATATATCAAAATATTTCAAGTACTTTAAGCAATAAAGTTTTCAATTGAACACTAAAACACTATAGCATACTAAATACTAGTAAAATATTACGGGTTATGAAGTTTAATCTGAAAAAATGAACATTGTTCTTAAACTCTTAAGGCTTATATTCCCCTCTCTCTTTTTATAATGGGGTTTTCACTTCACTCTATAAGAGAGCTTGTTCACGCAGAAAATTAGGATGGGCTTTTAAAAATTTCTGAACTTTCTAGTTATTAAAGTAACGCTCTTTCTGTGTAGGAGGAAAATTTTGAAGATTAGGCACTTGCATAACGCTGATCTAAAAAGCAATTGTCACTAATTGACTTTTGATAGAGCAGAGCATACTTTTATCGAAGGAAGAACAAAAACTAACTCTTAAGCTTTTATTCCTTTCCAGGAATTCGAAGCAAATTGTTGCCCTACCTACATTATTTTAATGCATCCAAATTTTTGGAAGAAAATGTTAGTAAATTTAATTATTCAGAATGCACACGGGCAATTAGTTTTAAAATAAAATTATTAACATATATAGGATGCTAAGAAAAAATTAAGTATTACGTTTTTTACCTGGATTTATGTTCAAAAATATTTTTAAGAAATTGATTTTTCTTAAATACAAATTAGCTGCTTTTGAATTTAAAAGCTTACTTTTTTAATGCAATTTTTATATATTACGGATGCAATTATTAACTTTATTGTGTTATGAACATGCTGTTAACATATGCATCGTGATATATGAGATTTATATATAAAACTCACTATTATCAATAATATATCTCAATATATATATATATACATAAGTTTTTTATGATGCTGTATTAAATTTATTTATACATAAATTATAATTAGTAAAAATGGGACGTAAAAAGTTGATTTTAACTGAAGAGGAGTGCCAAGAACTATTTGCCTAGGGTTTCCCCTACATTCCAGCACTTTCTCGAAAATTCCGTTTATGTTATAGATCGTAATGTTATGTATTTCCCCAGTAATTCTTAGAAGCATCCATACGGTCACCAAATATCCAAAAATGTTCACCGAAAATTATGCCAATTTTACAATTTGAGCAATGAGTATGAACAGTTGTATCATTTGTACAATGGTGGTTAGTCCACCGTTAGGAGGACAGGGTAGGACAGACCCTTCCCCCGAGTAATCTATATAAATAAAAAAGATTATTTCTTATTTATTTTTATGATTTAAATTTAATTAATTTTTGCTTATGATTGTTTCTTATACATTTTTGGGATATGCATTTAATTAGTTTTTGCTCATGATTGCTTCTTATATATTTTTGTGATATGAATTTAATTAATTTTTGCTCATGATTGTTTCTTATATTTTGTTTTGTGTGATTTGCACTTAATTAATTTTTGCTCATGATTGTTTCCTATATGTTTTTGTAATATGCATTTACTTTTGCTTATGATTATTTCTTATATATTTTTGGGATTTTCATTTGATTTTTGTTGAGGATTATTTCTTGTATATTTTTGGGATTTACAATGCACTTTATTGTTTAATTGAATCTTTAAAAGTGTTGAAAGCACCCAGTTTTTCCTCATGTTTTAAGACTCAAATCAATATAAAGTTCTCAGACCTCCATCTCTGTAATAAATCCAGGCTACCCATTAAGAAAATTATACCAATATACGATTCACAATTGGCTGGATGGGCAAGCTCTTTTCTTTTCCATTTGTCCAGACTGAGCCACAGCAACGCGGGGCAGGGTACAGATAGTCTTAAATAAAAATCATAGTAAGTTATTATAAGTACTGTGAAAATTTTAGGTTAGTTTGTATGAAATGTCGGTATATATAATGTAAATTTTTTCAAAAGCTATTTATTTAATAAAAATGTGATCCATTTTCTTCAATACACTTTCCCCAACGAGATTTTATTGCAAACATGCCTGTCTTAAAACAATTCTGATCTTTAGGATCAATAAACCCTGATATGGAATTTTTCTGTTTTCCTTTTCATACTATGTAGCCCGTAAAAACTGTTCTAAATGCTTGAAAAATTAATTTGATTGGTGAAAGATCCACAGTGAATAAGCTGCGTTCAGCAAAATTTCCTATTTTAATTCATTTAATTTCGCAATTGTTTTGTACGATGTATGTTGTCGAGGAGAAGTATTGAACCATGCCGATGAACAAGTAAAGGGAGTATAATTTTCCATTTTTCATGAATTTTATCAATGTACTGGCAGTATCGGCAGTAATGAGGAGACAGTAAGTTCAACCAATCCAGTTTTCTTCTGTTGGCTAGTTCCCGCGGTGCCGACTTATCTATTTTTTCACCTTGCCAATTTCAGAAAGATGTCGCAATACTGTTCGTTGTGGTAGCAAATTGGTAACCTTGTAGATAGATACCGACGGATTCGTTTCCGCCGATGCTTTCAAAGCATAATTTTTCAACATTTCTTCAAATTTTTAGGCCTTCCAAGCAGTTCACTTTGTAGTAAAAAGATAACCAGATCGAATTTTTTCAAACCAACGCTGCACTTCTCAATCGTTAACAGTATTCTCCACAAATGCTTGGTTTATACTGCGTGCAATATTTCAGCATTATTATCAAGTTCATACTCGTATTAAAAAGTTACACGAATATCGGTTGAATTCATATCCTTACGAAATTCAAAACAACCCCAGTCCAAGAGGATGTCCAGTCAGCTTTGGAGAGGATTAAAAGTGAATGTTTAGGACTTGTGCAGTGAAATTCCAGAATGGTGAAAAGATTTCTTCCTCCGTGTTCCTGTTCCGTCCTTGCCACCCTTTCTTATCTTCTTGCTTGTTTTGGTATTTCCTGGAGGCATTTAATGGCTGAGCAGGAGAGGATTTTTGAACTACTTGTGAGACGAAGTCTCTTGGACCTGGTGTAGGAAAGACTTCACCAGGAAGATAAGCAACGAGAACAATTCAAAACAAATGACAAAAGGGAACACATTTGTTGAAATGGGACTCTGACAATTGACCCTAAACGACGTAAGCAAAAAACAAAAGCATGAAGAAAACAGGGAGACAAGCGTTTACATTTAAAGGAAATCCAACCAAACCAAACAACCTAATATTAATATTGATTTTTAATGATGACTTGTTTTTCATGTTATTTGTGTTATAAAGCTAAAGGCCAAAAAAAATTAATTCTCGATTTAACAGTAATAATCAGAGATGATTAGGAAAATAGATTTCGAATACTACAAACGTCTCAGGTGTGTTAGTTGTGTGACGGAGTTTTGCGTGAATTTATATTAGTCCTCTTGGGGAATCTTTGGGGTTATTTCACAGCCATCCCTCTCAAGAAGAAACCTTGATATGCAGATTAGCTAGTATATACATAGTTGAAGTTTAATAATCGTGGAGCAGAAGGAAAAGAAGCTGAGTCGCTGAAAGCAGTGCTGTTACGGTAAGGATCAGAATTTAGACGTGTGATTATAGGACAGGCTTTAACTATTAAAATAAATTAAGGTAGTTAGAAGTCTTAAAATTCCTTTGAGTAAAGTTAAGCGATTAGGATTTCGTGCGCTTATTCACATAGAGTTTTGAACTATTGTTCTATCACTTTAAAGTTTCCCTTTACAGTTTGCTTGTCTTAGATTATTATATTTGGTAGTAATAAATTGGATTTCTCATGACTAGTTTGGGTGATCAATCTTTACCTCCTACAAATTTAGGTCGAGCTTTGCTGGCGAGGTAGTGACGACACAAAACACACAAGAAAGAGAGAACAAGAATAAGAGGAGAAAAGATGTTTATTATTCTTAGAACAGGAAAAATACTGGTAAGTCTTTGGCTGATGTATGTGTTAGATGGCGCCACGTAAACCGAACCATTGGTTGTCCAGTGCACTGGCCACTTCGATCGCGAGACCTCACTTGCCTTGATTACTTAGGGGGGTACGTCAAGTCACTGATGCCTGGAACTCACATTAGCACTGATGAAGACCTTGTTGCACGCACTGCAGCAGCTGTTGGAGAAGTCAGGAACACTTTTGGTATTTTCAGTAATATTCGATCTACAATGCGCTGAAGATGTGAGGACTGCATTACATCCCGGGGTCATAATTTCGAACACCTACTCTGATGATGATTATTGCTCCTTTAATGTTCTTTTTTTTTCTTTTTTCTAGTTGTACTCAGGAACGTCTTAAAACTCTTTGAGGTCCTGAGCCCAGATAAATCTTAAGACTTTTTGAGGCCTTGGGCCTCTACGCAAAAGCAGGCACTACCTGACATCTGTAAAAGTAGACAGTATCATGGATC
>BMAV01026084.1:0-26499 GCA_019973955.1 Trichonephila inaurata madagascariensis | reverse complement strand
ACACATGTTGTAAGAAAAAAAATATATACGTTACTATAAAGTAACTGAATGATTTTTAAAAGTTAGGCCTCGGGTTTATAAAAATTAGTATCAGAGTTTTATACTTTTCTATCTTGTTTAAGGATAACTAATTATTTCTAATCAGTTAGAGCGTAAGTATTTTACTCACAACAAATACTTAATGATTAATTTTCCCATCATCTTTTGGAAAAGAACAAATTGAACGGAACTCTAAGTGAGTAACTAATTAATACTACAATTAAGATTGATTGAACAACTTTCATAATGTCAGTTTACGCCTATAAATTAGCAGTTTTAGTTTTATTTCAACTACGTTTTTTTGTATAATACAAAAACTTATTCTGTTTTGAAAATGCAGATACATCAAAATCTGATTTAAAGTGTGAATCTGAGATTTATATATAGTTAGATTTCCGATATTCCAAAAAAAAACTGTAAAAATATTATACTGCTAATTTATCTGAAACTAATTTTAACTATCATCCTAAATTTAATTTTGGTAGACCGTTATATGTATTTTAACTATTATTTCTTTTTAAAAAATTATGCTTTTTTTATTATTTTGTTGTATGAAGCTTTAGAGGCTTAAATTCTAATTAAAACCTTATTATTTATCGCAGCGCAATTTATTGTGAATAACTTATTTCAATAAAATTTCACGAGTTTCCTAATGAAGTGTATGAATAAGATAATGTAAAAAAATTATCGGTGAGTTAGAAATAGAAAATAAACAGAAAATAAATGAGTTTTAAAACAGAATAATTTCTTTTTTGTTTCCTTTTGCACGATAAAGTAAACAAAAAAGTAAGTATTGCGGATATCGGCTTAAAAATGAGTTTACTTTTTAAATTGGAGTTTACCTTTAATATTTTAATAGTTTTACATAATTATAATTGACTAATATTATGATTTTCTTACACTTATATGAGTATACTAACATAGAAGTGATATGAGTATACTAATATGACCAAAAAATCAGAAGTCTGGGTGAATAATACCAGAAGTGTTCCACCATGACCTAATTCTTGGTAACAATTGACAATGCGGCATTTGTTTAAACCTGATTTAACTTGAGAAATGCATTAGCAGCATATTGATGTGGTTCCAGAATGTTTGAATAGCTATTACTGATTGATGTAAAGCAAAGTAAGCATGTGCATACCAGTATGTTCATCTGACTTCCTTTTCAAGTTTTTATAAAACGAATTTCAAAACGACCTTCTAAGCTAACCAGTGCCCAAAATTAGATTTTTTTTTAATTGGTTTTCATGTACCATTTGTTCTTTTTGTGTCTTTCACTTTTATTTAAAATTAGTAGTAGTTTAAAGTAAAATTAGGTCTGCCTAGAAAATATCCTATTTAACATATTTTTTCTTAATTTATGAGAACTATCAATCATAACTCAGGAATAAAAGATTTAATGTAATGCATTATGTATTTTTATTACCTAAACTTATGTATATGAAAACTCAAACAATCAAACCATATATATATAAAAAAAATACAGTCACAGAATCCAGATAGTGGTAAATAACTGCAAAAGAAAGTAGAAAAAAGCTATATTTAATTTTATTAAAATAAGTTTTTTTAAATAAGTTTTGAGGAATTTATTGATAAATTTTTATAAGTAGTTCGAATTATATTTTAGTTATCTTGTTTCAAAGCATGTTTCTTTTTCTCTTTGTTACATAAGTACAAATATTTAAAAAGTAGTAATAAGCAACTTGAGAGAGAGAGAATGCATGCATTAATATTTTTATTAAAATTTAGCAAGATAAGAAACGAATAAAAAAGGACTCAAAGCAATTTGAATCGAGGCATATTTCAGAACTTGAATAAGCAAGAACATATTTTTAAGCTCAGGGAAGCAAGTATTTTAGTAATTTAAGATGACATTTTCAGGATAAATAATCGAATTATCTTAGTAAATCATTTTTTTTCTCTTGAAATCAATACCAAGGAAACATCTCGTTTTTAGTATTTGACGGATGTTCGATAGTGTTACAAAAACAATGTGTTTAAAATTTTTATATCCTACATTCGTCTAAGATAACGTACCTTTCCTGATATATATTAGCAATTTGTTTCAACTTACAGCAACAAAAAATATTGGTAATAAGCTTTCTCAAATTTAGTGCAAATGTTTTATTTATTTCTACCGAATTAAATAGTAGGAAAAAACTGAATTTCAGAAAATGAATACAATATTGACGATTAAAATTGCAATACCAGGAAGGAAAGCAAATAAATTAGTGTATTTATTGTAAGTATACGACATAGTAGAGGAAGAAAACATAATCAGATTTGTACGCAATTTGGAGATATATTGGGTCCGAAATTAGTACACATCTTCCTCTGTGGCAGTTAAAATGGTCTAACCCGGTTTCTAATCAAATTGAATGAGCTTGGATGACTGATACGGGCAGGTCATTCTATACTGCTTCAAGTCTATGCCACACACCATCAAATGTAGTGGCTGGAAAGCAGTGATGATCCAGCCTCTCAGCAACTCATGATCAGATGTCTTCAAAGAGTGAGGACGCTTTGGCGCGGACAACAGTCGAACACCATCTACGTGGAGATGGATCAGGACATGACGGGAAACAGACGATCTTATATTATCAAAGAGGAAAGTGAATATGAAGTCTCTTGAAGATAGGGCACAGACATCAACCTTTAGATCTGAGAAATGTAACATTGACTGTTAAGATGACTGACGATGGAAGCAAGTGACGTTCTTGTCATCTATTCAGTGGCTGCTTAAATTATCACACCAAATGAAAATCCCGTATATAATGGTATTGAATACAAGAAGGTCACGTGCATTTTCATCAGTGCCTCCAGATACTGTTACATCTATCACTATGTTGCATGTAGAACTGGGATTCGTTTGAAAAAATGAATACCGATTACGACCGGATACATTAGCGGCTCACCTGAAAGGACGAGTGAGCCACTCCTGTATTTAGTTGTGTTGTTGAGAACACCATTGTTGTCAAATTTTTCTATGCTGAAGTGTCAAGAAAAGCCATAATAAAGATCGCGGTGCAGACATTGCTACTCTACACATCACAATGTCTGTACGAATACTTGTCGGGCTGCAAATATGTCCACTTCCTGTCTGAAGGCTGTACGATCCTACACAGCCGATCTGATAACATATCTGCTCTGTTCAACGTTAATGGCAAGAGGCCTATGAGATCTTGCATTGTGTTTAACCCCTTCGCGACGGGCAATGCAAATATGCATTTATCACGAACGCACCTCATGGCCTGGCAGTTCAAATATGCATTTTAGAAAAATGCTCTGGTAGGCCGGGCGATGCATATTTGACTTTTCAACTGGAACGCTTTTTAATGACCACTAGATGGCTCCCTATGCCCATTATATTGGAACTGAACATAGCTAGAGTAACCTGTGACCTTCAGTTTGTTAATATTCTTTCTGGATTTGGTATTTTGCTCATCAGCTGTAGCGGGGGAGGGGATAATCGAAATGTAAACAAATAGCTCGTAAAATTTCCACTTGATATAAAACACTCGCGTTTCTAATAACTCTCCCAATGCTTTTTTATTTTATTTTCCTTAACAGTGTGGAGTGTTTTAGGGTTTTAGCGTCAGTTCTGTTACAGTTTTTGATGCTTTCGGGTATATCTCGCGTACTTTTCTTATTTCAAAAACCTTGACTTCAGGTTATTATTTGGTTGTTTTGAAGGCATTTTCCTAACCTTAATATGAACAAAAAGGGTTTAAAAAGCCTAAGTGTATTGTCCCAAGCAGTGTGTAAATAAAAATAACGCAACATTTTATGCTTTCAAATCATACAATGTAGGACTTTGTGTCTCTCCTTGCTTCGAGATTTTCTATACTCAATCTTCATTTTAATTTTGCCATTTCTTTTTGTAAATAATCTTTGTCGTAGTTTTTTTTTAATTTGAAAGTGTATTAATGTGTTTTGTGAATGAAAATTTTGGAAAAAATTGAATAGTGCTTACGAAATTTATTTCCCAAGGTAAGTCATATTTTTTAATATAATTTCATGTAAGTTAAAGGAAAAACGTTATTAAATTCTAGTTTCAATGTAAATGACTACTCTTGTGTAATAATCTAAAAGGGTACCAAAAATTACGACGTTAGGATTGAAATTTTATTATTTATGCTTTTTTTCCTTAAGTTAGGCTTAGCGACGAAAACGCCCCGTTCTGAAGTGCAAGTCCTTACGCATTCACCCCGTCCCTAACAAGCGTCTCATAGAAAATCGCCCCTTCCTGAAGAGGTTAATATGACTCTCCTGACCCCATCGATTCCATATTCGCATGATAGTGGCTGAAGTGATATCACGGAACGATAAACCACATTCTCGATAGGATAAGATCCTGCTGCTATCGATTACTGACACGAGCTAATAACCGTTTCTCCTTCTTATATATACCAGGAATAACACAATCTTCTCACATAGAATCAGCATTCAAATGCGATTTCTGAATTAGAATCTCAATGTGTAACTGCCCTTTTGTCCGAAGTTTGAAGTGCCTTTTCTCCCTCCTGCACCGTTTGATTGCATTTAAATGCTTATTAACACCAACGTCTTCATCATTTTATATAAAGGTAATGTTCGTATTATTTCGTAATCGAGGTTTCAATTGTAATGGTCAGCAGGGTATTTATTTGTGAGTGAAGTCCTTATTTAATTATAACAGATGCAACCTATTTTAAACAATCGCAATATTTCATGCAATATAAATTCTCTCTCTTTCTCAAAGACATTTAAGTTTATAAATTAACTCTATTACATTTTCCATTTTAGAAACTATTCAGAAAAATAAATGATTTTCTCGCGCAATATATATATATATATATATATATATATATATATATATATATATATATATATATATATATATATATATATATATATATATATATATATATATATATATATATATATATATATATATATATATATATATATATATATATATATATATATATAATTACTTCTTTATCTTAAGCAGAGTGCGGTGACTTTTAGATGATGTACTTACCTCGTAAATTTCGAATTCTTATTTTGAAAACATTGAGTTAATTTCTTAAAATTTTTAACCCTCTCACTTCTGTAATGCAGAAAATTCTATTATTTAATTTATTAATATACAGAAAATTCTAAAGAGTTTTTTTTCAAAAAAATAAAAACTATTAAAGCACAAAAATAAGAATAAAATACATCATATCATTTCAATGATTTTTGAGTGGTAGTAACAACATTCTTCAACTTTCCATATTTAGCAATTGTAACTGATTCTAAGTTTCATCAATAGAATAAAAAGTTGGGATTATTTTTATTCTATTTTCAACATGGTGAGCACAAAAATTGGTTTTTCCCATCCAAATATACCAATTATATTTGTTTTGTTCATAGCCTTTGAAAGATGGTATTTCATATTTTTGGACATGTTTAAATTGCTTTCTTTAAGAACTTATTTCTGAAAAAGCAACAGAATATAAATTTAGCTCAATGAAAAAAATCAAAAAAATTTTAACGATTAATTTCTCAATTTCTTGGATACTTAATTTAATTGTTCGATAATAATTAACTAATATGGTCGCTATGTTAATAGAGGTGCTTCAATCGATGACACGTTGTTAGTTAGAGCGCTCGAGTAACTTTTCTTTCGCCATATTTCATCAATACCAAATTTTGTTATCTGTAGTACTTCCCACATATAGCCATATGCGTTATTGATGCTGTTATTTGACGCAGTGTGTTTCGTAATACTGATTGTTCACTGCAGATGTCCCTCTTGTCAGTCATTAACCCTTAGAGGATCATACGAATGCTAAAATTAATTATAAAGGTGTTACGGTTTACTTTAGTTTGCTTAGGCAGAAAATAAATAAATATCATACGAAAAACACATAATTGTAGCTTTTGATGGAATTTTAGCAGAATAGAATAGAATTATTCCCATAGAATTGTTTTGTCGCTATCAGACATTCGCTTACATTCATTCAGGTATACTTTATTATTGTAGAAAATTAAACCTACCAAATAATATAAAACATGTGTAAAAACACAGTAATATATTATTACGCGACACAATAAACTGAAATAATAATGGAATACAGCCCGCCAATACTTTATCATCGACGCCAGTTGTTTTGACACTTCTATTTTTCCTAAGCGTTCCCGTTTACGTAATTACATTCGGAGTAGAATTTGTTTTGACATTCTGTATAAAAAAATGCAGGCAAGGATATAATTAAATACGACAAGTGCCAATTTTAAAAGGGGATTTGGTGTGTCCCTTTGTCGTGAAATAGTTAAATACACGCTTTACGGTACATCGTAATCGTAGTTCCAAGTAAGGCTTGAAATTATACGTTCCCGACACGCTTTCGACACCGTGTTATGAGGAATCGTTGAATTACTGAAGAATTTTTTAAATGGAACGTTCCAGCTTCTAGCTTCAAATGGAATTTCGCGTTCAAAATCGGTGCAACCATAATCACGCAATAAGACTCTTCAAATCAATAACATAAGTCAGTGCTTCTCAAACTTTCAATGTTTGTGACCCAATATTCAATCATAATTTGCATCGCGCCCCCCTTCATACAATAACGATGTTTTAAATTCAATAATACTATACTTTGACCCTAAACCCACAGTACCACTTTAACCACTTAAGTCCCTTCGACGTAAATAACAGTCTCGCTCAGTCAGTGTGTTAATTGCCCCCAGACGTATATATACGTCTTTCTGAAGTTCTATCTTTTCTGTGAACTGCTATCAATAAAATTATTCCGAAGGCTTTGGAAAGCAATAAAATGATTTTGACAGTGTTTGCAAAGGATTTACTTGTTTCAGAGGATTTTATTATTTATTTTCCTTTTCTACCTCAATACACCACATACTTTTACCTACGTGGTAAACGGTGGCATTGAGGAACGAACCGCGTAGTTTTTAATTGACATTTAGGGGATTAATAATATAAACCGTATAAATTATCCAGATAAGTGATAATTTTGGCATATAATTTTATATGTGTCAAATCCACGGGGTCACTGGTAATTATTAAACTTGTCCTTAACATAGTACTGTTAAATTAATTATAAAACAGATTGTGCAGTACTGATACATATAAAAGTGTATTATAGTGTAAATGAGTATTTTACTTTTTATTATGTCAGAATGTGAGTATTTGTTTACTTTCAGTAAGTTAATAATTTGTTTAAATAATCTTTTGTTTTCGACTTTTAAATATGCTCACACCTTCTCGTAGGGTTATCACACCCCCCTAGGGGGCGCACCCCACAGTTTGAGAAACACTGGCATAAGTCAATGAAATCATAAAAAAAAAATTACTAATTGTTCATTGATAACAGTACATTTCTTACACGATTTGAGTTTTTACGTACATTTGCTATGTCATAACTCTTAGCGTCTTAGGGTGTAATCATTTGTCAAATATTATACATAACAATTTTAAAAATTACTTTTTCAACTTGGACTTTCCATATATTTTTTCAAATGTAGAATTTCGAGCATCATATTATACTTAAATTTTTGAAATCAACATTTAACTGACATATTCCATTCTTAAAGACTAAAACATTTTGGATACATACTAAGAATCATTTCTTCTGAGAAACTGAATGTTAGAAAGATATCTAGACATTAAAGAAACATTCTTAACAAAAAAAAAATGTCTTCCAATGTATTTTGGGGAAGCATCATTGGTAAACGCTTCTCATAAATAAAAAATGCTGTATATATATATCAGTTTCTTTTTTCCAGCTTCAAATTTCCTTTTAAAAGTTTTGATATTTTCTTCTTGCTAAGATTTTTTTTAAATGTTTTTGTATAGAATAACAGCAATTTAAAACTTTTATATAATAGTAAATATTCATTAATTTTTAGAACCTTAACTATAAAAATTCATTCACATTCCATACATAGTTTTTCTTTATAGATAATAAAAATGGAATATTTCATTAAAACTCTTATTTTCCCCCATGATTTATACAATATTACACACTTAATAAAAATTTCAGATGTTTATTATTAATACAAGAGAAAATTATTAAAAAAAGAATTGTTGGCATTATTTTCAAATTATTTTCAGCATTATATTTAAAATAAATTATCTATTTATACTTGAAAATTAATCTTCTATAGATCTGTTTCTGAGTCGTGCTCATTTGGTTGTCTTAACATTTAAAGTCTGTAAATTTGATCTTGTTTTGTCAAGATAATCATTTGTTTTCTGAATCCAACTATTGATGTTTGATTGAAATGCTTTTAATCTTTAACACTTACGTTTTGTTAATAAATGGATATAGTTTTAAAAAATGATATGGGCACAGAAATCATACTGACCTGTACTAAAATAGAGTTAATTTAGGTAATCTTGTGAATAAGGGGTATATTTAGGAAATGTTTAACTTAATAAAATGAGAACTGTTAATGTAGTTAACCATTAACTATTTGTGAGCTTTCATTCAAAAGTGTAATTACGATATTGTTTGAAAAGTAACTTCAAATGTTATTGGTCGTGGTCTACATTTGAAGAAAAATAGGGAACTCGCCGCCCAGCCAGTATGGTAGATATGACCTTCGGCTTGTAACCGAGTGGGTTTGGGTTCAAATCCCATTTAAGACATGGTTGTATTTTCTTCGGGAAAGAAAGACGGAGTTTTGCCTGTAATGGATTGCCGTCTCGATTAGAAAGCAGCTCACCCTTTCTGGGTGCTGGGATCATCATCATCTGTTATAAATATTTATATTCTTTTGTTGATATTGTATGTCTATGTTCTTCCACTTGTATTTTCATATGTATCCCAGAATAAAAAGAACACGACAACAACAACAATAGGGAACTCGAATATTTTTCTGTAGTCAGCAATTTATTTTATTGCTTTGTAAAAGTTCATAAACTGAAAAGATAAAACTTTCCAAACTGAACTTTAAATTAAATCAACGTTTCTCAAACTGTGGGGCATGCCCCCTAAGGGGGCGTGATAATATATCTCAAGCATATCGAGAAGTTCAAAATAAAAGAATATTTTAAAAAATTATTAATGTACTGATAGGAATTAAAGCAAAATACATTATGACATAATAAAAAATAAAATACACATCTGCACTGACATAATACACTTATAAATGTATCACTACTGCACAATGTATTTAATTATTAATTCATCAATAACTAAGTTAAGGACAAGTTTAATAATTACTAGTGACCCCACATGGGCTTGTCATAAACAAAATTATATACAAAGTTTAATATCTTGATAATTTGTACGGTTTATAATTCAAGTAATATTGTAACTTCACAGGGTCAAAGTACATTATTATTGACATTAAATACATTGTTATTGTATGAAGGGGGGCGCGATGAAAATTATGATAAAAAAATTGGGTCGCAAATATTGAAAGTTTGAGAAGCACTGAATTAAATAGAAAAATGCAAAACATAGAATAGCGTTGCTATGGTAAAAAATTTAGCACTGCCAGTGGCTGTATACAAATATCGCAACAGAGTAAATATTGAATACATGTACATTTTTAATCAAAAAGTTACTTTTCTATGTGAATAGATTGCAAATCAGGGGCTCAAATATGCAGAAATAAATCTTTACACTAGCATTAATCGATCGTATATGTTAATCTAAACAATATTATTCTACATATCCATATGCATCAACACATTTAAATTGTACTTTATGCAAACAGCTCTTAATAATGGGTTTTCCTTAGCGTACGATAATTTATTTTAAATTTTACTTGAAAGCAATAAATTTAGCATTCGTCTTATGAATTGTTAGACTCATGTTTCTTTTTCAAAAATGCAATGTAGTTATCCAATATTTTTTTATCATATATGTATATATATATATATACTACTTTATTACTTAATTCCCTTAAAGTAGCAAAAAGAAAATTAATTATTTTATTTTAAATGATCCAATTTTCATTTTAATAAACAGTGTCTGAACTATAAACAGTTACCAGGTGTATGCAAATGAAATGAGACGATTATTTTAAAAAGAAACACAATAAATTTACGAAAACTGTTAATATTTCTTTATTCGAAATAATATCCATCGCTAGCTACACATTTTTCCCATATTTCGGGCAATTTGTGAATACCACGCCAAAAATATGATCGGTCTTTTGAGGCCAGCCAGTCATCAAGCCAAGATTTGACGTTTCGGTAAGAAGTGAAGTGCTGGTCAGCCAGTGCGGGTCCCAATGATGCAAATAGGTGATAATCGAAAGGAGCCAAGTCTGGCGAATAAACCGCATGCGGTATGGGCTCCCAGCCGAGCTCCTTAATGATGTCCTTGGTCGGTTTAGCACGGTGGTTAGGTGCGTTGTCATCAAGGAAAATCACTTTGTGCTGCCTTTTCTTGTATTGCTCGAGTTTTTCGAGAATAGCATCGTTCAAATTAAGTAATTGTTGCTTGTAGCGATCAGTATTAAATGTTTCGCCGGGTTTGAAAAGCTCATAATAGATTAGTCCCTCCTGATCCCAGAAAATACACAGCATTGTCTTGCGGTCGATTTGGATGGCTGTCCGGGGTCACCATATCATCGATTGCGCTTGGGATTCTCAAAATAAATCCATTTTTCATCTTCAGTCACAATAAGATGGAGATATGACTTGCGTTTGTAGCGGGCAAGCAACATTTTCCACACGATTTTTCGGTTTTCCTGTTGACGGTCCGTTAGCTCATGTGGTACCCATCTACCGACCTTTATTATCTTGCCCATTGCTTCGGGAAACAGTGCTCTGGTCAACATTCTATTCTTCTGCAAGATGTTCTTGCGCGCGCGCGCGTTTGACCATCATCTTCATCGAGTAATGCTTGCAATTCAGCATCTTCACATTTTTTTGCTGGTCTGCGACGCTCCTCGTTTCTCACATCGAAATAACCATTTTGAAACTTTTCAAACCACCTGTAGCACTGCACACGGCTCAGAGAATTGCCACCTTATGCTTCTACAAGCATTTGCTGCGATTTGGCAGCATTTTTCTTCAGATGGTAACAAAAAATTAATGCTGTCCGCAAATCTTGGTCGGAAGGCATAAAATTCGACATTTTCAACACAGTAAAAAAATACAATGCACGCTGAAACTCGTCCAAATGTAAACTAAACATGGGTATCAAAGGTCAAACTATAAAAAAATCACGTGCCACGGTTTCGTATTGTTTATATATATGCGTGGCGACATCTGTTAGCAATCGTCTCATTTGATATGCATACACCTGGTAAATAATTTTTTAAAAAATTAACATGAAGTCATGGTAAACAACGTAGTTGTTTTATTTCTATTCTTTATTGGTATATTCTTATATACATTTTTCTATTAACTAATGTGCGCATTGTTTATTATTGATTGTTTACCGTTTGAATCTTATTTTTATTTTAAATTATGAAAAAAATATCAGATTTTAAGGTTACAGAATAATTTTTCTACTTGTTAAATACAATAGTTTTAACATTAGATATTTCTTTTAAATTCATAACTTTTCTCATTTTGCAGCAAAAGTGTTTCATATCTTGTCTCACAACAAGATAAAGATTTACTGCTAGAATATCCTTTAAATAAATCCATTCTAAATTTGTATTAAAGTAAGAGCGTATATCATATGTAATGTAAAAGCGTAATGTTAAAGCATATCAATGACCCCCTAGGGGGTCATGATAACCCTACGAAGGGCATATCGAAAAGTCGAAAATAGAGCATTATTTTAAAATACTATTAATTTACTGCAAGGAAGCAAAACAAAATACATTCTGACATAAAAAAAAAACAAAATACGCCCTTACACTGATATAATATATTTGTAAACGTATCAGTACTGCACACTGTATTTGATAATTTTTTAACAACAGCAAGTTAAGAACAAGTTTAACAATTTCCAGTGACCTAATGGGCCTGCCATATATAAAATTAAATAAAAAATTTATTTTTTATCTCGATAATTGCACGGTTTGTAACTAAATTCATATTGTAGATTTATGTCAAAGTACATTATTATTAAATTCAATACATTGTTATTGTTTGGAGGAGGGTGGGGGGCACGAAGAAAATTATGACTGAAAATTGGGTCGCAAGTATTGAAAGTTTGAGAAGCACTGCCTTAGTAATCAAGCTGACAGACTTGGTGTTTGCCTTCATCGTTAATAATTTTTCATACATGCCATAAATAAAATCAGTCTCATTCCTAGTCCTCTGATGGTTTCTCATCAATGTAATAAGAAAGAAGTCGACCAATTTCTTCACTGGAATAGCAGCAGTTGATGGCCTTCCACTTCTTGTTCCACCTGTGTGGGAGAGTTATGTGACTAGTTTAAAAATTTCTTTTCCACCTCACAACAGCCACATGATGGGTTTTTATTTCCAGAAGTAGCCATCCCGTCATCATGGATCTGCAAAGCACTGTAACATTTCAATGATTGATTGAATATTAACGTCGCACTGTTCCGCTACATGAGGGCTTTTGGCGACGGACCACGTAATTTTGAACCATGGTGAAGTGACGTGGACGACACCGACTGGCACTTCCCCCTCCCAACTACCCACCACACCAACGGGAGGACGTTTCATCTCTCGACATATTTAACGAGCATGCTGCCCAAACTCGTGTCAAGACAAAACCACGATCCGATACCTATACCACTCGGCTACCGCGGCCACCTGTAACATTTCAAATGAAGAAGCTTAAACCTAAAGTGAGCCTGTATCTTATCCATCCTGAAGGCTGATTATAGCATCTATAAATAAAAAAAATTAACACACACACACACACACTCTCTATCTGTAAAAGCTGTTGTCTACAAAATTAAGCATATAACGAGCAAACAAAATGCAGAATTAAAATATGTAGATATCTCAGTTATTTTTATTAAAAATTAAAACTTTACATTACCCTGCGCGCATCCATACTATTTAACTTATTATTTATACTTCTGTATAGTTTTTACTCGTAATATTTTTTTTTAATTTAAAAAAAAATAGAATACTGATAATTTTTAATTTTCTTTTTTAAAGTGATACAATCAGTTATATATTTCAAACTACAAGTAAAAGCCAATTTCGGTTTAAATATATTTCAAAAATATTTTCAAATAAAAAAAATTTTAAAGTCCTTAAAAAATTGTGACTTTTGGTGTTAAACAGTTTGCGTTGTTTTTATGATGTGTTCGCTAAATATTCAGCATTCAAATTCTTATTTCTATAAATAATTATCTTTATTGTTATAACATGTATGTTGAGTAAGTTTAAATGGTTTTTACAAAAATATACGATTAATTAATTTCTTAAAACTAGTTATTTATCATCCAACATTATCTAGTTAATTATTAAACGATAAGTTTTTAATAACTTCAGAAAATCAATTTTGTGACACATTGTTAAAAAATCATGCAGTCGTGTACTATGCAATTTTCAGTCAAGTTAACCAGTTCAGTCAAGTTCAGTTGTTTTTTCGACAAAATAAAAATCTCCTCATAATCTCATTTAAAATATTCTGGAATATTCAAAAATGAATGAGAAAAAAAAAATTCCTCATAAATTTCGAGCTCCTTGGCCAATAAAATAATTTTCATTCTTCTAATATTAATCACAAAAAAAATTTTCGAAAGAAAGATGAATTCAATTACTATTCTCATTGTAGACATTGAAATTAAAAATGTCTCATTTTTAAAAATAATAATAACAATAAAATAACTTTGGATCATTTAAGAAAAAGGAAAAGTTCTGGTCTTAAAAAAGTATTATGAAAACTAAGTATACTTCTAAAATTAGTCTTGCCCATTACTATTTTTATCTATAAAAATTATTATAAAAATAAAATTTAAGTGAATTCCTACTTAGGTCAACATAGAAAATTTTTATTTTAGTTACTTTTTATTAAAAAGTTGCCATTATTATAAATATATATATACATATGACAGAATAACAACATTAAGTGAGAAAATAGAAAGCTATTTTACTTTTTTCTTTCTACATGGTGTTAGACTAATTTTTTTTGTTACTATTATTCATTAATTAAATTCAACTATTCTATAATAAAATAGTATAGTAAAAAAAGAAATCACATTCTCAGAAATTAGGCCGACCCATGTTGGATTCGGAACCACGAGTTTTGGATTACAAGTCCAATGCACTATAGGGACACAACGAACGACTTTCTTTCCTATATATACTGGACTATTATTTTGTTTGTTACAATTTATTCATTTTTTAATTTAATTAATGAATTAAAATTTGAAAAAACTGTATTCACACCAAGTGTCATCCGCAAAAAGTTTAAAAAATGTATTTGAACTTGGATGAACAGAAAATATTTTGTTAACGATTGAAAATTTGAATATATATATATGACATGATTTTGGAGTCAGAAACAGACTTAGTTTTAAAAAAGGACTTTATTCTAGAATGAGTACATCGCTTCTGACGCACGAGGCAGAGAGAAAAAAGAACGCCACCGAAAATCTTAAGTGGGTTAAGCACTTAAAACACCGATCGCGGCGTTCATGAGTGCTCTTGAAAGTTAATGCTGACACATAGAGCTATTAAATATAATGATCTGGAATTAAATATGTTTATTGGCTAGGCCACATGTTCGGAAGAAATAAATGGGTGATTAGTTTGATACTTGAAGAGGTGAGGAGAAAATAAAAGTGAAGTGCTAGATAGGGAATTTAATTTTTAATCTAATTTAATTATCCTTACACACACACACACATATATATATATATATATATATATATTCTTTCTTTTAAGTCATTTCGCGTTGGGTGTTTACTGTGGAAGGATGAATTTTCGATCTCCAGTAATTATTTTACACGTAAGGTTTTTTTTTTAATTTTATTATTATTATTCCTCTCCTTGAGACATTCATTATTGTTCTCTTTTCTTAGCTTCATTTTAATATATTATCAGGTTTTTCTTCCACGTGTTGTATTAGGCTTAACTTTTAAACTTGGGGTTTTTTCTCCCTATTACGTCGAAAGTTTCTGCTGTACGGGGAAGGTTGGATCCATAAAGCATTGCTAACCCTAATTTGCTGGCCTAATTCAGCGACAGCTTTAGAAATCATAATAGGTCTCCAGTTTTGTCCAAAGACTTTTTTGTATCTACATTTGTTGTGTCTGGTGAATTCCAATTTCTTCCTGCTTTAGCACTGTAAGTTTTAGTACTTCTTCACTTTTATTTTATATTACTATATATATATAAGAAGAGAGTGAGCTAATAATAGAAATTGAAAACTATTGTGTAAATAAACAGAAACATTATACAGACCTGAAAAACCATTTAGTTAAACAGGTTTAAAAACGCATAAAGGAACTTCGTTGTGTAACAAAAAAAGAGACGTATGTGTTAAGAAAATAAATTCAAATACAAATAAAACTAATCTTAAGAAAAAACAACATAAACCAGATAGAAATTATGATTGAAAACTTTAAAAATGTGATTAACAAACAAGAAAAATGAGAAGAAATAAATGTGTATCATGAAAAAACAATCAATATTAAGAAATAAAGTGGATGTTGTTTTCGTAAATCATAAATTTGTAAAAAGCTTACTCTTGACATTTCACGGTAAAAATACGATCTACCAAGCTGAATTCGCTATAATTTTTGAAATTCTAAGAACTAAAATTAATAATCCGTTCTTGATAGCACTTCATTCCTTAATCTTCTTGCATAAAGAAATAATGAACGTGAACTTACTGGAGAGTAGAATTGGTGAAATAGAATTAAAAAAAGAATAATGGTGAAAGTTAAAATAGCAGAACTAAAGAAAGAACGGATACAAGTATTTCAGGATTTTCTTAACTTTTCACTACATCCTATTTGCATTTGGATGTGTGTGTATATATATACAAGCATATTGAATATCCTACAAAACAAAGAATGGGAAAATAATATCATTGATAACCAAGAACAACAAACCAAAACAGAAATAGTAGCCAATTGACCAAATGGGGAAACTATTATGTTTTCTAGAGCTGTCACCGACTCAGGGCGGTGAAGTAGGTTTACGCTTGCTTTATGGCAGAGGTTCCCAAACTTTTTTGTCTCATAGACCCCTTGCCATGTTTTTTGGTGGTTTTGTGTAGACCTCTACTTGCCTAATATTAAATTTGTGCAAATTTATCAGCTTAAATGTTTTTGACGGCTGGTATAGTACTACTTTAAAAGTTTTATGTTTCTAACTGTAGTTAAAAGTAGATTGTTTAAAACTTAAAGAACACATGTGAATTAATTAAATTAAAATTCAATTAATATATGAAATAATTGTTACATAAAATAATAAATGTTTTTGTTGGGTGGGATGAATCTGTTGCTTCAATAATAAATTTTCAACATTTAGGATTTAACCAATTCTCCTCGGCTAGTATTATCCAATCTTTCTTTTTTTTCTCTCTCTCTCTCTCTCTCTTTTTCTTTTTGGAGATTGGCAACCGCACGGAAACTTCTCCTCTCTGGAAAAAGCAATTAAAAACTTTCCTGACATTTTCCGTAATTCGGGATAAATAACAGATATATCTTTTAAAGTCAAAAATTGCTGACTTTCGTTTCTAAACTTTACTTTAAGATCTTCATTAGGGCAGTTAACATCAGATCCTTTTGTAATCAGACATTTTTTTTAATGTGACAGCATTAATTCATTACCTACTGTGACATTACCATAGTCAAAGCATTCTCAAACCTAGTTTCAAAACCTGAACAAAAGGCATTTTAATGCTGAGCATAGGTTAAAACGTCATTTTTCTGGCAGATTGTCTGAGACTAATTGAGAAACTGTTAAAAATCGCGACGTCCGGATTTATACTCCTTTAACTTGATTCTGGGAAGAAACACTGAAATGATGCTCCTTTTTTAATAAAATTGATGCTGTCACCTTGTAACTGATAATTAACCTCAGTAAATTTAGTAAATAAAGCTGTAAAATAGGTAAATATGGCTTACACTTTATTAAATTTTCTTTTAAAATTAAAGTCACGATCTAGTTTAGGCTATCGTAGACCCCCATTTACATCTCCTGGACCCCAAAATTATTTTTTAGCTGACGTGGATTCCTTGCAAGTCGTCATAGACCCCTGGAGGTCCATATAGACCACTTTGGGAATCACTGATTTATGGGATCCCAATCTTCCCCTACAGCAAAATATTTCTATATTTTTGTGTAAATATATATATATATGTATATATTTGTCTCAGCATTTGACATTGATGCATTATGTATGTTTGAGACATTTGAACATTTTGAATACTTTATCCCACTTAGTACTTACTTCATAACCTGCTTGAAACGGTAGAACTATTTTTAGGAGTACAGCATCATGAACTAATCATATTTTAAATACAAAAATTTAATGCATGGAAGAAATACAGCTTTCGTTAAAAAATTTTATTGAAATGAACGGCACTTTATGTTTAATACTTTGAGATACTTTCTTGTATAACCCATTTTACTGTTTTTCCTTCTTTTGAATTATATCTGAATTCATCAATATGATGTATTTTCCGATAAAATAAAAGTGTTTTATATAATAGATATATAACGCATATATATATATATATATTTATATTTATTAATAACAGCTTTTGCATTGTAATTTACTGCTTTAATTAGAGTCTATGGCTACTATACACATCACATGACATTCGAAGCATGAACTATTTTTAGATATGTTATTAAGTTAATTTCTTGGGGTGTTTCTAAGCTTTTAATCTGATTTTGGAAAATAATGTTTACTATGGAACTATTTCGCTTCAAAAGATGGGAATTCCCCCTGCACCATTAAGGCAGAGATCAAAGCGTCACTGCACTTAAGATATTTATTGAACTTAATGAATGTTTATTAAGTTAAAAGTACGCGCTCTTTTCCAAAATAAGGTTTGTTGCATCGAATGTCTAGGAGATAACGTGATCTGAAAAATTGTTTATTTCCACAAATTTAAAGCTTTTACAATAATTAAGAATTCGGCATTCTTCTTTAATTTAGCAATACAATGCTGCGATTTAATTTTCCATTTCAATTTCTCTTTGTAAAGTATAATGTATGAATGCTTATTAACGTCACACAGAAAGGAATACAATGGCAATTGGCGGGTGGACCTCGTAAATTTTACCCAAACTCAACTCACAAGGACCATACCTGACCTGGTATCTCGTCTCTCCAAACCACATTAAGCCAACCGGAGGACTTAGAGCCACTCTCTCTACAGATTTAACTGGTATCTTTCCCTCAACACGTTGGACCTTTAGTTACACAAGGTTTCGAACTCATGACACGCCAACTACGAGCTCATGAACATGATAACTAAGTCACAAAAGACTTTTTAATAATAAGCATTTGAATTATTTTAGGCAATAAATAAAATGTGTTGAACCAAAATTAACTGTAAAAAACGTCACACGAAAAATAGAAGACCCATATTACATTAAAAAAAGATATTTTTTATGAATTTATATTCTTGAATTTATAGATTATTAGATTAAGTTTAGGTATATATACATATATATATGTGTGTGTATACTATAAACCATTATATATATATGTACACTCTATAACATAAAAACGATGCACCAAGAAGGAGTTGCCGATTGTAATGAAATTTCGTATGCAAAAACATTTCAACCAACCATGCAAATGATTAAAATTTGGTGTCCAACGAATGAATAGCTGGAGCTACAGCGCATCGGAACTGTGCACTCAGTAGGTGTGTATAAGAAGTGATTCTCAATCTGATGGCGAAAATTTCTGCTGCATTGAGATTTAGGATACCTTTGAACAACTGAAAAAATGCCTCACCGTAGAATTCGAGCTCATTACGAGCAACTGTCAGAGTCTGAAAGAGGCCGTATCATTGAACTGAAAGAAGGAGGTTGGGCAAATCGGAGAATCGCTCGTCATTTGGGTCGAAACGATGCGGCCATTAGAAGATACTAGCAAGAATGGGTGAACAATGGCTGATTTCAGCGTCATGATGGTAGCGGTCGACCTAGGGCCACAGAAGATCAGGAGGACAGATTGCTTGTCAGATCATCTGTCACAGCGCTTGATTCATCGCTATCAAACATCAGACGTACGCCCTGTACACGAATGTTCTCCATGACCATTCACAAAAGGCTGATAGAGCGAAATTTAATCTCGTACCGACCGCTACGTTAAGTGCCAATCACGCCTGCACACTGCCAAGCCAGATTACGTTGGTACTTGACTCTAACAGGTTGGAATCATTCTGACTGGGGACGTATAGTGTTTAGCAACGAATTTAGCTTCCAACTGTTACCTTACAAACATCGAAGACGTGTCTGAAGACGGCCAGGTTCGATCCTGCTTTCACTTTGCAGGCCACACGGCCCTCAGCAAGGAGTTATATTCTGGGGTGCCATTTCTTTTGAAGCTGGACCCATTTGGTCGTCATTAGAGACACACTTACAGCACATCGGTACGTAGACAGCATTCTGAGAACTGTTTTGCTACCGCTCCTTTTGCACTATTTTGGACTTATTTTTCATCAAGATAATACCAAACCACATACAACACTTGTTGCTATGAACTGTCTTACAGCTTATCAAACATTTCCTTGGCAAGCCAGATCACCAGATCTCTCTCCAATAGAGCATGTCTGAGATATGATGGGAAGACAACTGCATGTACCAGGGAATGTTGATGACCTGGCCTGACAAAGGGAGCAAATTTGGCAATAAATACCGCAGGATATCATCAGGGTGCTTTATCACTCTATGTCACGTTGTGTGGCAGCTTGCATCCAGGCTAAAGGAAGGTCAACTCCTTATTGAGCTCGTTACTTTGTAACTATGTAACTCTGAAATAAATCATTCAATTTTTTCGAAATTTTAATCATATTTTATTTTGTACAAATATTTACCCACCAATTTATGTTTCAATCGGACAACTCATTCTTGGTGTGTCATTTTATATATATATATATATATATATATATATATATATATATATATATATATATATATATATATATATATATATATATATATATATATATATATATATATATATATAATGTGTATATGGTTTTAGGTTACACAGGCAATAATTGTAAAAAGCTTTATTTCAAATTTATTTAACTGGGCTGTAAAGACAATATTCATTTTTACGTTTGCTTAGAAAACATACAGATAAATATATTGGCGTAATAGTTTAACGCAGGAATGGGAAACGCAGGCTAGACAGCCACGATTCATACTTGCAAGCAGGTCGGCAAACACACTTTGTGAGATCTGTGCCCATTTTCGAAGAAAACATGTTGTCGTGTGATTCAGGTTTAGAGGAATATTGCACAGAACAGAAAGTCGTCTCCAGGGTATGTCTCTGACATGTGTTATGGGATTCACGTCGGGCGAACGTGCTATTCCAATCCATTCACAATAGTGTTTCGTTTTCCACGTATTGGTTGACAGTGGGAGAGCTATTATCTCTTGTGTTATCATTGGTAAGCATAGCATCAAGACCCATTGGCTACCAGATGCGAACGAGCATATGGGTTGACGATAGCATCCAGAGAAATAATTGTTGACACTTAACCGGAACTAAAGAAATGGAAATTAGTTCTGGAACCGAATGATATCCTTGCCCATAATATGACACCAGCAGGACTGTAGATGCATCTTTCTTGGGATTTTAACAGATCCGTATCATTCGGTAATTATTGTTTGTAATGGTCTTCAAAGTGGATGTAACTCTAGAACATCCACTACTACACTGTATCTTCATTTTGATAGCGATTCCACAAGATGTTGATGGTTGAACATTTGATATTTAAGGTTCGTGCAATCTCCAACGGTTACTTCCCAGAATGAATCCATTCTATTACATACCAGCTGTATTCTCACTACACCGTCAACGACTCATTTTGAAAAATTTGAAGAAGTGAGTTGAAGAAATGAGATCCACCCAAAATGAAGAAATGAGACCTATACAACGCTACGAAAGAAATAGAAATTCATGAAATAAATTTATTTTATATCTATCGCGTATTACACAGCTTATATGTGTGGTTATGCAAATATTTTATACGGAATTGGGTTCACGATTCACTGAAAATTTTGCAGTTGTAACCTTTCTTCTTTTCGAGTTATGCTCATTTTATTGTTTATTGCTAATTTTTTTACTGAGGTAGTTTAAAGTTCAGGAAACCAAACGATAGCTAAGATCTCCCTAAGAACAAAATAGTTTTCTTTTTACTTTAAATAGCATAATTGTTTTTTAATGTTATCCCTTTAACTTTAGTAGAGGAATATAAGTAATAGGGACTTCTTGGAAATAAATTTTCTTGCCAAAGGTACATACAGCAAAATCCAGCGTATAACGCTCACTTTTAACACAAAAAATGTAATCGAAATTTATGGGTGAGTGTTATGCGCCGGGTATAAAAATAATAGCTTCAAAAATAATAAAAGAGAGGAGCATAAAAAAATTAGACTTCTACATAGAACGGAATACTGTTTCTTTAAACGGAATGATATACCTAATGAAAAAGAATCGTAGTTAAGGAAGTATACTATTTTTTTTTTCAAAATTCTGAGATAATACCGCGAATAAATGACTTCAATGCATAAGATCATTTCACACATACATTTCAAGTTCCTTCTTAAAAAGGGGGAGCGTGTTATACGGCGAATATACCTAAAAATTAAAAAATATATATAGCTTGAGAGTATAAATGGGCATTATACCGGGGGTTTTTTCGGAATTTACATTTTTACAGAAATATGATAAATTATAACAAGGATTAAATCGTATTGCCCGTAATGTTATTTATTTCAACTTACATGATCTTATCTACAAGCAAAGTGTTGTGTCATTCATTGCATATGAATTTCCCCACCTTTTAAAAAGAAGATTTTCCCCAAAACTTTTTTTGGCTTATTTTAATGTCATCTGCGGTTACCGTACTGTTAATTATTAATCAATTTTTACCAAATTTGATTTTCTTTCCATTGAAATCTTTTTTCATCCCAATGTTCTTTCAAAGATTTATTTTTCTCTTATGCCGAGCAAACGATCAGCGTCTTTTCGCCCTTTCCATATCCTTTAGAGTGGAATGCTATCCACATAATCAGCTACTACTGGAAGATTGAAAAAGATTTTCCATTTGTTTTCTTTACCGATGGAGGTTAAATTAATAATCGGGAGGGCTTAGCATTTGTAATTTTCATAATTGTATTGGAATTGTACACCGATTCAAAATTCGCGATTAATGTACTGTCTTTATTGTCTTTCTTTTGAGTATCCAAGATACTATAAAATGGATCATGCAGTGTTAAGGCAATTTGTATTAAAGTATTTGATTTGTTAGGATTCCCTTTCTACCGTAGAAACTCTGCAAAATATTTCGTCATAACCATAATTATCTTGAGGAAATCAAAGAATCATTTTTTTAGACACAAATCCCTTAGTGATTTTTACTTTTTCCCCCCTCGGGATTTTTGGAAATAAAAGGGGTGATTTCTTGCCCAGATCCCAACATAAGATGGAAATCTCAGTCAATATTCCAAAACCTTCACTTGAGAAAAAAAACTCAAGAACATGCTTTCATTCTTCGGAACTCTCGGTACACACAATCAGCTGAATCTTTACTGACAAAAAACTTTTTCCGATTTTTTGACGAACTTATTTCTGAACATTCCACAAAGACAGTCTCGTACTCACTTTTTTACAAATTTTAAAATCACACAACTTCCTACTAGTCATAGTAACTTTAAAGTATATTTCGATTGATTTAACCTGAGCCCTTCCAAACTTTGTGATTTCAATGTTGATGGTGAGCAAAGTTTTGAACATCTTATTCTCTTTTTGTTCAAAGGAAAAAAAGAGGAGACTGAAGATTAAACTCTATGCTCATAAAATCAACTGTCTTTCTAATTTTTTTCAGCGTGTTTCAAGTAAATCTCCATTCACATTACTTTGTAACCTTACTCACATTACTTTGTAATTTGATTTTGTAATTTTTTCACTGTTCTGATATTATATTTATTGTTTTGATTACGTCACTTCACTGTCTTGGGTTTGTCACTTAATTGTTTAATTTTATGCCGTTCTTGTTTAATAAGCTTAATTGTATGATTTTTGAAATTTCATTTGTTTTGTTACTTTTGTGTTATTTGCCTGATTTTGTTCGTTTAACTTACTTTTGTAAGCCCCGTGTGATACTTGTGGTGCATGAGAATTACTTTATATGTCTTTAGTAAAAAAATTTATTTACAAAACTCTATCTTGAGGTAGCAAAATAATACTCAACTTAATAGAAGGAAAAAGAGAATCAATTCATTAATTTTGGGAAGTTACGAACAAATTAATTCGTGAATTAACAATTACTCCTAAATTCAAATTCAAACATATCAAGTAAAATATGCATCCTCTACTAGTCTCCTTTTGAGATAAATTTCCATATTAATACTCCTTTTTTTTCATTTTTCGAACAGGAACTTTATTATAGATAAACAAAAAAATCTCATCTCATTCATGTCTTATAACTTATTTGCATAAAATAACTTCTACAAATAAACATGGGATCGTAGATAGAAGAATAAAGAAATGTAAATAAAGTGAACATCATATATATAAATACTTTGCTGGTTGTGAAAGATAAATGAAATTATATAGAGTGAACACATACATCTTACAAAAAAAATTTGCTTTTACTAAGTTCTTCAGAATATTGATTATAACAGATGTCATGAAATGTACACAAATAAGCCTTTTATAAAACAATACAAGGTTATTCATATTTCCCTCCAGTTTTTTGGAGTGCTATAGTAAAAAAACTAAGATGAATATAGCAAAAAAGAAAATTTGAAAGAATACAAAAACAATTTAAGTTTCATTTGCATACCAAATGTTCTACGTATGAAACCTTGGTTACACGGCGTGCATCATAGCTATAGTTCAGTTCTATTCAACATTGTACTGTTGTTGTGACAGCACGTGTTATCCTTTCATACAGTTCTGCTGCACCACAAGGCAAAGGGCTTAGGAAAGCTTGGTCTTATGTAAAAAATAAACAAAATTTAGGTTAACACGGAAAGAATAATACGGACTGACAATTACGTTCTAGGACCAAGTTGAATAGATATTTGCAGAAACTGGACAATCATATTAAAGTATGCTGTGTAACCAAGAGAGGTTTCATTCATAGAACACCTGTAAAAGTATGTAAATAAAACTTTAATTATTTCTGTATTCTTTCAATTTCTTTCCTGCTATATTCAATTTGGTTTTCTATAATATAACGCTTCGAAATCCTTTAAGATATTTTGAATAATAATATATATTTAAAAATGTTTAAAAGTTAATCATTTTACCGATCATGCGACTTCGAACACCAGGTTGTCCAATAAAATTGCTGTATTTAAAAAGATAATAAATTATACGTGTGATAAAATTCCTTTTATTTCGCATTTTGGACCATTAAGTATGAGTTGCGAAGTCCACACATTCCCAGAAGTTTACATATTTCCAGAACTTATAAATCGTAATTCATGTTTAATGAGATTATATACGCACAAAATTCATAGGAGGGAACTTTGATTATCACCTGACATAAATTTAATATTTAATTTTTCGCTGCATTCTATTTGCATTACTCTTAATTTAATTTAAATGGTCTCCATAAATAAGTTTCAAGTTTTCAACGCTCTATTTTAAGTCTCTTTTGGAAGTATGGTTTAAGAATGTTGATTTAAAATTAAACATTTCTTTAGCATATGCCAACTTTTGGTGATAATCCTATAAATTAAGCAATAAATGATGATCATTAATTAATTCAAAGGCTGAGTAAATACATATTAAATCATATTTATTTAATCAATTTAAAACAAATTAATTTAAACAAGTTTGTGTAATTTTTAAAATGTATGATACAAGTTTGTTTTGAGTTTTCTGTCTAAATTTTTTATTTTCCAAAAAAATTATTGAATAGTTTCAAATTAAAGATTTTTCAAAGTTTGAATAGTTTTATCTTTAAATACAAAGTTTTTTTATATTTAAAAAACAAAAAATTTTTAGTTCCATTTTGGGGGAATAAAATCTAATTTATCGTCAATTTTTTTTTAATCCATTAACTTCAAACTCTTTTTTATTCATGCTAATTAATTAAATATAATACTTTAGCATTTCACATGCTCTTTTTTTTTAAATGCCCAAGACTATTCAAACTGATATGGGCTACTTTCTTCATAAATCAAAATTTTTTAATCAGTCACGAAATTTTAGGGTATTTCGAGCAATCATTTTATGTACCTAAAAATCTATTTTTAAATATGTAATTATAAAAAAAAACGACATATTTTTTTAAAATTCCTAAGATATATTTTAACAGGGAAAAAAAAAAAAGGTTGTTTACAAAGGGTTTAAATCGGATTACTTGTTTTTCATTGATTTAAAGTGTTTGTATTAGTTATACTTTCCCAGAAAAACTTCAAATTTGATAATGAGAAAGTTTTAAATTATTAAGATTTTCATTAAAGAGTGTTTCTGAACAAAATAAAAAAGTTCTTTTATTTCTTATATTATTCTCTTTAATTCCCTTCCCTTTTTTACCTATTTTATTATTTTTGAAATTAGCACTTTTAAAAAAGTTTCTTCAAAAAGCAAAAGTTGGCTATAATGAGGTGCGTGAACTGATTAGCCGGAAACATCCGATGGCATAGATCATGTGACTATGACATCATATCAATTCAGCCCATTCATCTCATTTTGTCTACAAAGATACTGTTAAAATAATTTTTGCAATTCATCGGCTCCGTTTTTATATATTTTTAAATAACTTGATATGGTGAATCTTGTATTTTTTTGAATTTTTAAAAAAGGATACTTTTGGAACTTTTCAAAAAGGTTTTTTCCCCTTTAATTATAATAAAAAACCTTGTCTTTTTTTTTCCCAAAAACATTTTTTAATAAAAATGATTTGAGAAAAAAATCGGCATTGTCAGTGATAAGAAGTTGCGGTAGAAAAAAAGGAAAAAGGGGTCATTAAAATAAAGGGAAGATTAAAACATATTTTTTAAAAAAAAAATAAACTGAACGGTATAAAAAAAATCAAGAATATATTATAATCTTAAAAATATTTATCCCGCCTGGAGGGTAATTATACTTAGTGAAAAGAATAATTTGGCAATGTAACTAGAAAATTTCTTAATTAGAAGTAACAAAAAACAAATTCTTTTAAAATTCCGGGAACTCGAAATTTATAAAAGGTGTGTTTTTGACAACTTTTTCTCACTTTTTTAACCTATATTTGAGTCTTGATTGAATTTGAAATTCAAGAGTTTCTATTAACCCGGGGGGTCAAGGGTTTGGTACCTCAGGGCTCGAAAACTTTAATTCTGGTAAATGTCTTTTTTGTTACCAAAAAGGGCGGGGATCCTCCCATTGACAACTCTTGGGAATTAAAAATATTTTT
>BMAV01026083.1:160419-186197 GCA_019973955.1 Trichonephila inaurata madagascariensis | reverse complement strand
AATCTTGTTTAATCCCTTACCAAACTGTTAGATTATTTTGAAAGTTCAAAGGGTACGCAATCCCATTTATTAATTCACGAAGGTACGAATTACTAAAATAACTTTGCATCTAGTGTTATAACATTTACAATAATCTGAATATTTTGGTAACCTTTAATGTTCATTGATTTTGATAACATTTAATAACAATATTTCGGAAAATTCATTAAAAAATGTTAATTTGCTACACAGTGTACTGAACATATTATTTTATAAGTTCTTCACATCTCCGTTCTATTTGCTCGTATTGCTTATGCATTGGCTGCCTAAAGGAAACTTTCAACTATTCTAAAAATTATTTTAAATGTTTAATAAATAATTTTCCTTTTTAAAATATGTGTCAATGGTAATTTGCGTACCCATTATTAAAGCCGATTAAGTATTCTATTTATTGACACAATGAAAGCTGCAAGAAGAATAATATTGGTGACACTATTTTAAACATTCTTTCAAAAACTGTTATAAATATTGATTAAAGGCATCGGTTTCTTCAAAATGTGATTGCTATTGATTAAATAAGAGGCTCTGATAAACTGACAGCAAGAAGTTGTCTTTTTCCAAGATATTGGACGTTTACTTACAGACGTATATCTCTTCGATGTTTACTAAAAAACTACTTTACATCTTCTCTTTCCTTTTATTTAAATCGCTACATTTTTTGATTGCTTACAAAGTTCAGAGTTGCCTCTCTCTCACTTCAAAACAAAAATTATACAAAAAGTAAACTCGCTTACCATAGATGGCAAAAAGAAATTACTTTTTAAGCTTTTAAAGTTAATTTATTTGATTGCTTTTTTATAAAATAGATTAAATTTCATTGTTGAATTTATTACATATTATTATTTGTAAACACAGTTTTAGTTTGCTCAGGCTGAATCTCATGAATAGATAGAGGATGAATTTTTTTCAAAGTCCTTTATATATAGAGTATATAAATATAAATTATGTGGAAACTATAATATTAACTGTTCCTCAAGAGAAATTTTGAAAAATTTAAGTTAAATTTAGAGGCATAATAAGGCTTAAGAAAAAAATTAATCTTTAACAATATTATAATTCCATGGATATTGAAGTAAAATAGAACTATTGTTTTAAAAAAAACTATTTAGAATAGAACTATTGTTTTAAAAAAAACTATTTAGAATAAGCAACAATAAATAAAATAAATTTAAAGATGGTTTTATAACACGAATAAAATAAAGTTCGAATTGATGTCTTTTGTATTCATCTTTGAAACTTTTTATGGGGCATGCAAACTGAACCCGCTATAAAGCCGTGGAAAGTGTACCTCCCACCAATTTCGATGGGAAGCTATTTTCCCACCTATGATTTGGGCTGCTAGCTCGACAGTTGATTTCTTGATTTTCACGTCGTAAACGAAAAGGTTAACCTCTAAATTTCCTGAACATCAAGAAAACTGTTCCAGGTGAAGTACGATTGAGTAAAGTCGGTGCCAACTTTACAAAAAAGTATAAACGTTGCCATTTATGTTCTACTAAAACAGATGTTAGTACAGCAAGATACATTTGTACAGCTTGCAAAAGTAAAATTTGTGCAGCTTGCCCCACCCCACCCCTATGTGTTGTAATTCTTAATTTTTTTAAATACAAAATACGTCTGATTTATATACGTATATATATATATATATTTGTAATTTTTTAATTTACAAATTATATTTCATAAATGTCATGTTATACTTATATAAAAAAATGCAAACATAACGTTTGAATATTTCCCGGTGGACGGTGGGAAGCGTGCCTCAAACAAAAAAAAATTTCTTAAAAGCCAAATAAACTTTAGATAAAACTAAATGAATTTCTTTTTTATAAATCAATCTGAACTCCAAAAATATTTTAACGTAACATTACTATAAAAATTGGCCCTATAAAGGGTTCATTAAGCTAAAAACGAGAAAAAAAAAGATACACGCTTCTTTAATCTAAATCAATTCAAATGTTTATTACCGACATGATTAAGCTACAACAAAAAATGACGTTCTATTTTTCTTTGTAAATTCTTTCTGATTCCGGGCGCAACAATTAATGAATAAATTCGCACAGTCAGTACCGTGGTTTGAAGGAGCCCATTTCGCGGGAGCAAGATAATAAATGAAGCACGGGACCCGAGAAGGAAAGTATCACTGAAGTATAAAGTTGGCATCTCTGAGTTGGAGATGTTTCCGTAGATAAAGCTCGCCGGCGGACTTCAGTTAACCTTTGGATCGATTTCCCGAGAAGCCTTACAAGTAGCCTCCTGTGAAGGTGGCATGCACTAAGAAATGAATATGTCAGGGGAAGAATTCGAGATAATTCGTAGAATTATATTAATAAAAAAATTCGAATTTACTACACTCATCTGATTCGCGGCCTGGAACCGTGATTTAAACGCGCAATGAATACTTGTCATGATATTTGCTAGGTCACTCTTCTTGTGAAAAATGCTTCATTATAATAATATTTGCCCGTATAGCTCAGACCTCTCTACAGAAACTCAACTAGAATTTTTGAATTTTATAACTTAGAAGTGGGTTTATCTATATTTTACGACAACAGAGGGGAGCAATTTTAAGAAAAACGCCGATAACTATTTCAATGGGTTGTAACCTAAAATAATGTGAATTTTTAAAAAATCATAGTTGAGCCTCTGTACAGAGGTCTGAGACTCAGGCAAAATTTTAATAATAAAGCATTTTAAAAAAGGGAAAACAAAAAAAGGTTATTCTAAGTTAATTTTTTCAAAATATTTTTTTAAAAAAAGAAAAAATGCCTTAAAAAAATTTTAAACATGTAATTTATCATGAAAAATTATCCATTTATGCGCTTTTTAAAATCAGGTTCCGAATGTTTAATAAAAAAAAAATCAGGCAAATGATGCGATACTTTGCAGAAAAGGGCTTTTAATTTTTATGGGGGGGGAGCCCTTTTCATTTCAAACTTTTAAGGATAGGTACAGGATATCGTAACAACATTTATTGGATAGGGATGAATGGGCGCAAGTGACGCGGTGAGGCATAAACACAACAAATAGGAGACGAAAGGAAAGACAAAGTGTTTACTGAAAGCATTGTTGACACGTGTAATGCTTACAATAACTGCTCATAACTGTTCAGCACATGATCTTTGAAGTCCATCTGCAGTTCACATTGTTATACCATCTACTGGCAGTCGAAGAAGATTTTTGCGGGTTTGCTTGTACTCCCCGAAAAGGGACGAGGGTTTTAAGTTTTTTCGTTTAACACTGCAAACGATTGGACCACCCGAGACGTATACAGCCTTCGTCGCCCAGCATCAGTCTGGTGGCGGGAACGAAGTGTTTCGAAGTTGACCATAAAAAAATTCTATTTCCCAGATTGTCGATCAAAAAACCCGGGGATGAAAATTCGAGCTCGTTTTTCGCTACCATTTGAGGGGTACATGTGCTTTTTGACATAAGTTGTTTTCCATCGTTCCCAGAATGGTTTTTCCCCGAGATGCATCATGTTGATCCCCCCTTTTAAAACATCTATTCCCCCTCAAGCAACGCAACCAACCGATTAATCCATTTTTTTTTCCCCTTTTCTTTTTTTGGCCCCCCTTTGTCACTTGCGTCCATACATTCCTATACAATAAATTATTGTTACAGTGTCCTGTATCTACCCTTAAAGTTTGTACCATGAATTCGAGACCACCCTGTATATATATATACTAATAACCATTCAACTCATACTAAATTGCTCTAAGTCTAATTTAAGGCTAAACAAAAAATTTAAAAAAATTTTAAAAAAAGAAAAAGATCAGAGTTGAATACGCAATCTTAGCGGAACCCAATATTGGTGAAACATTGTTTTGCCGACAAAAACCCCTATTTTGCCTATATAACCGGCCCTTAAAGAAAAAAAAAAAAGGGAAGTGGAAGAATTTAAACACTTTCTAAGAATATGAAACTCAAATACTATAACATTAACAAAAATCTACGATGAGAAAGAAAAATCCTAAAATCCAAAAAAATAAAAAATGGTAAAACATAAAATCTAGATAGTAAATTGTTAAGTACTGTAAAATCCAGTGTATAACGCGCACTTGGACACAAAAAATAAGTTTAAAATTTACGGGTATGCGTTATACGCCTGGTATAAAAATCATAACTTCAGAAATAAAACAAAAATTAGAAAAAATAAAAAAAATTTTGATTTTAAAAGAGAAATACGTTTTTCTAAAAAAAACGACATAAATTTTTAAAATTGGTTGGTTTTAGAAGTATCAAAAACCCAAATTAAAACACCTCAAATAAATTATTCCAAAACATAATAGAATTGAAGAACATTTCAGGTTCCTTCATAAAAAAAAGTCGGAGTACGCGTTATACAGGGAATATACCAAAAATTAAAAATTGCATCTTGAAAGCATAGGTGCGCGTTATACGCCGAATTTTATGGAAAGTTTTTCAACATGAGCTCAACAAAATAGCCGTAACAGCAAAGAAATACAGGAATAATTATTCCAAAAAACTTTTAAAAACTAATTATAAATTTTGCTTAGGATAAATAAAAACCATATTAAAAGTTTAAAAATATTTTATTGGAAATATAAAAAATTGTATCCATTAAAAAAATTAAGAGGTTTATTGAATTCGGAAATTACCAAATAAAACAATTTATACTGCCCTCTAAAAAGAAAAGGAGAATAAAGAATTGAGCTATATCAAAACAAAAATAAAAAATGGAAAGGAAATTTTATAATTGGTCAGTTATGTAAAGTTTATAGCAAATGAATATAAAGAAATTTATTCAGGCAATCATGATCTAAGCAATAACTAAGAAGTTTTTTAACATTATTAATTATGTCACTATATTTTTATTATCTCAAAAACTGATACTTTGTAAATAACCAAGTACCATTTTTCTATAAATAGAAAGATAGAATATTACTACTCAAAAAGGGTACTTTAATAATGCTGAATTTAAGGATTCTCTTTTATCAAAAATATTGCTATTTAATATATATTCTATAATTTTCAAAGTTATAGCAAAGATTAGTCTATGGTAAGTGAATTACTGTTTGATTCAATTAAGTTTGAATAATTGGCACAAAAATCTATATTAAGAGTATATTCATCATTTTTACCAAAAATAATTAGTCATCAATACATTCAAAAATGTTAAATTACTATCTCAATAACTTTTTAAAAAACTGTAAATTTAATTTGGCTGAACTGCTGCTATCAGGTTCCCCTAGTGGTAAGGAAATTTTATTTGTTTAATTTGTTTACACTGATTAACAATAAAATTATTATATTGGTTTCTTTTATTAACTCAATAAGTGTATTAAATTTGAGGTACTTTATAATGTTATTTATGTTTGGATGGAATTGCATTTATTATTATTCTGTATTTTTATTATTATTCAAATTGTATTTATTATTAATGTGCTATGTATGTTCATTTATATATTATACTTAATTTCTATTTAATAATTATTAATAACAACGTCTATATTTTATATGTATTCTCTGTATAATAATTAGTTTTATTCTTGTACTTCTTACCAACGCTATCGTCTGTATTAAGCCTTCACGCGATGGCAACGTTGTGTTTGTTTTTGTTAATTTCTGTTCAACTTTTAGTATTGTTTACAATTTCTATTTTATATGTATTTTCTGAAAAATAGTTTTATTCTCTTGCTTTTTATTAACGCCATCGACTGTATTTAGCCTTTTCGCGATGGCAACGTTTTGTTTGTTTTTGAGTTTTGTGTAATACTTTTTGTGTGGAATGTGTGTGGGAGCCTTTGTGTTTGCTCCATATCCCACAAAACCTATAACGTATCTGTGTGGAATATTCAGTTGCTGTACAGTTTCTCGCTAGGAGAGGTTCTTGCCGCACGAAGCTGCTGGCATTTGTTCTAAATCTTTTTACGCTAAATTAAAGTTGCTGTTAAAAAATCAAGAGTCATCCGTTTGTTCCATGTGGTGGACAATTTAATTTATTTTATTTTATTTATTTTTTTTTTTTTGTATTTTTTAAAAGAACCTTTTGATTATATATGATTAATATCTATAAAGCTAAAAAACCCACAAAATCATTATGTATTGTAACTAAATATGTTATATAATCTTCTGAAAATTAATGAGTGTTCTTTGGTACTTTAAAAGCTTTATTTAGCTTATTAATATAATACCTTTAACTTTAATATATTTAATAATTTGTAAATTTGCAATAATTTACTGGAATTTGTGATGTGTTATAAAATCATTGGTAACTGTACGCGTGTTTCTTTCCCTGAGGGAAAAAACCTTTATCTTCCAAATAATGTCAGAAATATCTAAATAATTGTTTGTTATGTTTAATTTAAATTTTGTATTCGAGTATGTATTTGTTTTTGATGTTTAAAGTGTTGTTAAACGTGAATAATATTTAAATAGCTTTCCTATAATAACTTATATAATTGGCAGGCACATGTTTGCTTACCAATATACGAGTAATTCCTATATATAAGTTTTACTTAAATTAAAAACTTAAAATAATATTTGTGTTGCTGTTTCTTATGACTTGATCTCGACTTAGATCCAGGCCCATGAAATTAATCCTTATTATTTAACATTTACTTGCTGACACGTGACATCTATTCTCTGCTACTATCTTTCCTATTTCGTGAGAAATTTTGGTATTTTATTACATATTATTGTGTGCCAATATACTGAACGGGCCGCAAAAATGCTCGTTGTGAGCCGCATGCGACTCCGCGAGTTTGACCCCCTGCTTTACAGAGTGTTTAGTAAGGAACCATGATCTTTCTTGAATCCAGACTGCCTAGAACCCCAATGGGCTAAATTTACATGACGTCATAGTTACATGATCACGTCAATCACATGTTATGTTGTTGTTACCAATGCCACCTGATCGGCAAAGGCCAGATTGAGGCCCACGAAATTCATTATGGTAAAGGGCTAAGTGACGCATGTCGTTAGCCGTAGCTTTGAGCACCATACTGGTGACAGTACGATTTAACTCAGTTGCACCTAAATTTTAGGGACAATAACCTGGGGCGTCAGGGGCCTCCTGCCTCTCTTTCCCTTCCACCAACCTCACGAGAGGACCTGTGGCTCGAAGGCTATTTAGAGTACCTCCATGCCACACAGGCACTATATATTTGCAAGCATCCATGTCTTCTCCAGGATTTGAACTCAGGACCTACGGCACAGTAGTCAGCGCTGCTAACTACTTATACCGGATGGGCGACTAATTTTGAAGAGAATACAGGTGCAATAAATATTCTGACGTAAAAAAGTTCGTGGTCAAACTGAAACTGCAAAATCAATCGATTTTTTTAAAAAAAAAAATTTATACACTAAGTAAAAGACAGATTAATGTTATCTTTATAAATTAGATTAATGTTATCTTTATAAATTATTAAAAATTAAACTTTAACGGAATTTTCTTCGCAATCAGCAGCATTTTAAAATCTAAACACTGTTTTTTAAATATACAAAAGAAAACTGTTTGTTTCAGTATAAATTTAATTATTTGATAAAATATGTTACATTTTTTTATATAATGAGCAATCGCAAAACTTCTCAAGTTAACATTTTTAATCCATGGGCAATATTTTTTTAAGAAATTTTTATTCACTTTTCTTTTTTTGATTGAAAATCAATGCATTTTATAAAGAGAGAAAAAGAATTGTGCCCTTCTATTTTAGATTCATTTAACATTACTGAAAATTGCTGATTTCAGTAACTCCATAGTCGAATCTCACAAAAACCTTATTCCGTTGAAATCCTATACCTAGTATTACTCTAAGAAGATTACTGTTATCCTCCTTCGGGATTTGTTGCATTTTCTTAATAAAGAGTTTCTAAAAAGAGCATATAGTAGAAAACACGCTTCTGACCACATGTTTCATTTTTGTATACACATTGTGTCTATTGATAGGAAATCCTATAGGAAGAAAGAAACTATTTTTAGACGTATAAAGTTAATTTTAATATGATGATGCCTTTTTAACATTTCTTTTTAGTCTTGAATTTAGAAGGATGGATTTTTTTTAAGAAATGTGTACTTGTTTTTCAATAAATCTATTAATTTTCATTTAAATTTGAATGTTTTAATTAAATTCAAATTAAAGTTGTGTCAGTTATAATTGCATTTCATCACTACTTAAAAAATACTATTTATTTTTTTCAAGGTATAATCAAACATTGGTATATAAAATTTATCAGTACTATTATATACAGTTTATCAAGTTTTATTTAAAATTGTTAATTTTGGAAAAAGGGGTAAAAGGGAAAAATTTTGCATATTTATTATAAAATTTTTGTTTATTTTTTGTTTTTATATATATTGTTACATTTTGCGAAAAACTATATCTTTTGCAGTATTTTTCGACTTATTAAAGAGAATTTTTTAGGTACTCACGCATTTAAAGTCACCATTTCGCAAACAAAAAAGGCCCCCAACCAAAAAAATGTCGCCGCAAATTGCTGTCTCGTATTTTACAGTGGGGAACAGCGCGGGAAAGGGTTTCCACTGTTGGCAGCATATCATGGCATTTGGCAACGTCTTTTGATTTGACGAATTTTGTCGACGGCATAATATGCAAGTACAGATTTTTATAAGTAATTTATTGGAAATGGCATAGAGTTAGAAAAAAAAATGACATAAAAATATTTCATTAAACTCATCATAAAAACTCATAAATTTGTTTGTTTTTTAAAAATAGTATTGCAGTTTTATTGATTCAATTATAATTGGATTTCAAACGGTGAGATTAATACGTAATAATGTATTATTAGCTTAGACTGAATAGTATTGTTACGAATTTTGTGTAAATAATATTTAAAATAGTGCAAATAATTTATATCAGGATGTGTAATACGTTTATATTACTTTCTATTGTATTTATTTTTTGTTAAAATTGTAATATTCGCGAACAACACTGCTCCTTATATTATAATGGCAATTGATGGAAACTTGGCGAAATCTTGACGATAGAGCCAAGATGGCATTATTTTTGGTGACCATATTGGTGACTGGATGACTATGTTGGTGACCGTTCTTGGCAAGTTCGCGATCGTATGGATTCTTCTGGAAATTATGAGAGAAATCCACTAATACCACGACCTATGACGGAAGCGGAATTTTCAAGAAGAATCCGTGAGATCTATAAATAGGCAGTCACTCGCCGAAACTGAGTTAGTCTTGTTTTGACCATAAAGAGTCGACCAGTGATTAGTTATTACTTCGGCTGTTGTGTAGGACGAGCGAGCATTTGTGAATATTCTTTTACATAATTATATTTTAGACATTTCTGTGTCTAAACGTCGTAGAAGGTGTGAAGGCCTTCTGATATTTATTCTGAGAATTTTGATTTTATATCCGTATTTCAAGCGTTGTTTTTCGACAATGAATTTCCATCGCTCCTGAAAAACTGCTGTGCCTTTGCGACTGATTGCATAAAATCCTCGAACCCAGATCTACGGAACAGTATTATTCTATTGGAGTAAACAATAATCCATATGAAGGGGGTGCATCTATTGATTTTATCCATGTTTTACCATCCTAAGACTTGCAAGAAATCTAAGGAAATTTGAATTAAAAATATGTAAAAACATGTGTACATAATGTTATCAAATAACCGAAATAATCGATATTCATATGTCTGCATGAATAAAATCGATTGAAAATATAAAAGGAAGAACATGCGGTATTATAAATGAACGCATTTACGTCGGGCTTTTGGATACTTTTTCCCTTTTTGCGTTCCTTTGTTTAAATTTTATAACGTAAAACATGCTGGACTTATTTATTGAATAAATATATTAGCTCGACCCACTTCGCAATATGAAGGGATTATCTTAAAACAAACAATATAAAATCACTTTTTTATAATAATTTTAGTTTTTTAATTATTGTGCAAAATATAATCATTTTATATATCTAATTAGCATTATCACTATAGAGATATCAATCGAAATATATAAAGCGCAGAAATCTGTATTTTAAAAATCTTCGTCTCATAAACACGTGCATAAGGAAGAAACAATAATGTTTTAATATTAATTTATTCAAATGTGTATTCTATTATATTTTTCCAATTTTGGACTTATATTTTTAATAATAAAGTCTGCTTAAACCTTCTGTCTAAATATCGTTTGAATTTTTGATCGTGTTATTATAATTCCTCAGAAATTTAATTAATCTCTCTTGCTATTGTATTTTCATCCTATAAAAAGCATATAAAAGAACAAAAGATAAGGTCTAAATGTTACCTAAGGTCTAAGCACTTGCAAAAGTTTTCCTGAAGTTTTAGCAAATATTTTTTAAAAAATCTTTAAGAATATAAAATTATCAGATGATTTCTCAAAAAAAACGTTAAGATACTTTTGAAAATGAAATAAAAAATAAACAGCTTAAAAATGTCCTTATTTTTTTATTCTTTCGAATGTAAATATAACAATTCTGATGTGAGAAGATAAGTAGAAATTAGAAGATAGCGTAGAGCCTTAAAACTGCTTCAAGAAATAATTCTAAATTCCTTTTATAAATTTGTTTTGAGTTACATGAATATGAGAGAAGAACACTTATTTCATACCATTTATTATTTGAAATTTTTTGTTTACTTCTCTCTTTCTCTAATTTATTTTAATATTTTTTTTTTTATTTTTTAAATTATTTATGTAAAAATCTGTAAAGAAAGCAAATTACATAGGAAAACATTTGGAAAATATACTTTCTAGATTTCTAGAAAAAAAAAAGAAAAAAATCTGCGAGAAAATACGACTGTGCTACTTAGAGAGAATTAAATTAGAATTCAAAAAATTTCGTTCGTAAAAAGACTACGTTAGATACATTTCTTTCGCTTTACAAAAACTCAACGAGTAAGAAATATCATTACTTAAGCATACTGTTTGCTTAAGAGAAAACGCATTTTTAAATTAAATGCTCTTTACTGTATAAGGTAATTTTCTTTCTCTTGTTTTCTCTTGTATGAATGCTTAATTTTTAATAGTTTTTCAGTTTCATTTTAATTAAACTTGAAAATTGTCGTAAGGAAATGTTTTTTAAATTCTTAGTTCATTTGAAAACACTTTATTCCAAAAGGCATCATTAGTGCACCGTATAAAATCCTTATGTAAAAATAATGTAATTTTCAGGAACTCTAGCTTATTAATACAGTTTCTAATTTTTCTGTGAATAAATTTACATGAGTGTATTTTAAAGTTTTAAAAAGAAACACTATCATCAGTAAAATATCAAAAAATGTATCATTAAAATTATTATGCAAATTGATTTTTTATTGCGTTATGTTGATGAAAATCTATAGAAATGGAATGAATGTTCATTTGTGATTTCTAAGCCAGTTAATAACTATAAGAAAAATATTATCTTAGTTTTAATGATTAAAAACAAACACAACTTATAGAAAAGAATAATCATCTAAAAATTTAATTGAATGATAAACATTTGGAAAAAAATTAAATTAAAATTTTAACATCAATTCTTACTTTGTTAGAAAAACATACTGGCCCCATCTGTTGCAACTAGTTGTAACTACGACATAAATAATGCAGAATAAATTTAAAATGAAAAAATAAAATTCAGTTAATGAATTAATATTTGAAAAAACTGTATTAACATCAAGTGTCATCCACAACAAGTTTAAAAAATTTATTTGAACTTGAATGGATGAATAGAAAGTATTTTATTAACGTTTGAAATTTTGAACAAGATATATATAGAGAGAGAGAAAGAGAGAGAAAACTAATAGTAGGAATTCAATAAGAAAAAACTTATCAGAAGTATTAAAACACAAAAACAAACTTACACATTTTTGTATCAAAATTTATCAATGCTTTCTTCTATTTAATTTAACATATGGTTATTAAAACTAATTTAAATATTTAGAACTGATTTCAAATATTTATTTCCTGTTTAGAAATATGTGGCTTTAAAATTTAGTGTGGAAAATTTTCAAACTATGTTTTCACTTTCTTTAGTTCAAAATAGCTTGGTAGCTAATATCAAGAGTTTTATGGCTGATTGATTTACATATAGTATCATAGATTGGAGTCCCATTTTTATTAAAGACCGTTGTGAAGAATTATTAGGGATTTGGTTTGTTAAAATCGATTTTATCTCTAGCATCAACATGTTAGCGTGATGTGGTATAGAAGTTACCAGCGCTCTGTCATAAATTTTAATGTAGGGTATCAATAAGCATCGTACAGCTTCTTAGTTATCATTCAAAGATCTGCTTGTGACTCAACTAATACGCTTCATAATTCTAAATCTCGATCAGATGACGAAGTCGACATCTGAGATGGCCCCCTATTCTTCACGAACGGAAGAAAACTTTGACTCTCATACCATATATCAGTCTCTAACAGGACAACGGTATTTAGCAAGACAAAACCCAAAGCCTTTAGCTCTTAATTTAAGTTTTTTCAAACTGTGGGGTGCGCCCCCTAGGGAAGTGTAATAAACTTGCTTGGGGGGCGCGAGGATATCGAAAAGTCGAATAAAAATATTTAAAAATTTTTTAATTTACTGAAAAGAAACAAAATAAAAAAACACTATGACATAATAAAAATTAAAATTCACATTTATACTGATATAATACACTTCTAAATGTATCAGTACTACATAATGTATTTGATAGTTAATTAAACACAATACTAAGCTAAAAACAAGTTTAGCAATTACCAGAGACTCCATGAGCTTGTCATACATAAAATCATTTTCAAAATTTAATACTTATCTTGATAATTTGTACTGTTTTTAATTAAAATCGTATTGTAGCTTTAGCGTCAAAGTATATCATTACTGAATTCAATCCATTGTTATTGCACGGAGGAGGGCGCGATGAAAATTATGATTGAAAATTGGGTCGCAAATATTGAAAGTTTGAGAAGCGATGTCTTTATTATAATGAACTCAGATGTAATGGCCCACAAAATAAACCTTCTAATTTTCTCTATTCTGAACTCGTCGTCTATTATTGAAAATTGTATTAACTAACTACAAATTTACAAAAAAAAAGTTCAAACTCATAATCACGCATATTTGTATAAAGATGATACTCCATCATTTTCTTTGCTTTCCATATTGCCCTAATTTAATTTTTTTTTCAGGGTTAGATAGATAGATATATTGTTTGTTGCTTGAAGAATCGCCAGACGGAAAAATATCAAGCTTTTTCTCCTTCCGTTATGTCTCTCTCATGAGTTCCCCAATTTTCAGTGAGGTTTTATCATCTCATTATGGAGAATTCCGAAGAAGAAATATTTGCATTTTCGTTATTACCACAAGCTGAGGTCTCATGATTTATTCATAAATCTCGACGTAGAAATGAAACTCAAATTTCTCCTCTTCCCCATCTATAATAAAGTAAACAAACTTATCTCGGAAACTCTTAAAAGCAATACGGGTTTTGAAAGAAACGGCAGATAAACAGGCGGCAATGAAAAAATTAAACGTTCGTCTGAATTAAGAATGCTTATGATATTAAACTCTGTTTTATTAAATTCTTGGGTTCAGATGCTTTCTCTTTTTTCTCTTTCTTAATTTGAATAGAATAATAATGATGGAGTTATCTTTAGAAACACGAATGCTTTCGATTTCGTTGTGTTTTCGGAAAAGATGTATTAGGTTTCTAATTGAATACATTTGAGCAATTATTTGTAATTAGTAATTTGGAGCAAAAAGGTTGTGCATTTCAGCGCATTGTTTTGATTCTTTCGCAAGATTTATCTGCAGAGGCAATAATTAATAGAATAATATTATGGGCACAAAACGTTAAGTTAATTTTAAGCCACCAAAGGAGATATTGTTTTAAGTACTAATAAATGGACTAAATTCATCTGACGCCATAGCCAGGTAATAACTGCAATCACGTGTTTTCAGCCTATCAGTTTATGCGCTGCGTTGTTGCAGAAACTTTCTTTTAAAAGAGTACACGTCTATCAAAAATAATAATCCATATTGGTAAACCAAATGCACTTGATTTAAAAAAAATACTCTTAAAATGCAAGAATTTATTTTAATTTTGAAAAATTATTTGAAGAATCTTACCATGAGAGCATCCTAATCCAATATGATCAAATTTTAAATCTTATTTAAATTTTACAAGCAGGAAACAAGTACAAATCTAATGTCAGTTTTGAATTCAATGGAGAGCACGTGATTACATTTATCATGTGACTGTGATAAAATTAGCCACCCATTACTCAACTCATCAGTTTTCTCATAGCTTTGTAAATTGAAGCAGTGTAACATGTGTTAACGCTCAGGTAAATAATTATTTCTGCAAGTTGTCGACACTGTTTAATTAATACAATATTAGATATACATTATTATGCACTACACTATTACATTCATATATAGTAGAATAAGATAAAATAAAACAATAAGAGACAAAATTGTACTTCCTACAAGGCTACGAAATAATGAAATTAGATTTTTAAAAACATATCAAGAAAATAAATGGTGCAAAAAAGAATGTCGTAATAAAATTGGATAAAAAGAGACAGTACAAGAAACATAGGTGTTGAACAGTTAAAATTGAAAATACAAAGAGTCTTTGTGGACTAAAATGGAGACCTATTATGATTTCTAAAACTGTAGCTGAAGTAGGCCAGCGATTTAGGGTTAAGCAATGCTTTATGGATTCACCTGCTTTAAACTATAGCTATTGAACAGCACTAGTTATTTACTTGTATGCGTAAAAAAATGTCTAAAATATTCTTCTCTATTATTTTTTTAATGTCTTATTTTTCATTTGTAACAAGAAATAATTTAATGAAGTAAAAACAGTTTGTGCTTACGAAGCTATTTGTATAAGCCGGCGTTGCCTTTGTTGACAGTTTTGGCACTCTAATCCTAAAGTTATGTGATATAGTGGCGAAGCACGTTAAATTTGTGGGGCTCGAAAGCTTTTACATTGGTATGGTGAAGTGTGATACATTGAAAGGTGATAAATGGGATGCGCAGTTTAAAGATTTTTCTTATAACTATAGTTCAAAATTACGAGGTTCCTGATCAATAGTCCGTTTATTATTTCGTAGTGAGTCGTTAATAAGTAATCAATCTTATAAAAAAAAAAGAATAAATGGTTTCCCACTTCGGCTGTACAAAAGTAAAAAGTTCCTGAAATATTTTATAAAAATATTAACATATATTTGCTAAAAAAAGTTTAAGTATTAGATGTCACGGTCTCTCTGATGCAATGACTATCACTGCAAGAGTTCATGCTTCAATTGAACTCCTGAACTATGGTGAAAATAGGGGTGAAGTAAGAAAAATTCAAAAATGCATATTTCTCTTTCGAGTGAAATAGAACTGTAAATGTTGTATATATTTTAAGAAATTTAAACTGTCCAAATCTTCCAACCTTCCCGTTTGAAATATTATTGAAGGATAGATTTCTGAAATTAAATGCATTCGTAGCTTAAAGCAAAATGAGAAAAACTATAAAAAAAAATTTCGGTATGATCTGGAAGAAAAAAAAATTTTGTTCCTGATATCATTTTGCTAAAAAATGTTTAATACTTTCACGAAGCAATTTTTTTCTTTCTAAATCTCATTATCGTAAATAAAAAAAATCAATTAATGAGATTTAATTGCTTATATTTTACGTGTATTCCTACATACACATTCCCCTCTTTCTGAGTCTTTATTCATCGATTACATATCTATTATAGGTTAAAGCCTATCCATTCTATAATATTTATTCCATGCATAGACTATATATTTCTATATATTTATTCTGTGCATACACTATATACATTTTTATATATTTATTCTATATATAGACTATAGACTTCTATATATTTATTCTGTGTATAGATTATATATTTCGATATATTATTCTGTGTATAGACCAGGGGTGGCAACCCTTTATGGATCAACGTGCCATTTTTTGTAAAGAAGTGTTTAATGAGGTATAGACGTTCCGTCAAATGATTTTAACTTGTAATTATTGGGAAAATAATAAAACTTAATACTAACAACACAAAACTCTATTTACTACAAAAAAAATACCTTTTGCACTGTATAACTATAAATGTTTTAGTTATAAGTGTAATTCAAATTAAAGTAACATTAGTGTGACTTCTGTTGTTGCAGATTGTGTGCGTGGATGACAAATAACATATATTAGGAGTAAAAAGTTACTTTTTGTAGAATACATGCTGAATTTGAGTCATCTGCCAAACGGTTTCTAAGCAATTAATTATTTTTGCTGTGGTTCACTTTTTTGACAAGAGGGTTTGTGATTTGTTAACGTTTTACTGACGATGTTCTGCACACAACTATTCTACAACACAAAACACACACCGCTTTGTCGCCTTTACTAATATATATAATGCCGTATTTCTCGGTCCACCAAATTTGAAATTCTCTGCTACACTTACTATCTAGAACATTTTGTTATTTGGCTGGACTAGTCATGTTAAATAACAGTTAAAAATCATAAATATAACACAGATTAATTTTAAAATACAGTTGTGTCAATGAAATTGACCATGCTATGCGTAGACAAACTTTGCATCGTAAGCAATTGTCGTCTACTACGTAGCTAAGGCAAGACAATAACAAACGAGTGTGCTCCTCGCGACCAATCGCTCGCGTTTTTTCGTAATATTTCATAGTGAACTTTGAAATTTTGAAATAAAATATAAACCATTTTTTGATCAGTGGTGTGTCAAAAATATTGAGTCGCGTGCCATCAATGGCATCCGGTATAGACTATATATTTCTATATATTTATTCTGTGTATAGACTATATATATTTTTATATATTTATTCTGTAAATAGACTATATACTTCTATATATTTATTCTGTGTATAGACTATATATTTCGATATATTTATTCTTGTATAGACCATATATTTCTATATATTTATTCTGTGTGTAGACCATATATTTCTATATATTTATTCTGTGTATTGACTACATATTTCTATATATTTATTTTGTGTATAGACTATATATTTATTTATAGTAAGCTATACATTTATTCTGTACAAGAAAGAAATGTTGACTCATTTATAATTTGTATCCTAATTCTATTTTAATCACTTTATAACAGACTACACTCATAGAATGGTTATATCACTAATCGATACTGCGTCATCATTAGTATTATATAATTACTGTAACTGTGTGTTTCTGCTGAACCATGCTTAATATATGTCTGCATAATGGTTTACTTGGTTATTAAATGACAGTAATTATTAGTATGCTAAATGATGAGATATATCACCTGGAGTGATATATATATTTGATATTTGAACTCATCAGTTATACAGCACAAGTGAGATATCTGTACTTACTAATATATTTAATTTGTACAAACGCAGCTTAGGACTGATAAAATGTTCTGCCTTGTGATAATTCTTTAAATAAATTCCGATTCAAAATGTATGGTAAATTTACGTATCGAATTCCATGACTATGTCACAAGCATTATGTTACGTATCGAATTCCATTACTAAATTGTACTAAACCTTTACTGCGGAACAAAAATTTTTCAAAAATACTCGCATGCTTTTTTTTTGTTAGATTTGTTTATTGTTATTATTTTTTTATCTTTTAAAATTCAACGTCTTTTTTTTAAAAAAAATCTAAATCTAATTTTTAGTTTAATATAGCTCATTGTTAGAACCATATTCTTTGATACTAGCGTATTCTTAGATTCGCGTCTTGATTCAATAAAAAAAGAAATTTAAAATAAAGAAACAATCAATATAGAAAATTGCTTTGTGTGGTACTATATATAAGTCCACACATTGCTACCACTCGTGTTGTGGCGGGGAAATGTAAAAAAATGAAATGCTAATATTTTCTTCCACTCGTTTTTTTTTATTTGGATAATTTAGTTTTGCTCTATGGTTATTAACAACAAACCTCTATTTTTTCTAAGTCATTGTTGAATAACACACACACAAGGACAATATTTTAGATGATTAACACACACACATTTTTTAACATTCACAATATGTTACTGAAAGCTTTTTAAGCTTAATTGAACTAAACAAACATGATCATCATTCCATATAAGAATCTTTGATGAAATCAGATTTGAGACGAACACAGTTTACACAACACACGCACACACAAATGTCACTATGAGCAGTCAAGAGCTTGTGGCTGCCATTGTTGTAGTCAACTGGTGGGTTCGAATCCTGTTGTATTAAAGAATCCTGATGCAGCAAGGACAATGCACATTAAATTAGTCAGGGCTTTCTCTCTCGAAGCTTTTACGTTGATATATAATGTGTAAGTTTGAAGATTAGCTATCCAACTAAGGTGTCTTCCTCATAACTTGACCGCAATTTAGAAATACGAATCCGACATCAATAGCCTTCTTGTTGATTTTGAGCTTAAATTTAGAGAATAATTAATGTATCAACTATAAAATAGGATTTTTAATTAATAATTGTAAATTTTGTGATTACAACCATTGAGATATATTGACTAATGACATCTTCGTTACTTGAATAGTACTAGAGGAGAAGCCAAGAGGTTGGTGGATCACTCGTTCGAATTTTACTGTCATTAAAAATCTCCGTAGAAAAAAAATAGTCACTGGGGGCGAGATCAGGAGAGTAAGGAGGATGTAGCAAAACAGTTGTTTTTCCTTTTCGGAAGAACGTCGGTGACGAGGAGGGATCAGTTTGCGGGAGCGTTGTCATGCAGAAGCAGCAATGTCTTCTCAGCCCACAATTTTCGTCTCTTCTTTCGGATCGACTCACGCAAACGAAGCAGGATGTCTACAAATTCTTTGTTTACAATGTGTCCTTCAGGGATAAATTCCAGATGCACAATGCCCTGGATATCAAGGAACACCTCTAGCACAACCTTCCCTTTTGAGCGATTTTGGTGGAATTTCTGCTTGTATAGAGACTGTGGTGATTTCCAAATTGCTTCTCTGAAACGTCGATTCTACTCAAGAGCTTACGTTCGCGATACCGTATCACTGCCGTGCACATACTTCATCATTTCATAAGTCTTTGTAGCACTCTTTCCCCAGCGAACACAAAATTTGATATTCATTCTCTGCTCAACAAACGCCGTTTTTTTCAATCGCCGGCTACTAAATGCATTCACCAACAAAATACGACACCTTTGCAAGCAAATGACACCACGATTTGGAACAAACTACTTTTGGAAAAGGGGAAGAACGCAGTAACACAGAAATGTCATCATAGTCCCTCTACTACAAATATATTTAACGTTATAGGTTCAGTCCGGGAACTTTTGAGTCCTACTTCGTATAAGTTTTAATATATATACTTGATTAAATATCATTTTCGTATCAAAACATTCACTCAAAATTACGAGAGCAACAGTGCGTGCTTCAAACAGACTGAGACCATGGTAACCAAGACCGTGTATTTCACATTTGGTGATATTCAAATCAAGTCGCGGATTCAAGCTCTTAATTTATTAAGGATTCGCCAGATGGAAGATGGGCTCCTGCATTTTAAGCAGAACTGAGCTACAGAGGCTTCACGAAGAGTGGCCTAAAATTTAGGAAAGGAAGGAATCAATTAGGAGAGAGAGAGAGAGAATCGTTTCTGTCACTTGACCGGAATTTGAATTTTCAAAATCTGTTCTCAACATCCTTCGGGATTCTTCAGAATTATTTTAATTTAAAATCAACCGGATTGAAAATGGAACAGGATGAAAAATTTCACAAATTTATGTTAAAGTATTTTCTAATCTGTTGCCAACAGCCGTTTTGAAACTCTTGTGAGGTCTTACGTAATTAATTAAATGTTTAAATTATATATAAGTTCCCTGAAATGTTAAAATTAGATTGAGTGCGTTTAAAAGCAAATCTGATTAATACTCTTGCTCTCACTCTCTAATTATAAAGGGATTTCGCTAAATGAGTTCAGTCGTCTCGTATATATCAGGAAATAAATGTTGTCGCCTGTGTTTGTTTTCCTAAGTTGATGGATTAATTTCGTAGTTTCAAAAGTTATTTCAGAATCATAAATTGATGCTTCAAAGTTTTACTATCCTTGTATTAATATTCACTTTATCAAAATCTTCAGTATTCTAATTAATCGTTTCTAAATTTCGAAATAATAACAATAATAAAAATCCAACAAACATAAAGTCTCGATATATGCTCAACAGTTTGCGATCTTCAATTGTGATTCAAAATCTAGGTCAAGGAGGGGGGGTCAACACGCGGGACGCGTGCCACAGTGTGACATAGCAGAGTTGTAACAGTGACACACAAAACCTTTTTGAAATATTTTGAAAAAATAATAATAAATAATTTTATTTACAATTTTATTCAAATGCGGTTGCCTCAAACAAAAATACCTCAAAATTTGAATAACATGTTTTTCTGTATAAATGTTTTCTATTATGAACTTAAAATCAAAATATCACTCGAAACTAGTTGATATGCACCTAATACAACCTAATTTTGCTGGTATTTTCAAGAGCTAATTCTAATATAGATGACTTGATAAAAAAAAACTATAAATTCACTAGCCACACATTAAGTGCTGACTGTTTTACAATTATTTATAATTAAATGTTCATGTTATTCATTTTTATTTTATACCTAACCTGATTGAATCTGTAAATAGTTTATTAAGAATAAAACCTACATTTATACTTGTGTCTTATTTATCATATTATTTTTAAATTTCCGCAACTTAGACTTGCATTGAAAAATGGGCGTAAAAATCTCTCATAAGCTTCTTAGTAACATTTTTCCACCTTTTTTTTTTTTTTTTTTTTTTGGAAAAGTTGCAAGTAACACGCATAATTTTTTTTTCAGATAGTGGCACTCTTATCAAAACGGTTAGCCTCTACTGATTTAGGTAATCCAGGATTCCTATGAATAAAAGTAGAATTACTAATGTCCAATTATTTTATAAGATTCACACTTCGGTTCATTTTCATTATGTAAGTCGAACGGGACGAGAATTTATTTGTCTCTACCTAAGACAACATCTTCTCATTATACTAATGATGGGGAAAATGTGTAAGCTTATCTATGCATTTTCAGTCGTATAAGGACCTGTAAACACCATGAAAAGATGAACTTCATACAATGTGATTTCTGCGAAATACATTAGAATCCTCTTTTACTCTATAGAGAATTATTTCCCAAATCTCTTATGAAATTGTACGTTGAATTTGTGTTGATTTATTGCAAATTCTCTCATAATGAATCATAATTAACTTTTAAATTTTGTGAATGATTATTCTACTCAAAATCATACCCAAAACTAAATTTAAATTTCAGTGATTTTCCTCGAAAAAAAAGTGAACTATTATTAGAATTCAAATTCTTATATTAAATATTTGTGTAGTATATATATATATATATATATACGACATTATCTCTCTCTCTACAAATTTGAGATTCCATTCTCACATTGTTAAGGATGTCTGTTCTTTTTTTTATAAGAAAAATCATTGTACATTTTTCAAGTTTATATAAAAAATAAAAACGATTCACACATTCTTTTCCTATAAGAAAAAAGGACTGTTGATTTTTCAAGTTTACATATAAAAGAAAAGCGACTCGCACATCAACTCAACGACTCAACGAGCAAAGATCAGCCTTAGTAACTTTAACACAATTTTATTAATACGTTTACTTAATCAACAAACACAATTAAAGGTAGGAAATGAGCACAATTTTAAACCTGGAAGAGCAATAGCATAAGAGTAGTTCAATTAACATATATATAAAAGTGCTTATCTGTTACTGGAGCACTCTTGACACCTACGTTGAATTATTTCTAGATACCTTGCTTAACTTAATCTTATTACCAATTAACTCTCAACTTTCCACCGCCAACTATCCACCATCGGCCATCACCCCGTACTATAATATCTAAATAGAAGTACTCATTTGCCTAAATCTCGTCTTCTTCACCGAGATAGATTTTCAACTGAACTTACAGTTAAAAAGAATAATTTTACCCAAGTGGATTAGTGAAAGATTCGCGGATAGACCCGTTATAACCCTACAATACTTAACTAATACGCGTCGAGAGAGGCCAGATATTATTCTACTTTTAAATGGCATTGGGGACGCCTCAATAGAAAAGAACTACAGGTTACAACATGTCATTTACATACCATTGGGATGCTTAAGAGACACCAATATTGACCAGCAGTTGCTTAGTGTGGTGCTCCACATTTGCAGTCAGATTGGACATGTTTACTATATCTACACATGACTCATACGCATTGCTCAACACCTTCGAATGTGATGCATTCTACATTTCCAATGATTTTCGTCGCATTCCTTGTACCCTGGATGTGAGTAAGCGACTACATACGATTATCATACCAACCTGTCCTGAGTTCGATAACGTAATCCTTCACAAACTTGTCTGTATGAGCTGCCTCCGTTGTTGGTGACCTGGCATTTTTGTCACGACACGCACTGTAGCTCTACAGACTGGCTTACCTCTGCAATACGGGCGCTGTTATTGCCAAATCGGCCGTTTTCGCCAATTATATTCACTAAGATCAAAACCGCAATTGTAAAACCGCAGTTTTACAATTCATTCACATAGCGTAGTGAGATATATAGCGATCTGTGGGTACTTTTTCCGGGTAATCCATCTTGATGATGAATACTCACTGTCGTGTAACATATAAAATTGCCTAAAAATATTTGCACTGCATATGGTTCAGTAATAAATACTAAAATTGCACATTTAGATATCACATTTAGACGTCAATGCCTCCTTTTATTTAATGTAAGTTCTGTTTAATAACGGCAAAAAATTCTTAGTGGTAATATAATGCATTACGATAATTTCATCAGCGGAGTGCATATATTATCTAAAATTGTAATAACAATATAAGAAAGAAAAAGTATAGGGCTGGTTTCAAAGAGATAGCTTTATAAGCTCGCTGGTCATATTAAAAAAATGTGAAATTACCATCTTTTTTTATATTTATTGATGTCCTGCCCTTCCTAGAAAACAAAATATAAATTAATTCTATTAGAAAATATTTGTACTATTTGAAATTAATATTACTGAAAAAAATTGAATACTATTTTATTGGAATAAATGGATCCTCAAAAAGAAAATAACCTTTTTTCCCATTTATTAACCTTTTTCTCCAGTAAATTTGAAAAATCGTCTAATATGTGGAAAATTCTCCTCCTGTCATTTATATAAAGCTATTGAATTTTTAATACAAGGAGACACTATACCTTTGAAGCTCAGTTGTTGAGTTGAAGTGTATCGCCCTTCCTCACTTCAAGTCCAGGGTTCAAACCCTGGACAAGATTGACTCAGCCTTTCATCTTTTCAGTTAATCTATAAACGAGTACCAAGCTGCGGATTTCGCGTTGGACTGACCACCTGACCGAAACATGTGCTTATGCCCCAAGGTCATGAAAACTGAGACAGACTCAGAAGTCATAGGCTATCGCACCACCGAACTTTTTTTAGACTTTACATCGCTTTCTAAGTCTAATAAAAAATTATTTCAAAAAATATTTCTATTGAGACCTATCCCTCTCATACTAACGTTAAGAATGATATACTACAACGAGGGATATCCATCATGTTTAGATTAAATAAAACATGTAATTTTTATTGCTGGAAGATGAGTAATGATTCTAATAGTTCGAAATATCCTATATATTTCTGATATAATATATATATTATATTCAACTACTCTGTAAGATTAGGAATGAAACATATATTATTTATACATTTTAAATCATTAATCTCAATTACTTACGTTGGATTTGACTTAATAAAAAATTAAAAATTATCGAGATTATTAGAGATACATTTATATAAGAACAGACTTCAACTTAACTACATAAAAAATTAATACAAAATTATTAGTTTTCTAAATAATTTAAGTTAGATAAAAAAAAAAAGTCTACGTTTAGATAAGATTATTAGATAAAATCTCTTTATTAGAAACAATTTCAATTTTATATCATTTAAACGTTCATGTCATTATTGTTACAATAACTATTCCAGTTATCAACGAACTATAAATCAAATATGCATTTTGGTGCATTATATGCGCGTGAGTGTTTTATTAATGTCGCTCTAAAAGCAACATGAGGGCTAATGGTAACAGACCTCGTAATTTTGAACCATAGTCAAGTGATGAGAAAGATATTTGAGATAATATCCCCTCCCCCTCTTCGAACTTAACAACCATGGCATAGGGGTCAACCATGCCTATGAGATTCTCTACACGGTGCGAGTCTTCAGTGGCACTTGGACTCGAACTCATACCATACCGGTCACGAATTCTTGACCATGACAACTAGGATGGTGCTATTAAGCAAGAACATGTAAATGACTTCCACAAAAAGTTACCATTTTGAAAGAGTAATCTGCAAGTTCTTTATGAAAATTGTAGTACTAAAGCGTTAAACGAAAAAATGGCTAGTATAATTGCTGCATTCAAAAACCTGTCTCTTTCCATTGTACTAAATTAAATAGATTAGTTTAGTGTATCAGTGAATATTTTTAAAAACACATTCATACATAAAGAAACATTGATGTTTTTTTTTTTATTACTGTTAACTTTTTTCAGCACAAAAATTGATGTATAATTACATAAACAATTTATTTGAACCTTTGTATGAATTAAAAACGATAGATAAATACGAGAGATTTAAAAAATTTATAATTCAGCGGGGAAAAGATTTTCACAATGTATTTTGAATGAACACAAAAAAATATTAAAATTATTTGGTACCGTGGTAAAAAGGAATCTGTATCACTAGAATTTTAATTTTTTTGCCAAAAATATCTCACACGTTGAAGACCTTTAGCTTCTATTCTTATTATTGTACATATTGGCTAACAATGACGAGGGATCTGTTGGTAATTCTTTTGTTGTCCTTTTCCTCTTCCCGGGATGAACAGCAAGTAATCCGGAGTTCCGGTTTCCCTTATTTTATTTTACAAATACTTCTTGGCGAATTTTTTTCTCTCAGTATAGAATAGTTCTATTTCTGGAATGGTCGTATAAAATACTTTTGAGCAAATAGACAGACGGCTATACCGAGGTTTCTTAAATCTCCCTTTAACAAACGAAAAGTAAGAGAAAAAGAAAACTGAATGTGGAGGAAACTTAGGAACAAAAAGTTTGTAAAGTATTAAAAAAGAAGTTATTACGGATACTTTTTTAGAGCTATCTTTTTTGAGGATAAGTAAGGGGGAAATTAAAATAAATCATTAATACTAGTTTCATGTCTTTTCGATGCCTTATAAATCATGTCATTAGTATTTTTATACATTTCATACGTATGTTACCTTGTAAAAAGTATATATGACGTATGTTTTAATTTAGTATAAAATAAAGGCATCACACACATGATATGATTTTCTTAGCTTTTCTAAGAATATTGAATTATATTTATTTATTTATTATTAATTATAACACCGGAGGTGATTACAGTGTACAGTCGTTTATAGACTCATGTAGCAGGCTGTTGATTGATTGATTGCTAATTACCGTCACAGAAACTTCACGGTTACAATTAGCAACAGACTATGTTGGCCGAAAATTCCTAATTTTAAACTTTTCCAGACTTTAATTTTGAACTTCGGTCAAATTATAAAGCTTACTCCTGAGTTGGTACCCCACTTTCTAAGTTTCCTCACAACGCCAATATGAGTACTTTGAGCCTTGACAGTGGCCGCGGTAGCCGAGTGGTATAGATATCGGACCGTGGCTTGCCTTGTCACGAGTTCGAGCCCAGTACCAGTAAAGACCCGCCGT
>BMAV01026083.1:125248-160319 GCA_019973955.1 Trichonephila inaurata madagascariensis | reverse complement strand
GTCCACGTCACTTGACCATGGTTCAAAATTACGTGGTCCGTCGACAAAAAGCCCTCGTGTAGCTGAACAGTGCGACGTTAATATTCAATCAATCAATTGAGCCTTGACAAACCGACATGCAGGAGGAGAAAAAAAGAGACGAAGTGTTAAATTATGGTACTCTATATTAAAAGCATTTTAACAAGAGTTAACACTAAGAAGAATTTCGTCAAATAGATTATTTTTAAATGAGAACAATCTAATTGTGCATCTAATTCTATAAGCGCATCTAATTCTTTTTTTTTCCAATCACTACAGCCGATTACCGACCAAGACTGTCTCGGTCAGCTTCCACCATCTTGATCTACTCGAAGATATATCCTTCCATCGGTTTACACCAAATCCTTCAACCGCTTTCCTATTTTATCCATCCACCTTGTTCTTAGTCTTTCACTCTTGCTTTTTCCCTTTGGAGTTTGGAAAGTTATTTTCTTAATAGGAATATCATCGAAAAAAATAGAAAATACATTACCCATCCACCTTATTTGGGAAACCTTGATCACTTTGGCTATGTTGGGATTTCTCTGTATTTCGACTGAAGCTCAAGGTTGTATCGTATTCTCCTGATTCCGTTTTCTTTAACCACACCAAAAAAAATTTTCAATATTTTTCTCACGTGCGAAAGTTATCGGTTTCTCTTCGTCTTCTTTGTTTTAATTGTCCGGTACATCTAATTAGAACTCTTATATTACTTGAGCAAGCCAGAGATCTTTCATTTCCATAGCCACATGTTTCGGCAACGCCAATTAAAACAAATGTTCTTATTATTGATTTCACTTAGGTGCGTATGATCGAGCGTCAACACCTTGTCTCGGCAGCGATAGACGAGTGGTCATGGTCGCGAAATAGTCACTGACTTATTTCTGTCGAGTCGTGAGTTAAGAGTTCTGATGCCACTGAAGACTCGTTATGTACAGGGGCAGCTGATACACATTAAATCTGCTGTTACTCAAATGCAGCACACATTGGCATGCTATGGAAATTTAGATAATGGAATGCCATCACACACAGGTATCATTTTCATCTCTTGACCGTGTTTCAAATTTCAAGGTCTGTCACTAGTACCCCTTGTGTTGCTTAGTTGTGGCGCGTTAATTAACAATTAACCAATCAATTCAACACCTTATCTAGCTTTACTTGAATGTTTGCTTTTTCCGAATGGCACTAAACTTGAAATTTCATTTCGGAGCCGATTCACAACACGCCTTAAGATTTTCACTCAGATTCAGATTAACTTCCTCGTCGCTTGACTGTGGCTCAGAATTACAAGATCCGTCGCCAATAGCCCTGGCGTTGCTTTATATTTCTACGTAAATTAAAATCAATGCAAAATCGACAATGAATTTGAATTCCTTGTGGTTAAGATACTTTGATAAATGTTATAAAGCAGCATAAAAGTGATAACTCGCAATCTAAAATTATGTACAAGATTTTTGATTTGTTATGCTGTATTAGTTTGAAACACTTTAATATTTGGAAGTTTTACTTATCAATACATTAAACAATTTCAATTGGTTTAGTTCAATTCAACTTATAGACATCACAGTAATCGTTGAGGGTATACAAGAGAATCTCCCACATAAAACAAAAGGTACACAAACAAATACGATCTAGAGATTTATTTATTGGTTTATTGTTTGATTATATATATATTTGGGATATGGAGTAACACACAGGCTGTTATCCCAATATAATCTTAAATAGTTCCAAAAGCAAAATAAAGAAAGTGCCAGATTGATTCATTGATTACTTGATTGACACTACACAATGAAACACCGGAATACTGGAGATAGAACTTGTTATTTTGAACCACGGTCAAGTGAGGAGAACGAACACTTGATTTCGAACCCTCTCTCTAAACTATCACACCACGCCACGGGAGGACTTTGAGCCTCAACAGATTTAACGTGCATCAGTGACCAACACATTGAGTCTATAGTAGCACTAGGTTCTATAGTACCAACGCAATTCGAAAGAAACAATATTGGCTTCGAATTCTTGACCATGACTACTCGACTACTTCTCTCTACCAGAAAAAAAATTATTGGATTCAATTAACAAACAAATAACATAAAAAAAATTTCAAGTCAATCCCTACTTAGGTCAATAAATAAAAATTTTATTTTATAGTTACTTTTTTATTAAATAGTTACAATTAATATAAATGTGTATAAACATATGACAAAATCACAATATTAAGTGGAAAAACAAAAAAGGATTTTCCTTGCAATTTTTCATTTTCCTTTCTATACAGAGCGTTGAACTGTTATTATTTTTGTTTGTGTGTTACTATTTATTCATTAATAAAATTTAGTTTATTCTAATAAAATAGTATAGTAAAAAGAAAAATCACATTCTCATAAATTAAGTCATCCCAGATAGCATTCGAACTCACGACTTTTGGATCAAAAGTCCAACGCACTATGCATTGCGGTACAAGAGCGCAACGCGTGGTTTTCCTTTTTATATATGGTGTTGGACTATTATTTTTGTTTTGTACTATTTATTCATTAATTAAATTTAATTAATGAATTAACATTTTAAAAACTGTAATAACATCAAGTGCCATCCACTACAAGTTTTAAAAAATGTATTTGAACTTGAGTGGATGAATAAAAAGTATGTTACAAACGATTGAAAATTTGAACAATATATATATATATATATAAAAATAAATATATACAGCGAGAGTTGTGAACTAATAGTAGGAATTGAGAAATATATATATATAAATCAATAGTCATTAAATGTCCATTTATTTCGCTTCGACGAGAGAGGGCATCTCAGATAGTAGTTTCAAATTCTGATACATAGATTGAGTTTAACATATATTAAATATTGTTTTTGTCAATGTTAAAGAACAGATAAAAATTCCAAATAATTTTGAGATTTTCAAAAGTCTCAATATTAATGTAAATATCATTACATAACATAAAATAAAAATTGACCCTATGAATGGGCTCAGAAAAATAAGCACATGACGTCTGAATTTAAAACAATTAACATCTATTTTCATGAACACACTCGGACCAGACTATAATATACAATCACGCTAGAACACAGAATTAATCTTTTTCCGCCACCTAACCAAGAGGTGTAATACAATCTTCGCATTTTTAGCAGGTGGCATTTTCGGACTAAGGGACGACGCTTTCAGTTCGAGCTCTAACACATAATTTATGGCCGCAGTAGCCGAGTGGTCAAGGTATCGGATTGTGGCTGGCCTAGTCACGAGTTAGAGCCCAATACCTCTAAAGACCCGTCTTGTAGGTGTGCGATGCACGTTAAATCTGTCGAGAGCTCAAACGTCCTCCCATTGGTGTAGTAGTTAGGAGAGAGGGTGCCAACTCAGGTGTCGTCCGCGTTACTTGACCATGGTTCAAAATTACGTAGTCCGTCGCCAAAAGCCCTCGTGTAGCTGAACAGTGCGACGTTAATATTCACTCACTCATTAACACATAATTTAACCAATAAGGAACAGCATTTTTTACATCTTTCATCTTTTTTTAGAGCGATCATATATGAATATGTTTCCTTTTTCTTCTCTTATATTTTAAAAAATTAAACAAACGCTGCACTTTATATTAAAGTTAAAAAAAAAATGGCTGGGTGGCGTGATTGGTTTGTAGCTGGCTTTCTGGACTTAAGGTTTCGGGTTGGACCCCAGCCCAAGTCGGTGGATTTTCATGATGCAGAATATCGACTGAGGCCTGCTGTATGAATATGCGGTATGTTAAAGATCCCTAGAGTGTCTGTTTGGCTTGGATGCTCTCGGCAAAATTAAATCCTAGTACAGGTTCACATAGACAGAGCTCAGGTACCTCCCTCTGGGGAGGAAACTGGGCGTCAAAATTACTTCCGACGATTAGTATCCGCTTATATGGTGCCGCACTAAAAAGAGATACCAACTTCCAGGGAATGTACTAGGCCTGCAAAGGTAAAACACCAATCCGCAGCCCATTAGAAATTAAAAAGCATGTATCTATTAAAGTAAAAAATGTATTCACTAAATGTTTCAATAAATGTTTAAGGATTTATCCTAACAGGAATTTATTTAAGATACTGTATGATTGTAAATTAATATTAAAACATTTTTCTGTCAGGAAAAAACATCTTATTTAAGTTCTGCTCTAACTAAATAACTTTGAATGTATGCTCTTAATTTAAGCTATTAAATTCAGAAATAATTTTTTTTAATCTTTAAAGTATATATGTATATACAATTTCTCAGTAAATATATTCTCATATACAAACAAACTGGGACATACATTTACATTAAAAAATCCTTTATCTGATAAAAAATTAATCAAAATTTTTGTTCGTTTTTAAAATGTTCTAGTCTGTAAATGTTTATGTATTATAAATTTAATATCTAAATTGTTAAATGGAAAAAATTAGTCTCAATTTTTATAATTGTAATTAACATATATAATATTTTTATAATTGTAATTGGCATTTAAGTATATGACGGAAATTTTGTTATAGATTTAATGTAATAAAAATTCATAGACATCTCAATAACTTATTAACCCATTCCATTCTTATGCTTTTCAATGTATAATACTGTTAACATAATTTATATTAACCTAAATACAACAAAGTAAATAAACGTTGCAATTAGTTAAATTCTTGAGGGCCATATGATAGATGTAATCATGTGCTTTCTATCGATCAAGCTAACATTAGGTGTATGTACTTGTTTTGTTCTTATAATATTCACAAGTATAATTTTTAATTTGGTAATTGGATAAAGATATCTAAGTAATAAGATGTTTCAAAAAAAATTTCAAAATGAAAAAATAAAATAAATTTTATCTTATACGGGTGTTTTTAAACCAAGTGCATTCAAGTTTATCTATGTAGATTATTTATTTTAATAAATATTATTTTTAAGAAGATTTTATAAAATAAAACGTTGGCAACATTGAGGTGCATGAAATGATTAGCTTAAACATGTGATTGAATTTATCATGCGAGTATGATGTCACATTAATTTAGCCGATCCATACCTTCAATATAAAATAAAGCAATTTTGGAGCTTTTTTCGCAAAGTAAAGTAAGTTATGACATAATACGATGATAAAATTTACTCAAAGTCTAAGCCTTATTGCTAGCTAGTTGAAACAGCATTCTTCATGCAGGGGAATTTTTAAAATAAAATTCAATAGTATATATACAACTAAAAACAAAAAAATTTATCCAAAAAACTTTTACTATTTTTTTAATAAAGTCCCATTACATAAGAATTGTACTATTTTTAGCGAACTATAAATTAGCGTGTAATTATTCAGTTAATAAAGCTTTTTGCGATAAATTCGAAAAGGAACCGTAATTTTGCAACATAAAAGTGGAAAAATATAACGATAAAAATACTTACCATAAAAAAAGATAGACAGTGACATGTGATGTAATAAGCGCATTGGAGAGATAAGCTTTCATAATATAGAGGGGGAAAATTGAAAAAAGTTCTAAACTTGCACTGATTGTGTAGTTAAAAATTTGAATAAAATGCATTCATTGGTATTTTGAACGCATCTTTTGGGTAGATAAACATTTAAATAAAACGACTTAAGCATTTTTTTTTAAAAAAAAATCGAAAATTAACGCTTTTAAGCACAATTTTTAAAATATCAAATTCTGCTAAGTTTGCTTGCCTAAAACAAAGTGTGTCTTTTTAAAAACGCTTGAATCGCTCAAATAATCAAATAAACGTTATTTCTTTTTGTTTCAGAAATACGCGAGAAAGTATGCTGAAAATATGCAAGAAACCACTTCGATTCGAATTAAAAAATCTAAAGCAAATTTTTAAAAAAAAACTCTTCGAAGAGTGCCATATCGCCCATATCGTGCGTTCTATATTTATGCATCTTTTCGCCACGCCGTTCTTACACTAGCAAGATAGATTTTTCTTTATATTCAAAATTCCTACTATTTTAGTTCACTCTCTCTCTCTCTGTCTTTTTCTCTCTCTTTCTATATATAAATATATATATATATATATATACCTTGTTCCTGTTTTCAGTCGTTAATAAAGTAATTTCTATTCATCCACTCCAGTTCAAATACATTTTTTTAACTTGTAGTGGATGCAACTTGATGTGAATACGGTTTTTTTTAGAAAATCTCTCTCTCTCTCTCAATTCATTAATTAAATTAAAAAATGAATAAGCTGTAACAAACAAAAATAATAGTCCAACAGCATATATAGAAAGGAAAGTCGCTCGTTGTGTCCCTGTAGCGCAATGGATAGCGCGTTGAACTTCTAATCCAAAGGTCTTGGGTTCAAATTCCACCTGGGATGGCCTAATTTCTGAGAATCTGATTTATTTGCGACTATACTATTTTATTACTAAAAATTAATGAGTATGAATAGAAACACAAACAAACAAAAAACAGTCCAACAACATATATAGAAAGGAAAATGGAAAATTGCAAGAAAAATCACTTTCTGCATTTTGTCACTTAATATTGTGATTCTTCCATATGTATATACATATTTATATTAATTGTAACTATTTAATCAAAAGTAACTAAAATAAAATTTTTCTTTGTTGACCTAAGTAGGAATTGACTTAAAAAAATGTATATTACTTGTTAATATAGATTTAGTTTAATTGGGGCATTCTAATTGAAAAAAAAATGTTTAGCTCTACTTTCTTAGTGAAAATTTGTTAAACATTTTTGTATCACTGTTTATTCAAATACTTTAATTGTAAAACTGCTACAAATCATGTTTTTGAAACTATTAAAATGATTCAAAGTTTTCCTGACCTCTAAGAAAATAACACAGAAGCTTATAACTAAATATGCTACGTATTACTTATTCTTATATATATTCTGATTTATTTTAAACATATTTTTATTTCTAATACCCTTTTCACCACTTTTATTTAATTTCAAATGTTCATTATAAAACTGCTCCTTCTAATTAAAAAAAACCTCTTCTACATTTTTTATGGCTATATATTACTTCTTACATTTGAATGAAAAAAATTAATTTATTTCCCTCATTCCTTTTCAATTCATATAAAGTAGGCATCCCAAATTTTTCTTGAATTGAATTTAAAAATTCTTCGAATGCATTCCACCTTTTTACGTCATCCATTGAATGGAAAAGCAATGATCAATCACAGCCACAGAATAAAAAGCAAGAAGAGAGAAAGATGTTCATACCTCACGAACATAAATCAGGTTTCAAATATCTTTCAGGTCGTAAAATTTGATGGTTTTCTCAAAGGCAAGAATCGTGTCTTTAAAAGAGATGTCTTAAGAACCTACTTTTGACCCTCCTTTATATTTCATGCACTATAATTTTTTTCCATCATTTATTTTTCATTTTATTTACGTAATTAAACTAGATCACTGTATACACTATCCCTTTTGAAAAATATTGAAGTTTTATATAAGTAAATGCTGTGAAATGTTTCAATTAATAATGAGATGTCATTGAAATATATACCCAACGAAAATGATGAATACCTAAATTATTTTTAACATATATGTAAGCAGATATTTTTTAAAGTGTTTTCTCCTTAACTTTTTTCTAATTTTTAACTATAAATACACTTAGAAAATGCATTGATTAATTGTAGTGAAACAGTCCTTACTTTTATTTTTGAAGCATATTATACAGCAGAGGCGTAACGGAGAATATTTGGGCCCCCTGCAAACTCAGGTTTTGGGCACAAATACGTACTTAGCGTCAGTCAAGCTTTAGGCCTCCCTAGAGTCACTGCCCCCGCAATGCGGAAGTTGCGGGGGTGTACGTTACGCCACTGTTATACAGGGTTATTCATAATATCTTCCAAGGTTTCGAAATTCTGTAGTAAAAAAAACTAAGATAAATACAGCAGAAAAAAAGAACAAGTGAAAGATTTCAGAAAAAAAATCCAAGTTTTATCTACACATTTTACAGATGTTTTATATGTGAATCCTTGGTCAGACGGCATGCATCAATGGGATAATTCAGTTAATCTGCTCCACTCTACTCAACATAGTGTGTCAACGTTATTGATAGCACTTGTTATCTTCTCCTTGTTATCCGTGTTACCCGTATATATATATATATATATATATATATAAACTTGGTCTTTTATGTAAGACCCAAGTTTTCGTAACCTCGCTGCAACACCATGTTGTAGCAGGACTACATGAAAGGATAGTACGTGCTGTCAATAAAGTTGATAGCACCATGTTGATTAGAGTGAGATAGAAACTGAATTATTGCATTGATGCATGCCGTGTGATCGAGAGTTCACGTATAGAACAACTGTAAAATATATAAGTAAAACTTGAATTTTTTGATATTCATCCATATGCTCTTTTTTGCTGCATTTTCTCTCTCTTTCTCTCTCTCTTCTTAGTTTTTTTTCTACAACGCTCCGAAACCATGAAAGGAGTTATGAATAATCATACATTATACAGGGTGATGCCAAATTCGACCGGCAAATTCAGAGGGGGGGATTAGTAGGTAGCGTGGGGACGAAAAGTCACAAAAGAACATGGGGAACACAGTATAAATCAGAATTATTCGCGTCTAATCAGAATTATTCGCAAAAACAGTTACGAAGGGTGTGATGTCGAGTGGAATAAAAAGGGGCAATAAAAGGTAAGAAATACAATTATTTGTAAACCATGCTCACAACACGAACAATGCATCACAGCTCGACGTCAAAAATGCACTGACAAAGGGTTGTTACAAGAATTATTCGAAGTTGCGGCCGTGAAGGTCATAGAACAGCCGATACCGATGAATCAAGGAATATCGGGCGCATTCTAACAAATCCGGTGGGCTGGCGATGTCACCTGAAGCGATGAGGATCCATAACGTGAGGTCCTCTACTGTAGCCACCGGCGCCTCAAACGCAACTGATTTCAGGGAGTCCCAGAAAAATAAATGCAAGGGATTGTGGTCCGGGAAGCGTGGTGGCCAAGCAACAGATCCACCACGTCCAATTCATCTCTCGGGATATGTAGCAAGCAAGGGGTCGCACCTCGTATTCGAAAAAATGGCCTGGTGCACTATCGTGCATGAACCACACGTTCTGGTGCACAGTAGCTGGTACATCCTCTAGCGGGAGGACGTTCTGTAGGAAAACATAGTATTTTGCGTTATTGTGGTGTTCGGGCAGTATATGTATACCTCAGCATTCCTTTGACCACTTCCCTCGTCTGGCTCATCGTCCTGCCAACGGCTACTTTTATCGCGATTTTCCCTCACTAAATGTGGTTTGCGACACCATGTTCTATGATTATTTGTTGTCCCCTAGCTGCCTCTCTGAATTTGTCGGTTGAATTCAGATAAACCCTGTATAAAACATTATGCATCAAAAATTAAATTGAAAATCTAGAATCTATGAAAATAATAGTATTCCATAAGTAAATTTGAATTTTATAGAATTTAATGGATATCATTTATATTGTAAAATAAAGATGAACGTTAGATAATAATAATTTTAGCATTGAAAATATGTATTACATTTATGCACTTCAATATTGTAACCATAAAACATTCTTAAATTTTAAATGCTACATTTGATAATTAGACAGAAAAAATGTTGCTTTTAACTTAGTATACATGATTTTCCTAAAATCCAGGGTACTCAAACTTTTTCCAAAATCGACCCCTTTTAAAAGAATAATTTCGTCATAGAATCTTTTTACATTTTTTCTAAAATAAACGCCACATAATATAATCATTATGTTGATAAATACACAAAACAATATATATATATATATATATATATATATACAGCTAAGAATAATTAGAAAATTATAGAAAAGAAGTAATTTATTTTTTAATCTTGTGACATTCTCCTTTATATACTTGGATCACACCTTCCTATGAAAACCTATATTATTTTATATCTGCAGATATTTAAAGAGATATTATTCTCCAAGAATTAGTAACCTCAAAAATAAATAAAATGTTTAAGAAGAAAAACTTGCCATCGACCCCTTTTCAAAAGACCCCTAGAATACTATTTACCCTTTTTAAACTTCTGTATACACTCAAGAAGTTCACCAAGACTCTCTTCTTTAATCTACACTCGTGTTTGTCGTATTGAAAGACCGTGAGAAACTCATCAAAGTTAAATTAAATTCGTTTCACAGACCACTTCTATTAATGATAGTATAAATCTCTGAATTTAAACATTGAAAGAACTACATATATATAATGTCGAAAATCAGTATTTATTGAAACCAACATGTACAATAGTAAACGCTTACATATGACATAGAATCGAATCAAACAAAATGTCCTTCTATTTCTGAGAAATTGCATCCTAGTTTGTTTGTATCAGAATCCCAAACCCACCAGTATTAAGTTTAAGCAAGCGTCATTAAAGGATGCCCTTACATGTTCATTAAGTGACACACTTCTGGAGAATATGTAAACAAGAAGAAATCAATATCTGTTGGGGTATAAAAGAGGTTTGAATATTCTTGGTTATATGTGGATAAGCATTGCTTTGTTGAAAGCAGTTTCAGGAATGTGCTAAAGGAAAAAAATAGAACTTCAGGCTCCAGAACTCTTTTTAATGTGTCGGTTGCTGGTAAAACCACCATCAATTCTTAGCAGCTGAGATCATCCAGGATACCCAACGGCAGAGATGGGCAAATAGCGACCTGTAAACAATTTTTTGTGGCCCACAAGACAATCAGAAAACTAGATAGACAGAAATGTTCCCTATCTTTGGGTAAACATATATTTGTGTGCAGTTTTTCTAGCATAAAGATCAACGAGAGAAAATGTAGATGTAAGTTGACTGACATTTAGTTACAGTCTGTGATAAGAATTTCAACACAATCTTGCATCTGGTTTCAAAAGAAAGTGTGATATTGTACATTTGTCTCATTAAACTTATTTTAAAGTTAAATGCGCATGCAGCCATAGATAATATACAATAAACACAGTAAATACATTGAATAAAACTACTATTTTATTTAACTTGTATTTATTGATTTTTATAGAACAATTTATTCATTTTCTGAGATGCAAAGGTAACTACTGAATGCAATCATTTTTAAAAGCTGTGACCCTCTGGTATTCTCTACTTCTACAATGTAAGCCATTGAGCCAAAACCCCTACCCAACGGCATTCCAAGCCAACCTTCTAAGAATTCCACCAGTATAGAGCTAGATATCACGCTCTAATAGGAGTGAGGTTCAGCGACACATAACATCTAAACTCGGATGCAATTTTAATTGTACCCCAATGAAACCGGAATTAATCACAAAAGATGACATGTTGCCAATCAACATGTAAATATTTATATAAAGGAAACCAATGAAATCTGCAAGTTAAGTCAGAAGAGTTCTATAGCAGCCCTTCGTCACAATCCACCATGCAGCAAAGACACATTTGTAGCAGTGCTTCAATTCTTTGCCAAATGTCGAGATGAAACTGTGTTTGTCCGTCACTGTCGGATGTACGAATCTTTCACCTCATGCTAACTTATTTATGCTCGTCGTCCATTGCTATATTTCTGACGTCCAGTTTTCTTGAACTTAATGCTTTCACACTCGATCCCTGTAGTGTAGAGGGGACCGATGCATTATTAGAGGCTCAATGTCCTTTCATTGGCGGGGCGTAATAGTTAGGCGAGAAAGGTGCCACACTTGATCAATGTTCAAAATTGTGAGATCTGTAGTCAATAGCTCTCGTGCTGCTTTATAGTGAGGCGTAATTATAACACTCACTTCCCACTCGATTCACTGACTTGGCATTATACTCTGTATGAGGTACTGTAGCACAAAAAGAAAAACATTTCAATGAAGCAGAACATTGGTCATTCTTATCCTATGTGTACCTGGTGACTCTGAAATTCTAATAATTTGAACAAATCCCTAATTTCCATTTATCTTTTATACACACACAATATCCATGTGTGTAAGTAAAAATTATTTACTTAGTTAACATAAAAGGGGTTTTTTTCATATCTCAAAAGTATTTTTACAAAGGTACATCTCAAAAGAGTACAACATATAAGATCAGTACCTCTCTTTACATTAGTAAAATATCCCAATGCTCTTCAAACTGGAACATATTTTTAATGGGTTTTTGAAAAAATTCTTTTATATTCCTTTCATTTAAAAATGGTACATTTCTGTTTCCAAGCTTAAGCTAAAAATATGGTATCCAAAAAAAGTTATTTTGTATAAATTATTAGTTCACTTATCTCAGAAATTCCTGGCACAAATCTTAAAGAAAACTTACGGAGTTTCACTCCTGAAAACTTTTTTTTCATACTCGTTCCAGATCAGCAGAACAAAAAAGCTTCCCAAACACTTTTATGAAAGGGAATATTTAAAATAAAGAAAAATTCATTTTTTCACTTCACAAGATGTACAGGAAAGACTGTATGTAAATAAATGTCTGACAGTATTTACATAAGACGAAAAGAAGAGAAGAAAATTCGAGAAAATCCCCATAATCTGGTAAAAGATTTCTTCTTTATTTTACTACTTTTATTTGATTTTCCGGTCTTATTTTAAAGCAGCAAAATGAAGAATTGAATTTTAAGTCACTTAAAAGTAAATGTTTTAAAGTGTATACATTCATTCCAACCAGATGATCTAAAAAAAAATATTTCTGCCCGAGTGAAAAGTATGATTTCTCGCTTTCAACAAAGCTTCTCCAAGAAGTACAAAAGAAAGAAACACATAAACAAATCCTAAGGATCCTTTCTTTGGAGACTGAATACCTTATCACCTGAGGATGAATGGCTATACGTTTTCACGGACGGTTCCAAGTTGACAGATAACAGTAATGCAGGTGCTGGAGTTTGCTGCTACCTATTCTCCTTCTACACGTTAGATATTAGTTGTTACTACTTAACAGATGGCGCCACTTGTATTAAATCTATTTCTTTATATTGTGTTATCTGATAAAGGGACGCTTGATGCTGAACGTCAAGTAGCCCATGCAGACTTAATAAATAACTGTCTTAAATTCATACTGTGGTTCTGAACATAATATTATACTATACACCAAAATGAATACACAGCACTGCTTTGGATGCTGAGATGCCCTATAAGCATAGCTCTATCTCAACTTCTTTGCCACACAGATCGTGTTTCAAAGGTAATTATTTTAAGTGATTCAAGGTCGACCCTCCAAGCAATGTCTTCCAACGAGTCTCCTATATCAGTAGATATTCTCAAATGTCACCCCAGTTAATTGGCGATATACTTCAAGGTCATATAGACATTGCCATGCAATGGATTCCATCGCACTGTGGCATTGATGGGAATGAAAATGCCGATTGCATATCAATAGAGTTCCTTTTTATAGTGCCAAAAGAATCATAAAGTACTACAGAGAACACTTCTGGTCGAAATTCAACCAGAAGAGGAAACAAAAGGTGTGGTTTAGCAAACTTCTTGATATTCCTAAATGGCCGCAAGATAGAGCTGTGGCCGATTTTCGAATCGCCACTGGCCACGACTGCCTATCCAAACATTTAAACACAATAGGCATTGCCCAGAGTTCCCTGTGAAAACTGTATATAACTCCAATGAAGAAATAGATACCATTCATTTGGCACACTGCCGTGCACTCAACCCTGAATTCATGTAGAGTAAATATTGGGAGGCAACACACAAAATATGTGGTTTATAGACTATACTGGGGACTTGTGTTTCTTTCAATTCTTACTATTAATTCACTATCTCCCTATGTACATCTTCAAATTTTCAATCGTTAATAAAATACTTTCTATTCATACATTCAAGTTCAAATACATATTTTTAAACTTGTAGTGGATGACACTTGATGTAAATACAATTTTTTCAAATATTAATTCATTAATTAAATTTTATTTTTTAAATTTATTTTACGTTATTTCTGTCTTAGTTACAACTAGCAGCAACAGATGGCGTCAATACGTTTTTCTAACAAAGTAGGAATTGACGTTAAAAAAAATTTATATTACTTGTTTGTTTCTTGTTTTGTTTGCAATTGTCTTGTAATCCTCCATTGAAAATTTTTTTAAAAAACTAATTAGTGAAATAAAATGTGTTACTATTTAATTAAAATTACATGATCTACCCAAAATAATATATTTTCTTAGTTAAAATGCTTTTTCATTAATCAATTTCATCAAGTTGCGATTTTTTTCATGAATAAAATAATTTTTTTTTTCTTTCTTCGTAAACAATACAAACCTAGACCAGAGAAATGAAAAATTTTCTTGTGATGTTTCTTTTCCACGAATTCAGATTTGAGAGAGAGAGAAACCAGTTTTTTTTTTTTTTACTCAACAAAAAGTGAAACCGAAAGCTGTGTGAGTAATCCTCTTTTCTCTTAAATTCTATCGTCCACCGAGATGAAAACCCACGTGCGGAAGTAAAAAATAAATATCCCCCTTGGAAATGCAATCCAAGAATTCTTTCTAAGAAAATGAAAACGTCTCTTTTCAATGAATTACTGAGAAAATAAATACAAAAACTTCAGACATTGAAAAATCGAGGTTTTGAAACAAAAACTCGTGGATCTTCCTCGTTTGATGTAGAACAACTTAAGAGTTCTAAGAAAGTTATAAAAATGATGCATCGGTTGAAGTATTTCCTGGACTTTTAAATTGGTCGAAATAAAATTTAGAATAAAAAAATAAAGGATCTCATGTTTCCTCAATCCTCAAGTATTTTATTTACTTTTAAATTAATTTGCTTTCGTTTAAATGTAAAAAATAAAATATAACTTCGAACATTGCAGATAAAATTTACTCCAGTATCACTATTGCATTTTAAGTACGTTCTGTAGAATTCGGCTGCTTCAAGAATTTTTCTTCCTACAAAATATCTAAAATTCAATTATCAATTAAACAAGATAGACTCAGAACTAAAATTATTTCTTTTTTGCTTTTAAAAAGAAATGTATTACAAACTGAAAACTGAAGAGATATAGCAAAAGAAATCGCCTCCATTAGAGTTAACAAATAAACATACACAAGCGTGGGAGTATATAAGGGCTGAATTTCAATTAAATTCGTTTTCAGCTGTTATAAGTGCAATTTTTTCCTCCTTTTTTTCAATTTAAACTTACTTTATATCGTATTATTTGAGAACTTTACTGAAAACTTCTTTTTCTTTATTCTTAATGCCCTTCTCACGGCTTTGTCAGAGAAGAGTATGCAATTCACTTCCATTCATTGCATGTTTGAGTTGCCAGTTTTGGGAAATGAGCACAGGCTATCTGGAAGAAGTAGAATAAATGGAACTGAATAACATTTATGTGAAACTGAAAATAAAAATGAGTGCGTTTTTTTGACAACACACTATTCTGTACAGAAAATAATATTTTATTACATTATTACTTTTATAAAATTAGCTCATCTTAGGAATCTAATATATGTTCCATATTTTATTTTCTACATTGTAAAGCTAAATAATTTTAATATTTTTGCATATTAAAATTAATATCGGTTCCAAATAAAAAAAGTTTCTAAATTTTAAAGATTCACTTTCATAAGTGGTGATTTGTGTTATAATCACTTATACATAAAGATTGTGGAACATTTTTCAGCCTGAAATTATATTTCATATTGCATCCTTGATTTTTGTTTACGTTAGGCAAATACAATGAATGATTTTTTGTTGTTGTTCATTTCCTTTTTTTTTGTGTATTAAATCCTTTTAATATAACGTACGAATACATAGCTCTTTTTAAATGTTTCTCATTTTTATTTATTCACAAAATTCTGAATTTGACAAACTTGTAGCATTCTTTGGTCAATTCATCGGAATTTATTAAATACGAGTTAATTAGACTTTCATCGCTAAAAATAATTGTTCAATAACTATCAATTACCCTTTGTGAGCTTTTTAAAATAGTTTTTATGAAACACGTATTTATATAATTGTAATCAAATTTTAATTAAATTAAATCGTTTTCTGAAAACAAAAACACAAGTTCTCTTTTTCAAGACCTTTTACATTCACAACGAATCCTACGCCACACAGTTAAATGGCAAATTTGCCAATGTTCCAAAAAGTTATCCGGATAGATTTATGTTTCTAAAGTATAAATTACAACTTTTGTGTACAAAATGCAGCAAATAGGTATATAGCAGAATATCTCTTAATAAATATTTCGAGCAATAAAACTTTTTGTTATTCCATACGTTGCCAAGTTATATGTTGCAACGTTCTAAAGCTGATGTTTAGCTTAATTATTGAGTAAATTTTATAAACTTAAATGTTGTTTTCTGTCTTATTTGTACTCCTAAAATGAAAGTAAGGATCCAACTTTAAGTGTATTTTCTCCATGAAAAAAAGTTTAATAGTTTTTGCATTAAAGAATATTTAAGTAGTAAATTACCTTTAACGAAAAATGGCATATCTTGGCTTTTACCTTAGAGAAATAAATCCTAAGTAACAAAATATTCTGAAAATGTTGAACACTTTTTTAAAATTTCAAAGAACATTTAGTAAAAGTGTGTGAATATAGTTCTAGTAGTAGATTTGTAAATATATTGTTAAACAGGCTGTAATATTCTCAAAAATTATTTTGAGTACATTCATTACATCTATATCAATATCTATTACATCTATATGTAAAGGAGAAAAGCGAGTCACTCACTCTCTTCTCACGATATCCGCTGAACTATTACACTTTCAGATATGAAATTTACCATGCATGTTTCTCTTGTTAAATAGAGATCCGCTAGGAAGGATTTTGTGGAAATCGACCCCAGAGGGGTATTGCGGGAGTGTTGAAGGTAAAAATCACAGTTTTGAACTATTATATCGAGAGACTTGAAATTTCACAAATTTGTTTATTTCATTCAGTGCAGGTCCAATAAGAACGGGTTTTACGAAAACCGATTCATAAGGGGGTATTGTTGTGATATGCCCCCCCCTTTGGTAACCATATCCTTGATTGTCAGCGTGAGCTAGAGGTGTGGGATTCTCAGAATGAACAGACATTTTAAATTCTTAGTATGACTTTATTAAGAATATAACTTAAACGTCTAACAATTTAGATAAATTTATATAAATGAGAATCTAGAATGAAATAACACACAAAAATAGTTAAACCGAATCGCGTAATTTAGACCACTTTCTCTAAATAATTATATTATCCGCCTATTCTCACTTCTAATAATATTACAAGTTCTAATATCAAATAATCAGTCCTACCTTATTCCAAACTTAATTTCAATCTTTAAATGGAAACGTCTGGGCGCGAGAGTGCAATGGTGTGCATCTTGTAGTAATGGCTGGGTTTCTAGGTAACTTTACGATAGGCTGTTAATTCACGCTTGTATCTTCTCCTAACATAACATTCATAAAATTGCCATTATGCTTACTGAAACTTCTGTTCTTTTAAAAGCTATCTTATTTGCATTTCTTAATCGCATTTCGCTTCTTGGATTTTGGTTGGAAAAGAGTTGCCATTAATCTCTTGGCCATCAAAGAACCCAGAGGTTATGTTAAAGAAAAGATGCGTGAGCCCGTCACATTGTGGGGGCATTATTGATAAAAATTCACATTTTTGCACTATTATACCTACAGATTTGAATTTGTGAAACGTGTTTCTTTCGAGTAGATATCCGCTAAAATTAAGTTTTTGCAATAATCGACTCCTAAAGGGAGGGAAGAGCTATAGGGGTGTTGTAGACAAAATTTCCCGTTTTAGTACTATTAGACTTGCGAACCTGGAATTTGGCAAACATCTTCCTTCCATTGAGTAGAGATCCGCTAAGAACGGGTTTCCCTGAAATTGTCAACTTAGGGGTCTGTTTGGTTTATTAGTGGGGAGGGGATAATAAATTTTAAAAATTTCCGTTTTTGAGTTATTAAACCTACAGCGTTGAAATTTGGCAAGCATGTTTCTTTTGCTAATTGGATATCCGCTAAAAGAAGGGTTTGTGGAAATCAACTTCGAAAGGGGGTTACGGAAGCGTAAGAGATAAATATATTTTCGTTTCAAGACTTCAAGTTCTATCCTTTTTAAACCAAGTAAAATCTATTGAAATATTTCTCAACTCATTAAAAGATTAAATATAGGGCTACTTAGATTTTAAAAAAAGTTAAAAAAACAATATATAGTTATACAATAAATGAAAAACCCAGTGAAGCGGGTAGATAATGGGTAAAATAAAAATAAAATATAAAATAATTTTTTTAATGTTATAAAAAAAGAAAGAAAATTCCTTTAAAATAATTCCAATTGAGGATATGTTAATTTCAATAATTCCTCGTTATAACGATCAAATATATTTTATGTTGAAAAGAATAAATTTATTCTTTGAAAATATCTTATATACTATTAAGATCGAATAAATAACTACAGAAATTATTTTTATCCAACAGGTAAAATTATAAACATTAATTTAACATCAACACTTTTAGGATTTAATACAATAAATCATAAGAAATTGTTTAAATTTTCTGAAAATATGTTTTAAATCACCAATGTGATACTTTGACAAAGAGTTCATTATTTTAACTTCAGATGTGATATCTGACTTGAAATATTGTCTGAGAAAGTTTTCTATAATCTTTGTTAACCATACATACAATTGTGGTTAAATGTTTCAGCTTGCAGAAGCTGCTACGTCGGCCGAAGTTCGAAGAACATACACAATTACGTTAATTATATACCATATCCAATTATATACATAAAGTTACTCTTAGAGTTTAATGTGAACTGAGATAGCTTCCGTCGTTTAACAAGATTTATGGTAAATGAGGTTCGTAGTATTAGGTGTTTATAACATTTGAAATTTAACGTAATTGTTATATTTTCTGTAATGATATTTAATGAAAGTCTAGACTTGTTTGCAGCGACAATTTCGAAATGAATTTGCTTCACGACTACATAAAATATGAACTAGAACAAATTACATGAAATGTTTATGTGGATATCCTTTTTCTCAAATGTCTGTGAACTGTTTTAATCTTCTAAATTACAAGTTAGTACGAAAGAAACGCTTTCAAGGCCTTTGGGCTCAAATCATGCCAAGAAGAAACTCAATTTTGGAAGTAATAACTCAAACGCAACAAATAATATATAAAAAAGTCTTTTTAAGTCAATTTCTATTTAGATCAACCAAGAAAATTTTTATTTTAGTTACTTTTTATTAAATAATTACAATTAATATAAATATGTATATACATAGGACAGAATCGCAATATTAAATGACAAAATAAAAGCGATTTTCCTTACTATTTTCCATTTTCCTGTCTATACAGGGTGTTGGACTATTTTTTTTTTGTTACTGTTTATTCATTAATTAAATTTAATTATTCTAATAAAATAGTACAATAAAAAAGAAATCATGCTCTCAAAAATTAGGCTATCCCAGGTGGGCTTTGACACCACGACCTTTGAATTAGAAGTCCAACGCGCTATATATTGCGTTACAGGGACACAACGAACAATTCTCCTTTCCATATGTGCTGTTGGACTATTATTTTTGTTTGTTACTATTTATTCATCCTTTGATTTAATTAATGAATTAATATTTGAAAAAATGTATTAACATCAAGTGTCATCCACTGCAAGTAAAAAAAATGTATTTGAACTTGAATGGATGAATAGAAAGTATTTTATTAACGATTGAAAATTTGAACAAGATATATATTAAATATATATATATATACTAGTGGTCCCGACAGACGCTGTCCTGTACACACGTCTTAAATCTAAAAATTACAAACATTTTTGAATAAGTTGTAACAATCTGGACCGTTTTGATGAATTTTTTTATAAAGAAAATTATTACAATGCCTGGCATCGTCACATGTGCAGTTACCACAATTCGACCTACCGATTAAGTGTGAGTATGTATTTACTGTGAACTAAGTTGAATATAGAAGCTATTCTGAATAGAAACTTAAACTTGTTTTAATTAAAGGGTAAAATGTGGATAAAACTCGGGCTATTTTCATAACAGGTATATTTTTAATGCACAAAAAATAAGTTTATCGTAATGCCATGAATGTCTTATGTTTCTGGTTAATACTTGAGGGGTATAAACAAACGAATGCAATGATTTGCCAAACCACGGACATGCAACATATAATTGGCCGTGCGAAGAGCAATGGTCTTCTAAATCTGAGCCACAAATTGTCATTGTTTGACCTAGTGACTTATTAATGGTCATAGCAAATACCAAGCGATTTGAAAATTGCAAACGTTTGAATGAGTTGGTGAGTCTGAAAGAATCATTGGGATCTGTGGTAGAAGTACAACTTCATCTTGAAGTTTGCAGCTCAAAATAATATATATATAAGAGAGTGAACTAATAGTAGGAATTGAAAAATGAGAAGAGTTTTACCTATTCATTATTTTAAATTGCTGCTAAGCACCTGAATATATATAAATTGTGGTCAAGCATCAATTGGCAAAAAATAATTTTTTTTATCAAGAAACTTAGAAAATTTTTTAATTCTTCATTACTGGTGAAAGCAAACATGAATGATGACTTGACACGAGCAGCGTTGTTTCCGTTGTGTGCTCGAGCCCTTGAGTCTCACTAAAGCAGTGCTTCTCAAAGTTTCAACATTCTCGACCCAATATTCAATCATAATTTTCATCGCGCCCCCTTCATACAATAACAATGTATTGAACTCAATAATACTATATTTTAATACTAAAACTACGATGTGACTTTAACCTTTTAAGTGCCACCGGCGCAAATAAATGTCTCTCTCAGCCAACGCGCTAATTTCCCCGCACGTATATATACGTCTGTCCGAAGTATGGTCTTTTCTATGCACTGATATCCATAAATTTATTCCGAAGGCTTTGGAATACAATAAAAGGACCTTGACAATGTTTGCGAAGGATTTACTTATTTCAGACTATTTACGTTTTTATTCCTACCTCCACCCCAATACATCACATATGCGCGTCTACGTGGAAAACAGTTGGCATTTGGAAACGAATCACGTAACTTTTAATCGGCAATTCAGAGTTTAATTCTAATAAGTGATAATTTTTGTATATAATTTTATATATGAGAATCCCTGGCAGTTATTAAACATATTCTTAACTTAGTATTGTTAAATTAATTATAAAATACATTGTGTAGCCCTAATACAATTATAAGTGTAATATATCAGTGTAAATGTGTGTTTTATTTTTTTATTATGTCAGAACGCGTATTTTGTTTGTTTACTTTCCATAAATTAATAATTTTTTTTAAATAATCTTTTGTTTTTGACTTATCAATATGCTCGTGCCCCCCTTGTAGAGTTGTCATGCCCTTCAAGGGGGGCGCGCCCCACAGTTTGAGAAACGCTGCTCTAAAGACCATCATGTAAATGAGCTTATGCACTTTAAATTTATCGAGAATCAAAGTTTTCATATTGGCGTGGAGTGGAAATTTAGACCGCGTTTTCAAATAACGAGATCCGACTCCATTAGCACACACTCGTGTTGCTCTGTAGTGCGCAACGTCAATAAATAATCAACTAACTAATATCATATGCTCTTAGATCAGTGTTTCTCAAATTGTGGGGCGCGCCCCCCCTTGGGGGGCATGATAACCTTACGAGGGGGGTGCGAGCATATTGAGAAGTCAAAAACAAAAGATTATTTTAAAAAAATTATTCATATACGGAAAGTAAACTAACAAAATACATTCTGGCATAATAACAGATAAAATACATATTTACACTGATATAAGATACTTAAAAATATATAAGTACTGCGCAATGTATTTTATAATTAATTTAACAATTTTAGGTAAAAAACAAGTTTCTTAATTACCAGTGACCCCCATGGGCTTCTCATATATAAAATTATAAGCAAAAATTAACACTTATCTCGATAATTGGTACGGTTTATAATTAATCACTCAAATGCCGATTAAAAATTAAGCGATCTCCACAATGTCATCGTTTAGTACGTAGGCATGTGTAATTGGTGTATTGGGAAAGGGGGGTAGAAAAGGAATAAAATAAGTCAATTCTTCGCAAATACTGTCCAGGAGATTTTATTGCATTCCAAAGACTTCAAAATAATTTTAAGGAGAGCAGTTCACAGTAAAGATTGTACTTCGGAAAGACGTATGTATACGTCCGGGGCAATCAGCGCACTGGTTGGGCAAGACGTTTATATACGCCGGTGGTGGCACAGAGGTTAAAATCGTGTTGTAAGCTTAGCGCCAAAGAATATTACTATTTAATTCAGTTCATTGTTATTGTATGGAGGGGGCGCGATGAAAATGATGATTGAATATTGGGTCGCAAATAGTGAAAGTTTGAGAAGCACTGTCTTAGAGAATAAATCTCTCTTTTTCGTCTTGATTAAAGCTTCACTTTCATCTCTGAAAATACCCTCCTTTTCATATTTTTACTTAGTGATTACTTTCATTAATTACTTCTTGAGTTAATGTGTGTGTGTGTGATTGCTTACTTTCATTACTTATTTCAAACAATCCTCATCTTCTACCTAGATTTTTTTCTATGCATGTGGATTTTTATCAATATTTTTTTCATTTAATAATTTTTCTCTTTTATTTAACGGAATAAGTTTTGAAGATACATTCCATTCAAATATTGATTTTATGGCTCCTCTTTTTTTTTTTTTTTTTTTGTTTCAGTAAATAAACGAATTGGTTTGTACAATTTTGTTATAAATTTCTGCAAAAATCGATCGCATGATAATTGAAAGGTATTAAGTTGGGGAAAAAGAAATCCATTATATTTTTTCGGTAGATGGCTGTAATGTCGATATCTCGTGAAGTATCCATCAAACAATTTCAAATTTATCTCGTTGTCAAGATGACATTTCACACTAAAAAAAATAATTTGCATTTTTTTTTGTTTTGTCCATTTAGTTGTGAGTTACAGGGTATTAAAAATGGAAGTCAACAAAGAGAAAATTCGGTTCTTTTTACAGTTTTTCTTTGATAAAAGCGAAAATGCAAGCCAGGTGGCTGAAATTGCGAATGGTGCTTATGTTGCCGATACGTCAATTTTGGTTTCGTCGATTCTGTTCGGATATTTTGGATGTTAAAGATGCACCTCTCACAGGCAGGCCCATCGTTGAAAATGTCGATAAAATCACAGAAATAATCGAAGTTGACCGGCATATTAGTAGTCACATCCTCGTTTAGGAGCTAAAGATCGACCATAAAACAGTTTTAAGCCATTTGCGCAAAGTTGGATTCAAAAAGAAGCTCCATATTCGGGTGTCACACCAATTAACACCAAAAAACATGATGGATCGAATTACCATTTGTGAAACCTTGGCCAAACGGAATAAAGTCGACCCATTTCTTAAGCGGATGGTGATTGGGGATGAGAAATGGGTCACATACTACAATATTGTGCGAAAACGATCGTGGTCAAAATGCGGTGAAGCAGCTCAAACCGGGACCAAACCAAGACTAACAGCCATGAAGGTTCTATTGTGTATTTGATGGGACTGAAAAGGAACTATTTATTAGGAGTTGCTTCCGAATGGCCAAACACTAAATTCAGATCTCTACTGTCAACAAATGGACTGTTTGAAGCTAGTGATTGATCAGAAATGGCCAGAATTGACCAACAGAACAGATGTTGTGTTCCGTCTATATAGCGCCAGGCCACACACTTCTGTAGTGACTCTCCAGAACCTCTGGGAAGTTGGTTGGGAAGTTTTAATGCATCCACCATATAGTCCAGACCTGGTACCAAGCGATTATTATCTTTTTCTAGCATTGCAAAACTTCCTGAGTGATAAGAAATTGGGATCAAGAGAAGATAGTGAAAATCGATTACTAGATGTTTTCGCCAATAAGAGCCAAGATTTCTATGAGAGAGGCATTATGAAGCTACCTTTAAAATGGCAATAAATTATACAACAAAACGGTGCATATTTGACCCAAATCGGACAATCGGAAGCATGTTAAATAAAGACTTAATTTTCATGCAAAAATAATGAATTTCTTTTTCCCCAACCTAATATATTCGATACTTAAAAAGATCTTAATTATGGAAAAGAGACGCGTGATATTGTGACTTTTTGTTGGTTATTTTCAAAAAAAAAATTTTTTTAACATTTAATTGCAATAGCTTAGTTCCATTATATTCAAACAGCATCCCACAGAACATGCTTGTTGATACTTGTTAAATCTGTCAAGGCTGAAAATCCTCATATTGACGTAGTGAGGATGCATTCCTGCTTAGATGTCGTCCTCGATACTCGTCAATGGCTTAAATTAAGTGGCTGTGATAGCCTAGGGGTTATCGTTTCGAACTCGTGGCTGGTGTGTCATGAGTTCGAGCATAAGTGCCACTGAAGAATCATCGTGTACTGGGACCCATAAACGTCGAGGTTCTAAGCCCTTCCGTTAATGTAGTGTGGTAGTTTGGAGAGGGGAAAACAGCTCAGATGTCGTCCTCGTCACTTGACCATGGTTCAAAATTACGTGGTCCGTCGCCAAAAGTTCTCGTGTAGCTGAACAGTGCGACGTTAATATTCACTCACTCAAAGATTATGGTTCATATAGGTATAAACATTTTGTATTGCCATGTTTTGCATGGCATATTTAAAGTCATGATTCACCTTTTAAAACTTAAAGTTTTATTTTGTACTTAATTGTAAAGTAATTCTTATAAGTTGTGTTGTTTTTAAGTCACAATTCGGAATTTCAAAACTCATAGAACGATGCCACGAACAAAACTATTTCCAGACGATAATTCTCTTGCTTTATGGTCTAGATGTAATCTTGATCATGACTCGAATAATCATTTCATATGTAGACAATAGTGGGAGATTTCTTTCCAGTGATCAAAAGAAGAAAAATGTCTTTGGAATAGAAAAACGAGTTTTATGACCCAATCGTGGAAGTGTTTATTGACCACTCTTCCTTTCGTTTTATGGACTTCGCAAACGATCAAATTTTTCTACGACTTATCGGTCACAGGATCTAAAGCAATATCCAAGAAAGGGAAGAATGTGATTAAGCCTATTTGGAATTGTGATAAAGTCAAGATTTTGAGTTTTATATATTTCGTTCTCTATCTCAACCAATCTTTTAACATTCTCTTAAAGAATAATGATATCTTAAAGGGAAATGAATATGTACCTTAAAATGAAAAAATTCGAAAGAACTTTTTATTATCTATGACTTTTTTAACATATTGCGATAATTTAAATCTATTTTTATAAATCTAAAAGAGACAATAACTAAAAAAGATATATATTTTCTTTCGTTCAACATTGCATACCAATGATTCCTTATGTGTGATTTGTGTACTTATAGTAGAGCTTCTCTCAAACTTTCAATATTTACGGCCCAATATTTAACCTTAATTTTCATCGCGGCCCCCTCCATACAAATAACAATATATTAAATTGAATTACTGACACAAAAGCTACTACAATACACAACGACATTTTCTTAAGGTATCCGATTACGTTCGGAACCGTGATTTTACAAAAGCGTATAAATGAATAATATTTATGATATTTAGTGTCACTTAGATTAGAAAATGTACATAAATTTGTTTTAAGAATATTGTTACAATAAGAAATTATTTAAGTACAATATTTTGACGAAAAAATGAACATAGAATGACCTATTTTCAAAATATTCTCCTTTTGTGAAAAATGCTTCTATTATAATAATATTTTGCCTGTATATAGCTCAGACCTCTCTATAGAGGCTCAACTAGAATTTTTGAAATAAATAACTTAGAAGTGGGTTTATCCATATTTTACGACAACAGAGGGGAGCAATTTTAAGAAAAAAACGCCGATAATTATTTCAGTTGGTAGTAACTCTGAAAATAATGTGAATTTTTCAAAATTCCTAGTTCAGACTCTCTGGAGAAGTCTTTACTTTATACAAGCTCGCGCGCGCGAAATATTATTATTTTGGAAGCATTTTTTATAAATGGAGAACATTTTGAAAAAAGATTATTCTAAGTTCATTTTTTGCCAAAATATTGTATTTAAATAATTTTTTTGTCAAAATGTCAAAACAATTTTATACATGTATTCTAATCTAAATGACACAAAATATGAAAATTATCCATTTATGCACTTTTTTAAAATCACGGTTCCGAACGTAGTCGGATACCTTAAGTGCAGCCATCGTATACAAACATCTCGCTCAGACAAAACGTTAATTATTCCGGACGTATGTATACGTCTTCCCGAAGTACGACCCTTTCTGTGCACTGCTTTCCATAAAATTATTCCAAAGGCTTTGGAATACAATAAAAGGACCTTGACGGTGTTGGCGAAAGATTTGCCTTTTTCAAAGGATTTCCCCTAATTTATTCCTTTTCTTCCCCTCCCTCCAATATATTACATACGCTCGCCTACGTGGAAAATAGCGGCATTCAGGAGCGAATCGTGTAACTTTTAATCGGCAGTTAAGAAATTAGTTATAAACCGTCAAATTATCAAGATGAGTGTTAATTTTTTCATATAATTTTGGATATGGCAAGCCAATGGGGTCACTGGTTAATATTAAACTTGTTCTTAACTTAGTATTGTTAAATTAATTATAAAATACATTGTACAGCACTGATAAATTTATAAATGCATTATATCAGTACAAATGTTAGTTTTATTTTTTATTATGTCAGAATGTATTTTGTTTGTTTACTTTCAGTAAATTAATAATTTTTTTTAAAAATAATTTTTTGTTTTCGATTTTTCAATATGCTTGTAGAGTTATCACGCCTCACAGTTTGAGAAACGCTGACTTATAGGCAAAAAATAAGTAGGCCTAAGCGAATAGGCCTACAAGTGGGAAATTCTGTTAGGCAATAAAACACGAGTATATTAATTATGAAAATCTAACTTACAATGCAATTAATTTCTACAAGGGATATAATGATTTCTACAATTAGATTTGTGCATATGAAATCTCGGGTTTTCTTTACATGCAAACTTTTGTCTCCCTGTTTTCGTTATCCTTTTGTTTTTGCCATAGTCTTGTTTATAGTCATATTGCCCATTTCCACAGAAGATATCCAACAAAGATATTCTCAAAAGTGCTCCATTTTGTTATTTGTTTTGAATCTCGTGAGGATATGAGTGTTCAACCAAGATTCGTATAATATGTTTGTATGAGTATAAACTTGGCAATTATGCTGCAAAAGCTGCACGTAATATAAATCAGAAATTTGGAGAGAATACTGATAACAATTGAAAATACAGAGTTAGTTTGAAACATTTCGGTCTGGTATTTTTTCTCTGACAAAATAAATCACGAGCAAGACATAAAACTTCTGTGAAAAATGATGCTTTGACAGCATTGGTTAAAACTAATCCTTCTATATCCATTATACAATCGGTATATTGATAAAATGCATGAAAACTTTAACATTATACAACCAGACACACACATCACTTGTTAATCAGTATGCCCGATACTTCTCTACAACAGCACTTCATCACATACGTCGTACAAAACAATAGCGCAATTAATTGAGCTGCACCCAGCTTATTCATCGGATATTTTGCCAACAGACTTTCATTTTTTTAAACATTCAGAACAGTTTTAAACGGGATGAATAGTATGAAAATGAAGATAGTCTGAAAAAATCCATATTAGAGTTTATTAGTTCTAAAGATCAGAATTTCTACAAGTCAAGCATCTGTTCATTAAATCTCGTTGATAAAGGTACATTGAAGCAAATGGAACAAATTTTGATTTAGTAAACAGCTTTAAAAGAATAATGTGGTGTTATATATCCACTTAAAAAACCGACATTTCATACGCCTACTGATGTATAAACATAAGATTTTAAGTCTTAGTCAAGGAATAAATATACTTTAGCTAAGGTCCAGAAACACCCCACATTCTTTGGTAAAAGTTACAATATATTTAAGATTATATTCAACATATACAATAGATTTCATTATGAATAGGCTTCTCAAACATGTGTAGTATCCTTCTTACACTTCATGCAAAACATCATCTCATGTCTCTTCTAAAAAAGTTATTACTAGCCTTAGAATCTACTAGGTATAATTACAATATAATACACATGCATTGTAAAATATATGTGGAAATACTTTTAAATAATTCCAAAATAGAAAATTTCCAGTTTCTTATTCCATTAAAAAAATTATTCATCTTATACAGTATATAAAGTGTTGCCGAATTCAAAAGACAAATTCAGAGGAGTCACATTAAGCAGGCAGCTCAGGGATGACAAATCACCACATAACATGGGGTCGCAAACCACTTTTAGTCAGTGAAAATCTCAATAATAGTAGCCGTTGAAAGGATGATGAGCCAGACGAGGTGAGTGCTTCAAGATTTACGTCTAATTAATGTATTTTTTACCTCTCATTGCTCCTTTTCACTCCAGTCGACATCACAACCTTCATAACTGTGTTTGCAAATAACTTCGACTAAACGGGGTTTACGATCCTATATTCTACATTGATTTGTCATCCCCACGCTGCCTACTATCACCCTCTGAATTTGTCAGAATAATTTGGCAACATCTCGTATAATCACAAATAAATAGCTAAAGAATTAACTTTTTAAAAACAGGAATTAGCACCAAAATTCTCATATTGCTGGGGGTCATTATAGAATTGTTAAGATTATTCATTTTTCGAATGAAAGTGAGCTTAAAACTAAGACAATCTTTGAAAATCTAAGGTTATGGTGAAAGTTATTCCCACACCAAAAGAATGTTCCCTTGATTCATAGAAGAACTAAAAAGTATTCGAGGTCTTGTTAAAAAGGCCGTTGATTTATTTGTGTGTAGAACTGTTATTTACATACAATAACTAAAAGAGTTAGTAATTAAATTCTCTGATAGCCCACGGGCTGTGGGTATCATCTCTTCATCATCCACGCAACCTAAGTTTGAGGGGATAAGAGATTGACCACTCAGAGATTCCATACTAAAATTAGTTTATTGTTGCCTCAATTTATATTCAGCAAAGCAACACACGTCTAGGAGGCGAATGATCAGGAGTGATGAGACATAAACTATAATTCTAACAAATAGCGCAATAAATCACCGAATCTATATTTATAGATGATTCCCTGACTTCACTAGAATCCACTCTAGTATTAAAGTTTAATCAAATCTTTCTTACCGCTAATCCACTGAGAACAGCTACCAGTCCTTATATCGTCAATATAATCCTTGATCTAACTTGCTCCGGCGAATGGACGATCTTATGGCTTCGAACTCACTTAGAACTCTCCTTCTTAGAACTTCGTTAGCACTATCAGACCTCCTCATAGAACTTCACGTGAATACTAAAGCTCTAATATAAACACAATTCCTAATCTGCATAATCGCGTTCTTTTCCTGAGTTGGTTGGAAAGAATTGCCATTCTGGCCCCAAAGATTTCCCAAGAAGTTTTAATAGAAGACGCGATAAAGCCCCGTCACAATTCTACAGTTGGAATCTCTGCACATAAATTTATGTTTGAAAGTTATGTTATGAAAGTTCTATATTCCTTTTGCCAAGTATTACTTAAATTTTGTAGTATGTTTAGTAATTGATTGAGATGATTACATTTACTACTCACCACGTTTCAAAATCCTCAGAAAGGGTTCTGAACAGACTTCCAGTTCAAGTGGTACCGTACATTTTGAAAATCAAGCAAATGTTGAATCCAATAAAGGAGAGATAGTAAATTTGGAGCCAACGTCATATTTCGAGAATAGCCATTGAGAAAAAATTTCACTGTCCTAACTATCTCTAAATGCCTCTTTGAAATACAATGGGATTCAATGCGTAGCAGTCTCTATTACTTCCTTCTATATTCTTTAGTAAAACCAAGTATTTCATTTTCTATTCGATTTGAAAATTGTTGATCATTGAGCTCGGTATCTTGAAAATTAGACACTGTCGTGTCTTTATTGTTCTAAGAAAAATAAAAACATACAAAATTTTAATTATTTTCAGCCAATAAGCTTCTACATTGCTTTTGAATAACAGCAATTTTATCATTATCATTATGTACAATGGGCTAAATTCATGACGGTCATATGATAAATGAAATCACGTGTTCTCCATTGAATTCATAAGTGACATCAAACTTATGCTTGTTATTCTGCTTGTAAAATTTAGATGCAATTTCAAATTTTATAATTGGGTAAAAATGTTTAAACATCAAGATTCTTCAAAAAAAAATTTCAAAATTAAAACAAAAATTCTTATGATTGTACTTTGAGATCAAGTTCATTTTGTTAATCTATGTGTGCTATCACTGTTAACAAATGTGTACTTTTTAAGGTATCCGACTACGTTCGGAACCGTGATTTTGCAACAGCGTATAAATGGATAATATTTATGATATTTAGTGTCACTTAGATTAGAAGATGTACATAAAATTGTTTTAAGTATAGTACTACAATAAAAAATTATTTAAGTACAATATTTTGACAAAAAAGGAACATAGAATGACCCATTTTCAAAATATTCTCCTTTTGTGAAAAATGATTCTATTACAATAATATTTTGCCTGTATATAGCTCAGACCTCTGTACAGAGGCTCAACCAGAATTTTTTAAATATACAACTTAGAAGTGGATTTATTCATATTTTACGGCAACAGAGGGAAGAAATTTTAAGAAAAAAGCGCCGATCATTATTTCAATGGGTTGTAACTCTGAAAATAATGTGAATTTCTCAAAACTCATAGTTGAGCCTCTGTACAGAGGTCTGAGCTATATACAGGCAAAATATTATTATAATAGAAGCATTTTTCACAAAAGAAGAACAATTTGACAAAAGGTTATTCTAAGTTAATTTTTTGCCGAAATATTGTATTTAAATAATTTTTTTTATCAAAATGTCCTTAAAACAATTTTATACATGTATTCTAATCTAAGTGGCACTAAATATCATGAAAATTATCCATTTATGCGCTTTTTTAAAATCACGGTTCCGAACGTAGTCGGATACCTTAAAAGAAAATTTTGCATAAAGCAAAAATTCGCAACATCAAAGAGTATGAACTGATTGGCTGAAAACACGCGGCTACAGTTTATTTTATCAAACCATTTTCTAAGATTTGTTCAACGTTTTTTGCTACTGTGTATTAAACTCCTATGCCAATAGTAACGAGTAACCTAATATTTTCTTATAAAAACGCCTCAGGATCAGGCACCCTTGCATACATTTTTGCTGTACATATTCACAAATAAATTAAAATTCAGAAAACAGTTACAAGTACGCCTGAGCCTAAGGATATCACCAAGGATTCATTCAATTTTTATTTTACATTTTGAAGTTTTTTTATTGAAGCTTCTTTGTGTGGTACTTAAAAATTCAATGTCTTGATTGTGTATTACAGTCAATCTAATGAGGTTTAATTACATTTATTGCAACCTTCTTTGATTATAGGAAGCAACTTTTTAATCAGTACACAACCACCCTATAAATATTCCTCTTTCTTGATGTGATTGTTATGAAACATTTAAAGAATTTCAATCTCTCAGGCTTCATGGAGAATCAGTTCTACAATGCTATTTTAAACTATTCATTAAATGATCACATATCTACTCGATGCACACTTTTTAAAACGTTTAAAATGTTTTGGTACTTACGTGTTATACCATCGACCAATTTCGTCGAATCAAAATGCGTTACCAAGTGCAGCTCAAAGTGAAAATCCGTTCCTATGCATGTTCAGAAACAACAATTTAGTCTGCGTATGCCCGAAAATCAACTTTTTTATAGGGTTTACCGTTCCCACGCGTATTAAAAAGTCATATTTCTGATCACTCATGTTATAAAATAATAACATTGATTTAATCTGTAATATTATTTTTTTTTCTCTTATTTTATTGGGAAAAAAATTATTAAAATTTGGGACCTATTTTCGACGGAAGAAAACGTTGTGGAGTATTTCAGTCTACATTAGTACCCTAAAGACTATTTCATTTAACAAAATGGAAAAATCAGTAACATCGTGTATCTAACGACAGCTTTTAGATTCGTACTTATGCTAACTTATATGGTGTATTTCAGCGATTCTAAGACTTTCGATTGCCGCTATTCCCCTTTATGCATCAGAATGACATCGCGGATCCCCAAGATTTTGAACATCCCACCCCGACTCTTAATATTCTTGATCAAAATACAAGTTCTGGTAGTTTCTTCATTGGGGTTTATTTAGTAATCTAATCTAGTATGGCACATCTTTCAATTTTCCACGAGACCTTTCAGAGTCTGTAAAAGAGGGAAATCTCAACGTTACATGAGAGACTCCCGGATCCATAGAAACGCGCTGTGAACCCCCAGGGTGTATGGTGGTATCTTCATAAGCCAATAACAGCCTTCGGACAGAGGTGATCACTTTTGTCTAGTGGTTATGTTACTCGGCTACGAACCCTGGCGGCGAGGGGTCTCGGATTTTCGCCTCCACAAAATAAAGCCTTACAGCAAAAGCACTGTTACAGTGGCATGCTTATAACGACCACAGGCGAATCCTGTTTACCAACGGGAAAAGTGTTCACATCGAAGAATTTTTGAACCACTAGAATGACCATATATCCATATATATATATACAAGGACTGCCCGAGGAGAAAAAGGCGTACAAAGAGATTATGATCCAAATTCCGTAACGGTTTGGTGGATGTTAGCTATGAAGGCGTTTCAGAAATTCCCTTTTACCACAAAAGAGGGAAAATCACTGCAAAGGTTTATTGAAACACTATCATAGAAACCAATAGTGAATCCCTGAACATAAACTTGTTCAATGGAAAAGATTGGACTTTTGAACAGGATTCTGTCCCTGCTCATTAGACTAAGACGACCCAGCGGTGGTTAAAAAAGAATGTGTGGGATTTAAGACCCCTCGAATAAAAATTATGATATGTAATAGAAACAAAATGTGCCGAAAAAAGCATCTTAATGAGAAAAATCTGAAACGTTCTTATGAAAAGTAGCGATGGAAATTCTCAAGGAGGTACTTCGTGCTTAGATGATGATTGACCCATGAGCCCTTAGGCCCACATGGAGTCAAAGAAGCGATCATTTTGAATAAGAAGTACAATAAGTTTAACTTAAAAGTAAAATAAAACTAAAAAAATTAGTTTTAAATTTGATTTTAAAGTTTTTAATTTTAGCTCCTTTATAATTGTATCAGAACTCATACCACGAATAGGTAGCTCTACAAGATATCTCTTTTGTATCACGATTTCTTTGTATCTCAGACGTATGTTTGTCTTTGTATGTTTTTTGTATCGCAGGATACTTTTCTTTATTAAAACTTCAGAGAACTTGTATCTGCAGCTCTATAAATATGTTTCATTATAAAGACAATAAAGAATGTTTCAGCCCTGTCATTTAAAAACCTCTTCTTTTTTTCCTTCAAAAGGGGAACACGCCTTACAGCATGTATATTTAATTTTCCTTTGTTCCGGGTGGGATAAAAATAACTTCAGATAACTCCGTAAAGATGAGAGTGCATTATTTAAGAGGATCGATGCAAATGTTTTTCGTCTGCCGCGTGACGAAGCATCCCTTTCGCAAGAAAAAAAAAAAAGGATGAAGTAATGTTCTAAAAAAAGAACAATGCTAACCCTAGTTTTTTGTGACAATTAGAAAATTTCTTTTGCACTAAAAATTATTAGTAATATCTGCAAAAATTATCTTATTAATAAGGTATGAAAATGCTGCTTGGTTTATTGCATAACCATTAATTTGCGTAATTGTTTATTCATTATTTAATTATATAATTGATGTTTACTCATTTGTTTATTAATTATTCATATTAATTAATTAATCATTGATTTAATTATTAATATATTTATTTTAGTTTTTCTGTAGATGATTTGATACAGCTGTAAAATGGTTATAATTGGCCACTAAAGTTTAGAAAAAAATATGCAATTTAAAAATTTGTGTATATGTGCTTGCGTGCTCCCGCCCCACGCGCGACTATAAGAGATCCAATCTTTCCAATTAGCTTGTTCCCTTTATTTAACTTTTTATTATAAATGTAAGGTAGAATCTCTCTCCATTTTTCTTGAGTATTTTTTCTTATTTTTTGGCTTTTAATTATTTCCACTTTTCTCTATTGTATTAGTCTAGTATATTAGTTTGTTTATTTTGTTTTATGTATCTTCTTATTATTCAATTTTTTAAAATTCATTTTTCAATCTTATTTCTTAAAATTATTTTAATTATTATTTTTGATAAGTATATGCAATTCTCTCTGGAGCCTCAGTACCCTAGTAGTCAGGGTCACGGACTCATGGCCGGTGTGTCACGAGTTCGATCCTAATGCCACCAAAGACGCCTTGTAGAAGAGCTGATACACGTTAAATCTGTCGAGACTCAAAGTCCTCCCGTTGGTGGGGTGTGGAACAGGGAAGTTCTAGCTCAGGTGGCGTCCTCTTCACTTGAGAATGGTCGAAAATTACTGGGCCCGTCACCAATAGCCCTCACGCGCGCGCGCGCGTTGCTTTATAGTGCTATGTTAATAAAACATTCCTTATTTGAATTACTGAGCTCTGATATGATAGTAGTTTCAGTTTTCATTTTCCCAGATACTTCCATATACTTAACTTATATTTTGATTTTGTACAAAAAAGAATACCTTACGTTCATAGAATAGAACGTCTTAACTTCTAGATAGTTTGTTCACAATTTCCAGCTCTTTTATTGCACGAAAAGTTTGGGAAGTAAAAAGTTACAACTTGTTATCATCAGGGACTTAAGCGTTTGAAGTTCAATATGCTCCCCATCATCCTTGCTACTTTTCTATAGTTTGTTACAACCTTAATTAAGTCCTTACCCTAAAATTAAGTAGAGGGTAGGACACTAATTACCAACCTGTATGCCGTATCTTTGCAAGCCCAATCTTTAGGATCATCTATTGTCCGCTTCCAAATAATGTTTTATCAGGTACTTGCAGTCAACATAAAACATTTTATTACCATAAATCTACTATGGTTTTCCTTCATAATGACACTTCCTTTTTTTTTTTTTTTTGTTAGTTTTGGGGTTATTTTGCGTTAAATGTATTGTGAATTACTAACACATGTAAAGTCTTAATTACGTCAGGGACTGATGCATTTTTTAGTGGAAACCAGTAGCACACACAAGGGGCGTGTCCTAAGGTCCGGGGGGGGGG
>BMAV01026083.1:60382-114593 GCA_019973955.1 Trichonephila inaurata madagascariensis | reverse complement strand
ATGTCTCATCATTTAGATAATCCCACACCTCTAGCTTACGCGAATCACCCCAGACATAGTCATCACAGGATGGCTATGTCTCAACGTATGAGCTCATTTGTATAAAACTATCAAGTAAACATAATAAAGATAGCTTTCATTGTTCTATTTAATTGATGCTATATGACAGTTTTTAATTTTTAACTACAATCAAACAACACCTGAAATGATATCTTGCCCTGCAAAATTTCTCACTGCATTACGTAGGTTTAAAATACGCAGCAGTTCCACTATCCCACGTGACAATCTGTGATTAAATCTTGTCTAGAACACGTGACATTGTGGCAACGGAACTCGTGACCTTGCATCGTGCTTCAACGATGCCCGAAGAGGTTATTATGAGAGAGATAGAAAGATCTTTTCAACAAATTATGCATCAATTTTTTGAATAATTAGTAATAAACTTTACACGTAAATGAGAAATTTTTTTAAAAGTATGTTTTCCCAAAGGGATAGTTAAACGAAAATTCTCAAACAATATTTACTCTACTAAACTAATCCGAAAAATTTTACTTTATTCCTTAATTAAAAAAAAATTCTCGAATGAATTCCTTAATTCATTATCAATTCGAAGAATCAATCAAATCATATTTTTCATTTGCAGTAAGTAATAGTATTTTGCGATATTATTTTTTTAATATTTGTTCCGTAAGAGAGAGATTAAGAATATTTTATATACTTAAACTGCACACCATTGCTAAAAATTTGAAATAAACTTTTTTAGAGAAATTATTAAATGGGTCTTTATGGGATATTTATTATATTTTAATTTATCGCTTATCATGCAATTTTTTTTTTTTTTTTTACTTTTACATTATGATTAAGGTAACAAAAATTACGTAATGAATAAGAAATGTAATAAAATTTAGAATTATTCTGTGTTTTATATCTCTAACGCAAAAATTCTGCTTTATTCACAATTAAACTTTGAGTCTGCCATAGCCTAATGGTCAAAATCTCCAACTAGAAGCCAGCGAATCGTAAACTATAATCCTGGTACCACTGAAGGGGAGATGAACGTTGAATCTGTTGTGTCTGAAAGTTCTCACGTTGGTGGAACGTCGAGGTTTCCAGAGTGGGCGCTAGCTTAGGTGTAATCTACGCGACGTTAATCGGAATCAACCCAAATCAAATTCCTTGAGATCGCTAAATTTTAAACTGAGTATTCGCTTTCAATTACACATTCATCTTTCAATTTCGGTATTTAAAAAAGCTATATACAGTCGACTCTCGCTAATTCAAACCTTCGATAATACGAACCTCTCACTAATTCGAAGTACATGTTTAGCCCTTAGTAAAACTCTTGATATTTTGGACTAAAACAATATGCTTTGGTACACTCAATATTTCGAAGTAAAATCTGGGGCAGACCAGACTACAACACGCGATAATTCGAAGTTATCTTGTAAGACTCTCGACAATTCGAACACCAACTATCTAGAGTCCTATAGCAAACAGGTTGGAGCTTACATGTTTTATGTTGCATGTATTGTCTCTGTGTATCTCCCCTATAACATAGCCCCTTTGATGACGATGTGTGTGTGTCTCTCTCTCTCTCTCTCTACAACCCCTTCTTTGTATTTCCCAACTCCTCAGATGAAAAGGCACTTTTATTGCTTTCCTTCTTCAAGTGGACAGTTCTGGCCGCACCTGTTGTTAGCCGTCCATATCTTTCGTTTAACACGTGGCCTTGCTACACATGTGTTCAGAAAGGATGGTCCGCTATTTTGAAGGAGTTGCATAGGATTGTGTGTTTTTTGCGTCGGACTGACAGGATGATTTATAGCTCATCTGTGTGACTTACAGCATGTGGTACCAAATAGTGCATGGGCTGGACTGGAACCTACCATGAAGAACCAATGGTGTTGGAGACAGTGTCTAAGGAACCGGGTACGAAACGATTTTATTTCCAATAAGGAATGGAAGAGATTTGGTGGGGCGTGAAAGAGTCCTGTTGGAGAATTACTGCGTAAATGTATTCTTTTTATGAAATAAAATACAGAACTTCTATATAATATTTTTATACTGTATAATATATACTTTTTAAAAAATACTTTAAAGTAGTTTTATACATATGTTAAATTGCTGTTTTTATTACATGTTTTAAAATTTAAATGTTTTAGAAAAATGTTTCACTTCGTACATTTTGGGAAATTTTTCTTACCCTCTTGATAATTCGAAGTTTTTTCATTGGTCCCTCTAACTTCGAATTATCGAGAGTCGACTGTATTACTTAATTTATTAGAAAGAAGTTCCTAAGAAACTCAGATCGGAAGTTAAAAATAGTTTTTCCCTTTTTAGCCATAACTCAATTTTTAATTAGAATATCGCATAATCATTTCCATTTTAAATAAATTTTATATCAACTGCGTGATTTAAATTCCAGGGTGATTCAACCTTAATTATATCCTTCGGTCTTAAACAGAAGTTAAGAAAAAAATAACTTCGTGAAAATGACATTTCTAGAATATTTAATGCACGGATTGATTTTTCAATCACCGACCTTTTAAGTTATCATATGCACCAAGTTAATTTCTTTTATTGATTGAAGTATCTATTCGTGGACATAATTTCTCATTATTCCGTGGTAATTCATGAATTCTCCTATAAAAAGAATTCGCAAACTGTGCAAAAATTCCATTATTGGATAAAGTTATATTTATAGACATACTTAATTATCCAAAATATTTTAAGCATTAGGTTTATTGAGAAAGCCGAGCAATTGTGTTTTGAGATCGTGTAATATTAAATGCTGAATAAACAGTTTTTAGAGTTGCTGGGTTGTGTTTATCACCCTTTAATTATGATATTGTCCCAATTACAGGTCCCAAGGTAGCAAATTTTTAAAAAGTCAGAATAAGCTTTGAGATTAAAAAGCTTGGAATAATGGAATGTAGATGAAATATAGAAAAGAGTCCAAATTTTGTTTTAAAGCTTGAACATAGTTCCACTACAAAATGCAATCCAAATATATAATTATACATAATCATGTATAATTATTTTTTTAACTTTTGCTAACTATAATTGCAGAAGAGGATTTTATGAAATAAATTATTGTATTATGTCACACAGCAAATCATTTTATGTAATAAACAAATAATTATTAGGCTTAACCACACAATATGCATTGAAGTGACAAAAGTCATCGAATACCTCTTAATATCATGTTGTACCTCTTTTTTCTTGGCGAAGTGTGGCGACTCGAGGTGGCATGGACACAGTAAATCGTTGAAAGTCCCCTGAAGAAATATTGAACCATGCTATCTCTGTAGACGTCCATAATTGCGAAAATATTGCCGGTGCAGGACTTTGTTCACGAACAGTCCTCTCAATATTGTCCCATAAATATTTGATGGGGTTCACATATCGGGTAATCTAGAAAGCCAAATCATTCACTGGAATGGTCCATAATGTTCATCAAACCAATCGCGAACATTTGCGGCTCAGTGATATGGCGCTCTGTCATCCATAAAAATAGCATCATTGTTTGGATGCATGAAGTCCATAAATGGTTGCAAATAGATTCCAAGTAGCTGAACATACTCATTTCCAATGATCGGTTTAGTTGGATAAGAGTACCTGATTCTATTCCATGTAAAAACAACCCACACCATTATGGAACAACCATAAACTAGAAATTTGGTTGCATGACTTCGTGGGACCACACTTGAACCTTACTATCAGTTCTCCCTTACTATAATCGTTAATCATTAACCTTGCCACGATGATCCAATCGATATGGTTACAAGCCCACGAGAGATTCTGCAAGCGATGTCATGCCGTTAGTATGCCCACTCGAGTTTAGCTTCTGCTATTATAGCCCATTAAGGCCAAATTTCGCAGCACTGTTCTAACAGACACATCCATTGAACGTTCCACGTTGATTCTTGAGATTATTTCATGAAGTCTTGCTTGTGTAAGCTAACACTATAACTCTATACACACGTCGCTGGTCTTGATCATTAAGTGCACGCGGTCGATCACTGCGTTGTCTATGGCGAAAGGCTAGGCCTGAAATTAGGTATTCTCGACACACTCTTGACTCTGGGGATTTCGGAACTTTCAATTCCCTAAAGATCTCCGAAATTAAATGTCTCACGAGTCTTGCTCCAACTACCATTCCACGTTCAAACTCTGCTAATTTCCGTCGAGCAACCTTAAACACATCAGAAATCATTTCACATGAATCACTTGAGAACAAATGAAAGAGCTGCTAATGCACTACCCATTTATACATTTTGTAAGGGATACTACTGCTTTCTGTTTAATTTGCATATTGTTATCCTATGACTTTTGGATCTCAGGGCGAAACATCAAACATTGTTCTACCAACCGATATTTCAAATTTACGAAACAAGAAATAAGATATAACAATTTAAAACACCAAATTATATGACAAAAGTGTTTTTTTTTATCTAGCTATATTGTGTTACATTTAAATGTGGAATAGAAATTATTTGAAATACAATATATACAATTGAAAAAAATATTTATAATATCTTAAAATTGACTGCTAGAAGGAAAAAGAATGGCAAAAATTACTTATTCAACAGGGGAAGTCAGGAACAATTTAAGGTATCCGAATACGTTAGGAACCGTGATTTTGCAAAAGCGCATAAATGAATAATTTTCATTTATAAATTAGAATTTAGAATAATTTAGAATTTTTGAAATATATAACTTAGAAGTGGGCTTATTCATATTTTACGACAACAGAGGGGAGCAATTTTAAGAAAAAAAAACGCCAATAATTATTTCAATGGGTAGTAACTCTGAAAATAATGTGAAATTTTCAAAAATTCTAGTTGAACCTCTGTAGAAAGGTCTGAGCTATATACAGGCGAAATATTATTATAATAGAAGCATTTTTCACAAAAGAACATTTTGAAAAAAGATTATTCTAAGTTTATTTTTTGCCAAAATATTGTATTTAAATAATTTTTTTTGTCAAAATGTCCTTAAAATAATTGTATGCATGTATTCTAATCTGAGCGACACTAAATATCATGAAAATTATCCATTTATGCGCTTTTTTAAAATCTTGGTTCCGAACGTAGACGGATACCTTAAAAAAAATGAAATTTGTTGTAAATCATCAACTTGTATTTAGTTTTTAAAGATACACCAGTAGTTTCCATTATATTGATACAAATAGGAAATTTTCGATCTTCTGAAAGAAACTCTACTCATCGTATATTAGTTTCCATTATATTGATACAAATAGGAAATTTTCGATCTTCTGAAAGAAACTACTCATCGTATATTCCGATAACTAGATTATTACGTACGCGTACCGGAGCATAAGTGCATATATGTTTTCAAACTGCATTCTTTTTTAATTTTTAGGTGTATTCGCCGTATAACTCGCACCTATGTCTTACTATGAAACCTGAAATATATATGTACAATGATCTTATCTTTTGACAAAAACTGTTCACATGAAAGCAATAGGTTCTGAAATATCTCGCTTCACCGTAGTGCTCTCCTTCTTATAACAGGCAGTACATCAAAACCCATGGTTATTTCTAAAAGAAAACCGATGCCGAAATCTTAATTTCTCAGGAGGTGTTTCCATCCATGGGCACAAAAAGGATGGATGCACGAAAACGGTATAAAATTTTGGAAAAGAAATGTTTGTAGAAACCATCCAGGTGTTTAAAAGAATCTAGAAAATCTTTTAGTATGGGACATGTTTTCTTCTGAGATCCTATCTCAGAAGAAACTGCTGACAGAGGGCAACGCAGACAAGGCAGTTATTTTAGGTGGATGAATGAATGTCATTAGTTCATCCTTTAGATGGTGTATCAACAAGCCATTTAAACCGAATTTAAAACCTCAGTAGGATATATTCAAGTTAGAAGATGAAAAAACATTCAAAAGGAGGAAAATGCATGTATAGAAATCTAATTCTTATATATTCCTCTATTTTCTTTATTTGTCAAGCTCTCATTTTTATCTCCAGCGTATAACGCGCATCCGTGAATTTTGATCTTATTTTTTCAATTCCTACACTATTAACTCGCACTCTCTATATATTTATTTATTTATTTATTTGTTTATTTATTTATCTTGGTGGAATTTTCAATCGTTAATAAAATACATTTTAAAGCGCTCCATTGAGCTAAAATTTTATATACATGTTCATTCTGGATGACAATACAATAATTTAACTATATTTAATGAAAATTAATTGATTAAAACTAATTATTTAAAAAATTACAAATACACATAGCATTCATTGACATCATTTTTGGCGACTTGTGTCGAAATTTGAAAAGGCTTTTTTCTCACGTTTTAAAACAATCAGTTGAACTGAAATTTTATAGACACGATTGTTTTGGATGACAGTACGATACGTTAATGATAATTAATAAAAANGGCAGACCAGACTACAACACGCGATAATTCGAAGTTATCTTGTAAGACTCTCGACAATTCGAACACTTACTATCTAGAGACCTATAGCAAACAGGTTGGAGCTTACTTGCTTTGTGTTGTATGTATTGTCTCTGTGTATTTCCCCTGTAATATAGCCTCTTTGATGACAATGTCTCTCTCTCTCTCTGCAATCCCTTCTTTGTATTTCCCGACTCCTCAGGTGAAAAGGCACTTTTTTATTGCTTTCCTTCTTCAAGTGGACAGTTCTGGCCGCACCTGTTGTTAGCCGTCCATATCTTTCGTTTAACACGTGCCTTGCTACACATATGTTCAGAAAGGATGGTCCACTAATTTGAAGGAGTTGCATAGGATTGTGTGCTTTTTGCGTCGGACTGACAGGACGATTTATAGCTCATCTGTGTGACTTACAGCATGTGGTACCAAATAGTGCATGGGCTGGACTGGAACCTACCATGAAGAGCCAATGGTGTTAGGAACAGTGTCTAAGGAACCGGGTACGAAATGATTTTATTTCCAATAAGGAATGGAAGAGATTTGGTGGGGCGTGAAAGAGTCCTGTTGGAGAATTACTGCATAAATGTATTCTTTTTATGAAATAAAATACAGGACTTTTAACTTCTATATAATATTTTTATACTGTATAATATATACTTTTAAAAAATACTTTAAAGTAATTTTATACATATGTTAAATTGCTGTTTTATTACATGTTTTAAAATTTAAATATTTTAGAAAAATGTTTCACTTCGTACATTTTGGGAAATTTTTCTTTCCCTCTTGATAATTCGAAGTTTTTTCATTGGTCCCTCTAACTTCGAATTATCGAGAGTCGACTGTATTATTTAATTTATTAGAAAGATGTTCCTAAGAAACTCAGATCGGAAGTTAAAAATAGTTTTTCCCTTTTTAACCATAACTCAATTTTTAATTACAATATCGCATAATCATTTCCATTTTAAATAAATTTTATATCAACTGCGTGATTTAAATTCCAGGGTGATTCAACCTTAATTATATCGTTCGGTCTTAAACAGAAGTTAAGAAAAAAATAACTTCGTGGAAATGACATTTCTAGAATATTTAATGCACGGATTGATTTTTCAATCACCGACCTTTTAAGTTATCATATGCACCAAGTTAATTTCTTTTATTGATTGAAGTATCTATTCGTAGAGATAATTTCTCATTATTCCGTGGTTATTCATGAATTCTCCTATAAAAAGAATTCGCAAACTGTGCAAAAATTCCATTATTGGATAAAGTTATATTTATAGACATACTTAATTATCCAAAATATTTTAGGCATTAGGTTTATTGCGAAAGCCGAGCAATTGTGTTTTGGGATCGTGTAATATTAAATGCTGAATAAACAGTTTTTAGAGTTGCTGGGTTGTGTTTATCACCCTTTAATTATGATACTGTCCCAATTACAGGTCCCAAGGTAGAAAACTTTTAAAAAGCCAGAATAAGCTTTGAGATTAAATAGCTTGGAATAATGGAATGTAGATGAAATGTAGAAAAGAGTCCAAATTTTGTTTTAAAGCTTGAACATAGTTCCACTACAAAATGCAATCCAAATAATTATACATAATCATGTACATCTTTTTTGCTAACTATAATTGCAGAAGAGGATTTTATGAAAAAAATTATTGTATTATGTCACACACAGCAAATCATTTGATGTAATAAGCAAATAATTATTAGGCTTTACCACACGATATGCATTGAAGTGATAAAAGTCATCGAATACCTCTTAATATCATGTTGTACCTCTTTTTTCTCGGCGAAGTGGGGCAACTCGAGATGGCAGGGACACAGTAAGTCGTTGAAAGTCCCCTGAAGAAATATTGAGCCATGCTATCTCTGTAGACGTCCATAATTGCGAAAATATTGCCGGTGCAGGATTTTGTGCACGAACAGTCCTCTCAATATTGTCCCATAAATATTTGATGTGGGATTAATATCGGGTAATCTAGGAAGCCAAATCATTCACTGGAATGGTCCATAATGTTCATCAAACCAATCGCGAACATTTGCGGCTCAGTGATGTAGCGCTCTGTCATCCATAAAAATAGCATCATTGTTTGGATACATGAAGTCCACATAAATGGTTGCAAATAGATTCCAAGTAGCTGAACATACGTATTTCCAATGATCGGTTCAGTTAGATCAGAGTACCCGATTCTATTCCATGTAAAAACAACCAACACCATTATGGAACAACCATAAACTAGAAACTTGATTGAATGACTTCATGGGACCACACTTGAACCTTACTATCAGTTCTCATTTATTATAATCGTTAATTATTAACCTTGCCACGATGATCCAATCGTCAAGGATCCAACCGATATGGTTACTAGCCCACAAGAGATTCTGCAAGCGATGTCATGCCGTTAGTATGCCCACTCGAGCTTAGCTTCTGCTATTATAGCCCATTAAGGCCAAATTTCGCAGCACTGTCCCAACGAACACATCCCTCGAACGTTCCGTATTGATTCTTGAGGTTATTTCATGAAGTCTTGCTTGTGTAAGCTAACACTATAACTCTATGCACACGTTGCTGGTCTTGATCATTAAGTGCACGCAGTCGATCACTCCGTTGTCTATGGCGAAAGGTTGTGACGGGCTCACGCGTCTTTTCTGTAACATAACCTCTGGGTTCTTTGACGGCCAAGATTAATGGCAAATCTTTTCCAACCCAAATCCAAGAAGTGAAATGTAATTGTAAAATGCAAATAAGATAGCTTTTAAAAGAACAGAAATTTTAGTAAGCAGGATGGCAATTTAGATAAAGTTATGTTTAGAAGAGATAGAAGTGTGAATTGACGGCATATCAAAAGATTAACAAGATTTCTAGCCATTACTTCAAGGTGCATACTATTGCACGCGCGCCTAAAAGTCTCTGAACAGGGATTGAACCTTAGCTTGAATCAAGGTAGGACTGATTATTTGATATTAGGACTTGTAATATTATCAGAATTGAAAGTAGGCGGATAATATAATTATTTAGATAAGTGATCCAAGTTACGCGTTCAGGTTTAACTACAGCTGTGTGTTTGGTTTATTCTCACTTAATATAAGTTTATCTAATTTATTAGAAATTTAAGTTATATTCTTAATAAAGTCATATTAAGAATTTTAAAATGTCGATTCATTTCGAGAATCCCACACCTCTAATTCCCGCTGACAATCAAAGATATGGTCGCCATATAACGACAATATCACAAGGTTAGGCCTGAAATTACGTATTCTCGGCACACTCTTGACTCTGGGGATTTCGGAACGTTCCATTCCCGAAAGATCTCCGAAATTAAATGTCTCACGAGTCTTGCTCCAACTACCATTCCACGTTCAAACTCTGCTGATTCCCGTCAAGCAGCCTTAATCACATCAGAAATCATTTCACATGAATCACTTGAGAACAAGTGAAAGAGCTGCTAATGCACTACCCATTTATACATTTTGTAAGTGGTACTACTGCTATCTGTTTGTTTGCATATTGTTATCCTATGACTTTTGGATCTCAGGGCGAAACATCAAACATTGTTCTACCAACCGATATTTCAGATTTACGAAACAAGAAATAAGATATAACAATTTAAAACACCAAATTATATGACAAAATTGTTGTTGTTTTTTTTATCTAGCTATATTGTGTTACATTTAAAAGTGGAATAGAAATTATTTGAAATACAATATATACAATTGAAAAAAAATATGTATAATATCTTAAAATTGACTGCAAGAAGGAAAAAGAATGGCAAAAATTACTTATTAAACAGGGGAAGTCAGGAACACTTTAAAAAAAATTATGAAATTTGCTGTAAATCATCAATTTGTATTTAGTTTTTAAAGATACACCAGTAGTTTCCATTATATTGATACAAATAGGAAATTTTCGATCTTCTAAAAGAAACTACTCATCGTATATTCCGATAACTAGATACATTACGCGTACCGGAGTATAAAGTGCATATATGCTTTCAAATTGCATTTTTTTTTTAATTTTTAGGTGTATTCGCCGTATAACTCGCACCTTTGTCAGTGTTTCTCAAACTGTGGGGGGCGTCATACCCCAGCAAGGGGGGCGCAAGTTCATTGAAAAGTCGAAAACAAAAGATTATTTTTAAAAAAATTATTAATTTTCTGAAAGAAAACAAAAACAAAATACATTATGACATAATAAAAAAATAAAATGCATATTTTCACTGATATAATATACTTATAAATATATCAGTACTGCTCAATGCATTTTATAATTAATTTAACAATACTAAGCTAAGAATGTTTAATAATTACCAGTAACCGCATGGGCTCTTCATATATAAAATTATATGCAAATATTAACATTTATCTTGCTGATTTGTCCTGCTTTATATAATTAATTATTTCAATGCAGATTAAAAATTACTCTATTAACTCCTCAAAATCATTGTTTAACACGTAGGTGAGCGTATGAGGGGTGAGAAGGAGGAGAGTAGTAAAGGAAAATTAGCAGAATAAATAAATAAATCATCGGAAATAAGTAAATCCTTCGCAAAGACTGTCAAGGTTTAGAATGCAAGCCAAAGCCTTCGGAATAATTATATGGATAGCAGTTCACAGAAAAGATCGTAAAGACGTATATATACGTCCGAGGCAATTAACGCACTGTCTGAGCGAGACGTTTATATACGCCGGCAGCACTTAAGAGGTTAAAGTCAAATTGTAGGTTTAGCGTAAAAATATAGTATTATTGAGTTTAATACATTGTTATTGTATGGGGGGCGCGATGAAAATTATGATTGAATATTGAGTCGTAAATATTAAAAGTTTGAGAAGCACTGACCTATGTCTTACTATGAAACCTGAAATATATATGTACAATGATCTTATTTTTGACAAAAACTGTTCACATGAAAGCAATAGGTTCCGAAATATCTCTCTTCACCGTAGCGCTCTTCTTATATATAGCAGGCAGTACATCAAAACCCATGGTTATTTCTAAAAGAAAACTGATGCCGAAATCTTAATTTCTCAGGAAGTGTTTCCGTCCATGGGCACAAAAAGGATGGATGCACGAAAACGGTATAAAAATTTGGATAAGAAATGTTTGGAGAAACCATCCACGTGTTTAAAAGAATCTAGAAAATCTTTTAGTATGGGACATGTTTTCTTCTGAGATCCTATCTCAGAAGAAACTGCTGACAGAGGGCAACGCAAGCAAGGCAGTTATTTTAGGCGGATGAATGAATGTCATTAGTTCATTCTTTAGATGGTGTATCAACAAGCTATTCAAACCAAATTTAAAACCTCAGTAGGATGTATTCACGTTAGAAGGTGAAAAAACATTCAAAAGGAGGAAAATGCATTTATAGAAATATAATTCTTATATATTCCTCTATTTTCTTTATTTGTAAGGCTCTCATTTTTATCCCCAGCGTATAACGCGCATCCGTGAATTTTGATCTTATTTTTTCGATTCCTACTATTAGCTCGCACTCTCTATATATTTATTTATTTATTTGTTTATTTATCTTGGTGGAATTTTCAATCGTTAATAAAATACATTTTAAAGCGCTCAATTGAGCTGAAATTTCATATACATGTTCATTCTGGATGACAATACAATAATTTAACTATGATTAGTGAAAATTAATTGATTAAAACTAAATATTTAAAGAATTACAAATACACAGCCACGTTGGCATCATTTTTGGCGATTTGTGTCGAAACTTGAAAAGGTTTTTTTCTCAAGTTTGAACTGAAATTTTATATACACGATTGTTTTGGATAACAGTACGATACTTAAATGATAATTAATAAAAATTAATTACCACTTAATGTTGTGATTCTGTCATACGTATATACGTATTTATATTAATTGTAACTATTTAATAAAAAGTAGCTAAAATAAAATTTTCCTTTATTGATCTAAGTAGGAATTGAGACTTAAAAAAAAAATTATATTACTTATTATGTTAAAAGTTCGCGTTACATGCCGGAATATAAGATAAATAGAAACTTCCTGGATTTTCTATGATATTAAGCATCGGTGTTATAACTTATCGGTGGAATGAGTTAGTGTTTATTAACGTCACACTGTAAAGGAACACTAGGGTGATTGGTGATGCTCATCACAATTGCGAACCATAATCAAATAATGAGGTCGACACCTAAGCTGGTACCTCACCTCTCGGAACTTCTACACCATACTAATGACTTTGAGCTTCGACAGACTTAACAAGCATCAGCCCTCTTTTCCCGGTGGTTCTTCAGTGGTACTAAGGCTGGAGAGCATGCCACACCAATTATGAGTCTGTAACCATAACCACTAGACTCTTGCGGCCACAATATCATTGCTAAAAAAGGGGGAATCATCAGTTCCTTATTTTAACATTCATTGTGCAATGGCTAGCCATAGATAAGTCCTACGAATTTCGAATGTTTAATTATGTTGTTATCTGTATGTGTTTACACATGCTTAATTTCAACAAAAACCTTTTCTTTCTTCATGATTCTTCGGGGTTTTTTCTTGCGATAAATATGTACAGTTATTTTAGGTTTCTATTGAATATTTCAGTAATTTGAAGACCATAATCAAATTTTTATGCACCAGGCGTAACTACGATAACTTCATTTATTTCACAATTTTAAAGAGCTGAGATGGGCTATTGTTTTTTGTTTGTTTGTTTTTTTAAATCTCTCTCACAGAATTACATACAATTTACAATTTTCATTGGGAAAACTCTCATTCAGAAACGTTATACTTTTAGTTATAATCGCTTACTTATAAAATCCACATAAAATATAAAGAAAGTGCTTTAAAAAAAATGGAAAATATAAACTCGAAATTGGATTGTTTACTGATCAAAATATATTAAAATATTTCTATTCGAATAAATGCTTTACGTTTCATCTTAAGAATATTCTCAGAGTGTTTCCTTTTTTAGGGAGAAGAAGATTAAGTTTATAAATTATTTTAGAACAGTGAAATTCAATTTCAGTTTTTATGAAATGCAGAAACTTTAAAAAATTCTTTTTCATAGATTCTTATTAAAATCTTTCGAAAGAAATGAAATTTGAATTTCCTTTCAAACTCAAAATGAAAAATGTTTAATTCATGCTCATATGTGCTTTGTACAATCAACTGATAGAAAGATTCAGTAAAAAACAGAACGTTTCAACGATTTCCTTACATTTGCTGGATTTCCTCTGTTTTTCCATTTGTTTTCCTTCTTTTAAATTCAGTGAAAATCGCTTAACACGAAACTGAGGGGACTGAAATATTTTTTCATGTTAAAGGATATTGCAAAAAAATACACATATCAACAAAATTAACTTTTTTTTGAGTTTATTTTATTTACATAGATATGTATAAATGCATGTATTTAATAAAAATCAAAGAAACAAAAACAATCACAAGAGCTCAAAGAAATTTAATACAAAATGTTCGTTTTTTTTAAAAAAACAAGACATTTATTGAGTTTTTGGAAAATAATCCGATAATTTTTCTTTGTATTGTCTTTTTTATCATCAAATTGTTCGATATCGTCCATTTTGTTATTCATTTCACCATTGGAGTGTGCGTCTAAATAACTGCGCATACTTTTCATGATGTTTCTCATTTCGGATGACGTGGGAACAGGAGTTGCATTATTAATTTCATTTTCGTCGTCGGAATCTCCATCAATGATATTTTTTGAGTTTTGAGTAAACTCCAAAATGTCTGTGTCTGTCTTAATTGATTCTATACACACATTATCATCATCTACTGCAACGAATTCTTCCAATGATACAATAGGACAGTCCAATCCGGCTGGTGTTTTCAGTATTGTTTTCATTCCCACAAGATGAATTGTTTCGTGTTAAGCGATTTTCATTTCGTATTAAGAGAAAAAATGCATGAAAATACATTTTAGTTTTTCGGGACCATTGTATTATTTCGCGTTAACCGATATTTCGTCTTAAGTGTTTTCACGTTAAATGTATTTCACTGTACTTTCAATTAAGTAAATATTCCAGATGAACAACTCAGCGCCTTAACTATGTTTTGTGTATGGGTTTTTACAATCATTCGAAATGTTTCGGAAGAAATAATTTTAAGGAGAATTTTTAATTTGTCATGTGTGAGTGCTTGCGTGCATGCTTGTGTGTGTGCGAAATATTTTTCATTATTTTACTGCTTTTTTTATGCAATTTATATGATTTTTTTTATTACAGCTAAAGCCGATTGACATATATTTTACACTTTAAAAATTGGATGCAAAAAAAACATTTTTTTTTTAAAAAAAATTGGTATAAATATTTTTTCTGTAGTAATATATTATATCAAGAGGTAAAAGAGAAAGATTACTCTCAAATATGTAGCTATAATTACTTATAAACTTAAGAAAGAAATTTATTTACTTAAAGAATGTTTACATAAAGCAGAAAATTTGCAAGAACTTTAAATCCTTTAGCTTTGCATGCGCAAATAAAATTTATATTTACTGTTGGCCAATCTGTCTCAAGTATCGATTGAATCATACATCTTTAAGATGCTGGATTAATTTGCATTCGAAAACCATACATGATATAATTCTCCACATTAGTAAGACTTGGTACCAAAACGTACTTGCATTTCATCATCCAACGTGAAAACAATTATCACTTGAATTTTTTTTTTTTTTTTTTACTTTAACTTTTTAAAGTTTTGTAATACATTACCAGGTCATCGATTTATATTGACCAGTGATAACCAGAAGTAACTTATAGATTTTTTTTTAAAAAAATATCCATTTCTTTTAAGAAACAAGAAAATACAGTTGGACCTATATTTAAAGAAGTCGCTAAATCCCGAAAAAAATTTCGTTATACGGAAAATTCGTTATACAGTGGTTCATATTTCAATATATTTTATAAACCACAATTTTAAATTCATAAACACTACAGACTGAATATTAACGTCGCACTGTTTAGCTACACGAGGGCTTTTAACGACGGACCACGAAATTTTTAACCGTGATCAAGTGACGTGGATGACACCTGATAGTTTTTATCACAAGAAGAAAAAAGACAAGATAGTTTTAGACAAGATAGAAAACACAAGATAGTTTTTATCGTGTGACTATGACGTCACATGAGTTTTTGACTTGATTGGCTAGAATCACGTGGCTTTCACTATCATGTGACTATGACGTCACATAAAATTTAAATATTTACAAATTTAAATTTAAATATTTACAATAAATTTACAGAACTTTTTAAAAGCCCTTCTGGTGAAATAAGGTGGTGAATTTAAGAATTTATATGTATGCCCTTGAGAGCCAGTCATAGGATCTTTCTTTCTCGGACAAACATAGAATGAAGAAAGAGCATATGTTCTACATTTTCCCACCCACTAATATTACAATCACAAGAAGATGACGGAACCAAATTAAATTTGTTCAAATAGCTTCTAAAGTTACCATGACCAGTAAAAAATTAAGTTATTTTGTAATCAGTATAAAAATTATGGCATGACAGTCTCTTATTAATTGTTGGAAGAGATTTCTTTGTTAAGCTTCCTTTATATAAAATGAGGTATTCTTCATAATCTTCTTGTTAAAGGATTTAGGAATACTAACGGCAATGTCAATTTTCCCGCTCATTTCCTAAAACGCCCGAGTGTCCGTGAGCAATTATAAAAACTATCTAGATGTTTTTATCTTTCAGGCGTTTATGTCGCTTTTTGATATCGACGATTATGTGGTTAGACGAAGAAGTACACTTTAGAGAATCCAAGAATAAAAGACAATCGGCACAAATGAGATAATCTGATATAATATTATTTTGCTGAAAGATCCATTTAATGGCGAAGTTTAAACATAAAAGTTCAGCTAAAAAAAACTACATTCATCACGAATTCTGAAATGAAAATACAACTACCGAAGACAACAAAGGCGAAACCAGTTCTGCCATCAATTTTACTGTCATCAGTATAACAAATAACAGGGAAATCATCCATGGTTTTGTCACCAAATTGGATAATATTCTTTCTACTTTGATTGATCATTTCATAAATGGCTGCAGATCCCTTACCAAAATAAAAAAGCTTAAAAATTCCCATGCAAAATTCACAACAGAAAAAAGTTGAAGATGATATATCCATACCTACATCAGATACTGATAGAGATTAATGCGATTCCCAAGACGTTCTTGTAGTTATCACGAGCTCTAAGAGTTCTTTCTACAAGTTAAGGATAGAACATGGGGCCTTCAACCTATTATGATCTAGAAGCGAATTTTTATTCTGATAGAAGAAATACTAGTAATTGAACCCGTGGAAGCAGAAGAAAAATTACTATGACGCGTTGCATCTTCCTTAGTTACTGATGGGCAGTCAAGACCATTCTCGTCTTAGTATGACTATTAACTTAAGAACACAACAAATCGATACAAATATAAAAAAAGAAAATTTTGTAATCGAAATGCATAGAAGTTCACTTTATTGAATCAAGTGGTGAAAATAAGTAAGTTACCGTAAAATCCGGTGTATAACGCGCACTTTTGACACAAAAAATTAGATCAAAATTTACGGGTGCGCTTTATACACCAGTTATAAAAATGAGAGCTTCAAAAATTAAAAAAAGATGAGCATAGAAAAAAATTGGGCTTCTACATATGTCGAAATACTGTTAACTTAATAGAAATTACATTCCTTAGGAACTTAGAGGGTTGTAGTTCTAGAAGTATACTATTTTTTCTAAAGCTTAGAATATTACCTCGAATAAATGACTTCAAAACATAAGAGCATTGCGTACATATATTTCTAGATCCTTCGTGAAAACGCGGGGGGTGCATGATATGGCGAATATATCTACAAACTAAAAATTGCAGCTTTAAAGTATGGGTGCGCATTATACGCCACATTTTTCGGTAATTTAATATTGTGCCTTGTTCTTCAAACTTTAGCCAATCATCTCGAATCATTTTACTAACTCTCAGGTCAAAGTCACAAATTATGAAAACATCAGATATTATGGGGTCAGTTTGCTGCAAAACAGGCCAATTCGTAAACTAGTGAATTTCAGGCTTTGTCTTTCAAAACACATTTTCGGAGATCAAAATAGGTCTTTAAGGTATCCGACTACGTTCGGAATCGTGATTTTGCAAAAGCGTGTAAATGGATAATATTTATGATATTTAGTATCACTTAGATTAGAAAATGTATATAAATTGGTTTAAGAATAGTATTACAATAAAAAATTATTTAAGTACAATATTTTGACAAAAAGTGATCATAGAATGACCCATTTTCAAAATATTCTCCTATTGTGAAAATGCTTCTAATAATAATATTTTGTCTGTATATAGCTCAGATCTCTGTACAGAGGCTCAACTAGAGTTTTTGAATTTTTGGGTTTATCCATGTTTTACGAACACAGAGGGGAGAAATTTTAAGAAAAAAACGCCGATAATTATTTCAATTGGTGGTAACTCTGAACATAATGTGAATTTTTCAAAAATCATAGTTGAGCCTCTGTAAAGAGGTCTGAGATATATACAGGCTAAATATTATTATAATAGAAGCATTTTTCACAAAAGGATAACATTTTGAAAAAAGATTATTCTATGTTTTTTTGCCAAAATATTGTATTTAAATAAATTTTTTTGTCAAAATATCTCCTAAAACCAAGTTTATGCATGTATTCTAATCTAAGTGAAAATTATCCATTTATGCGCTTTTTTAAAATCACGGTTCCGAACGTAATCGGATACCTTAATGTAAATAGTTCCAAAACAGATACTTAGAACAGGTTTAAACTGCTATTGTGACAGATTATATATTAACATTTTTTTAATGATAACATTTTTTTAATGATGCTTCACAATTGAAAGCTATTTGAATATATTGCACGAAATTTGAATATATTATAAAGTATATTCTAAATGTGTGTGTGTTCCACAAGAAGCAATATACTTCTCCATACAACCCTAGTTATTACTTCTATGATTTTTCAGTTAAAAAAGGAAATAGCTATTACAATGACATAAAATTCATTCAAAAAAAACTATGAAAGTATTGAAAATAATTTTGCGAATAATTAAATCAATTTATTTTATTTTTTTGCAAAAAAGAAAACAAAAGGAAAATGCATTTGTGACCAATAAAATGTACTATCAATTGGGTATACTTGGGAAAAAAGTTTTCTCTTCCGTGGACTGATTTAGAAATCTGAAAGGTTTTTGTGAGTGTGTGTTCGTTTTTCATTTTTTGCTGTGGTGGCTACAAACGAGCTTTTGTATTGTACTAACCTGTTTGCTCTCCAGTCTTTGATGTCCTTTGAAATACTTCCTTTTGTTTAGTTCCTTTATCCTTCTAGATGTTTGTCGTTCTTTTGTTCTCTATGAATGCATTCCTCCAGCAGTTTGTTTATTGGTGCAACTTTTTGAATCCTAACAAAACAAATACTTTTTAGCATTAATTTTGAATTATTTTTTATTTCCGACTAGATTCTACATCTTTCAGAATTTCATCTTATTCAATTCCTACTATTAGCTCACAATCTCTATATATTTATTTATTTATATATTTATTTATTTATTTATCTTGGTGGAATTTTCAATCGTTAATAAAATACATTTTAAAGCGCTCAATTAATCTGAAATTTTATATACAGGATTATTTTGGATGACAATACAATAATATATTAATAATTAATAAAAATTAATTGATTAAAACTAATTATTTAAAGAATTACAAATACAACCACGTTGGCATCATTTTTGGTAATTTGGCGACCCTTTTGGCGACTTGTGTCAAAACTTAAAAAGGTTTTTTTCTCAGGTGTTTAAGTATTCAGTTGAACGGAAATGTGTACATACACGATTGTTTTGGATGACAATACGATACTTTAATGATAATTAATAAAAATTAATGACCACTTAATGTTGTGATTCTGTCCTATTTATATACATATTTATATTAATTGTTACTATTTAATAAAAAGTAGCTAAAATAAAATTTTTCTTTGTTGATCAAAGTAGAAATTGACTTAAAAATTTTTTTATATTACTTGTCTTAGTTTAATTCATATAAGCTTCCAAAAGTTAGGAAATAACATGTATTTCAGGTGTGTGTTAAACTTTCGGCTTCAAAATACCGATTTAGCATAAATGATTCTCTCTCTCTCATTCATTTTGAAAATACAATATCTTCAAAAGTATTACACATATGCACATGAAAGATATATGAAAAGAATCACAAATTCTCACCAAGTTTTTACACCCTCTACAAATGTTCAATATGTGCTCTTTTGGTAATGTGACACACGGCTAGACGATAATCAAGCTCATTCCATACATTTTGTAGCACAGTCCTATCAATCATCAGCACTGCAGCACTGATGCGTTCTTTAAGTTCGACTTAATATTATGGTAATGGGGGTACGTAAACATGTCCTTAACGTATCGCCTCAGAAAGAATTGGCAGGGCATTAAATCAAGGGATCGGGGAGGCCACAGGAACAAAACTAGGTCATTCTCACCAATGCGCTCAATCCAGCGATGCGGAAGCTCATCATTTCGGTAGTCATAATTTAGGATGGCCTAACGAGGGGTGCCCCATCTAGTTGGAAGACAAAATCACTGAAGGCAGCACTCGATAAGAGGTGGAAACACACTACTGGAACATATCTAGATAACATTTACCTGTCACAGTTTGTTCAGAGAAGTAAACCTTTGTTTGTAACACTGTACAGAAAACATTCACTTTTGCCGAGTCTCTTTCAATTGTCACGACTGCACATGGATTTTTCTTGCCCCAGAATCGCACTTTATGACGATTTTAGTATGCCAGGTAGAATACGCTGTTACAAGATTTTTTAAGATGGAAAGCTATCGGATGGATAGAAATCGCCATATCACATACTGATAAAGCTAAACTGCTTAGTCTTGATTGATCACATTTATACATGTTTACATTTAGAGAAAATGAGGGACTCGGTACCATCCCTTTAACATCATGGCTCATCATTTCATGTTGATGCTATAGTTTGGGTTGTCGTAATGTTGAATGGTCGGTTTTAGGAAGGCACCTTCACTGATCTGAGATATAGAGAAAACGTTTTTGAGCAGAGTAGAATCCAGAAGATAGAGTAATTAATCAGATTTTTAGATCTGAGTTCCATAGAGCATGTCTGAGATTGTCTTGCCAAAGCAATTGCACTTTGCTAGTTCTTTTCCAGAACGCTCCTGGAACCAAGAAGTACCTTGGCAGAGGTGTGGAGTTTATTAACCCAATACTTCAAGCATAGCCTCGCAAACAGCATGAGAGTTATGTTCGTTGTGAGGGTTTCATTGCTGTTAGGGATAATCATACACTATATTAAACCCTCTAAAAGGAATCATCTACTATCTCTCTCTATCTCGCTACCGCATGTTTGAACTATCATGCTTTCATGAGCATAGGTCATAAAAATGAGAGTGCATGATTTATTTTTTTACTATCCACCTTTTAGTAATACTTTTACGTGTTTTCATACCTAGTTTTACTTGAATTTGTTCAGTAAGTTTTTTTAAAAATATACTGAGAAAATGTGTTTTTTCCTCAGCTTTTACATATCAGTGTAACATTTTTTTTTAAATTTTCTGTTCCAAAAAAGGAAATTATTGGGAGAATTCTGTTATGTTTATACATAAATGGGGTCTAAATGGTCTACTGTTGTGCCCTTTAAACTTAAAACAATCGTCATTGCTTAGTTTCATGTCGGGAATTGAACAATTCTATGCATTCTGTTCACGATATAATTTTTTTCCTTAAAATACTTTTTCCTCACCCTAAAATAATTCTTGATTTTAAGGAAGCTTTAAAAGAGATGTAACTGGAAAAGGGAGGCAAAGAAATGTTGCTCTGGTAAGGTAGCTTGCATAAATAAATAGATACCAGATTATTGCAAACAAAAACTTATTTATAAAATATTTTTTGTAAAAAAGATAATGCCTCAAAATATATACAGGTATTTTTGTCTGCTACATTTATGAATTACCACACAAATAAGAACTACTGACAAATACCAGTTCTACTTCAAAATGCTCGCAGTAATTTTTCTTACTATTTTCGTGTATATACCTATTCCTGTAATTGCTATGCGAGACCTCCAGTCCTTCATTGAAATTTTTGGGGCATAAATATGTCCACCCCTCTTATAAACGACGTGACGCAATATTCGTTGACTCGCTATAGCTGAACTGATCATTTCAGCTATTGGTCCCTCGATTGAGTTTGAAATAACACCTTTAGTGATCAGAAATCTAAAGCAGGGATGCTTGGGACCTCTGAATATGCGACGTTTATGTCTTGTCTGAACATTAATGGCAAAATTTATGGTTCGCGAAATATCAGACATGTTGTCTGGACCCCCAATGGCTTAGGGATATTTTAACCGGTGTCTTTGTCGGAATGGGAGGGGCTCCAAGCGACCAACGAATAGGATCTCTCCATTTCCATAGACTCATAACAAGTGAAAATTCTGTCAACAGTCATTCTTCGCAACTGCTTTTCAAATGCGAGAAACGCGGCCTAGGCTTCTGATGAACCCCCACACAAAAAGTTAGTTGTCATGTGATTGCCTCAGTGTTCTTGAATAATATGTATAAAGCTTTTTCAATTAAGAGTATAATTTAAGCAAAACCGCACATTGTACATAAATCTTTCTCCCCCGCACACAACCATGTAAGGTTCAATATGCTAAATTCCGTTATATTTACTTGAAAAATGTTGGAAAATAACAATGGAATCAATTACTTTTTAATCGCTCACACAGTTATCCCAATTTTTTTTAGTTTTCCGTTGCTTGATGTCATTTTTACAAACATCATTCTCAAGACATTCCATTTATTTTATTTTATTTTATTTTATTGCAGTTTACTCCTTAAGAGTCTATTTTCATAGAAAGCCCCCGGTATGGAAATTTTATGTGGAGTGAAATTTGTACAAACGTTAAGAAAAATAAAATTACGCTGTGTTTTGCGCATGCGCCAAGTCGCTGTCAGAAGGAAGCAGGAAAGAGTTCCTACTTTTTCGTCGTTTTTAAAATTACGAGATCCTTTTCTTCTTACCAAAATCAGACAAAAAATAATTACAGAATCGGAAAGATAATTTATTACGCCATGATATGGTATAATTTTTCTTTATTTGATTCTTTCTTTTTTTTTTTTTTCATTGTAATTCTATTGCCAATATATCTTCTTTCAAAATAACAAGATTAACAATTGGCTTTTTTCCGTTTCTAAAAGTTATGGAGACGTAAGTGTTCTTCTCGATGGTTACATTTGCGTGTATTTTAAGAATTTAGGTTTGTTTACATAAATAAATCTAATTTAGGTTTATTTATCCGCTTCGTAAGCCTAAGGTTGCGGGTTCGACCCCAGCTAAAGCCGATTGATTTTCTGGATGCAAAAATCGTTGGCATGCATGTCATACGATTATATGGCATGTAAAATATCCCTTCAGTATCAATTTGGCTCTGGTACTCTCGGCAAAATTAAATCACTGCAATATTTAGCATCCGACGAGAGCTTGAATTAAAAAAAATAATTCTAGTGTCTAGATTTGGTAACGAGGCCGCCACTAGATAGAGCCAACATGAAATGGCTCTCACGGTAGAGGACTTGCCATGTCTGTAAGGATTTAGTTTCTAAAAAAATGCAGCCCCATTGGGAAAAAAGGGTTTATTTATGTACATTAAATATTATATTTTAATCGGAATTAGTTTCAGTAATTACAACATGTTTTTGCATATTTTCTTTCTCTTTTTTATCATTTTATTCACCCTGCATTAAACATTTACACATTTTAATACAAACTATGCATATATAGAGATAAGAGTCGGGAATTATGGAATACCAAGGTTTTGGCTCTATTTGTAGCTGTTAATGCGTGGAAAAATCAGGAACTGTTGAAAAAAGACTGTCATGATGCATTTCAATGAGAGCTGGTCACGTGTTGTTGCCATATCACTCGTTATAGAACAAAGTGTGTTTTACGATTTTCAAAAGTTTTTGCAGGTAAGTTTTCAAACATTTTAACCTACATGTGACTTGAACATTAAATTTAAACATAATGTACACTAAGAAAAGTGTAGTTTGTAAAACTGGGGTCTTTTTTTAGCTAACAATGTTTTGTGCTTCAGTTTAAAGGTTCATTTTCAAAGATGACGTGTCGGATATTATAGAATACTAAGCATTCCATAATACCCGACTTGCAGCAATGAGTCCTATTCTGTTTTGATGCATCATTTGTAATAGACTTCATCTCATTAACTAAAGAACCAGGAAATAAAGATGCTAAATGTATCTTTGTAACGGAAAATTCTCGAACAACCAACGAGAAGAAATTTGGATTCAATGCTTCAACTTTTTTATATGGGAGATTGTACTGAAGCAGTGAAAGATTACATTTGTGACTTTTGTTCATACTCAAAACAGAAATGACTTTAGATATTTTTAAAAATATGGCTTTTATAGCTAAAAATAACTACGTTTTAGAAAGTCTTAATAAGTTTTCCAGTGGTTTAAACTACATATTCCATATTACCCAAGTATTCCATAATAACCTCCAATTATCATTTTTCTTTAAAATATTTTTTTCATAACAACAAAATAAATATTATTTCTTTTGAAGAGTAATAATTCCTTACAATCGTTTATTGTATATATCCATTATGATTTTGGGGATTATTATCAAAAACCAATTAAAGGGTGTTGGAAACCTAAGCTCCTTTTAACATGACAATTTTTAGATTTTTACCTTTTCAAATTGTGTAGATTTTAACCTTTGGGAAAATATCTTACTTTAACCACTAGGGTAATTAGAAGCGCTTAAAACCTATTTTTAAACAATCATTGAAACTGAGCCACGTCCATTTAAATGGCGAAAAATGTAAACAAAGTATTTTGTTTTTGAATGAATGATGGAAATCAAAACATTTAATCCAGATTTGCTAAAAAAGTGTTTACATGGAGATACACAAAGTCCCAATGAAGTGCAAACAACGTAATATGGTCTCGTGTACCGAAGAAAATATTTGTACAAATAGAAGAATTATCATTGGGTACATAGGATGCAATTTCATCATTTAATATGAGAAATGTATCAAAACCAGAAATTTTGAGAAAACTTAATATTGAGCCTGGTGATTACACGGTACATGCAATGGAGTGTCTCGTCAAAAAGATTCTGTTAAAGACTAAATATTCAAGTTTACAAAAAACAAAGGAAGTTAGAAAAGAAAAAAGACATAAAAAGAAGAGAGAGTATGATGAGATTCAAAAAAAATGTAGATCATTTGGAGTATGGGGAGGAAAAAGTTTTAACAAAAAGTTAATTAATATAATTAATTCTTTCCTATTTATTGCTAACATTTTCTCAAAAGAACAATATTTGTGTTGAGAGAGAGCGAAATAAACACTTTCTTTCAAATAAGGAGAAAAAATTTCCGCAAGCAAAGAAGCATTCTTCAAAACAATAAGTTCCCCATAACTATCATTGAAAATTCTTAGTGCGTGTAATTAAGTATATACAAAGAGATAAATTTCTCATGAGAAATATCTCTTTAAAACAACAAGCGTAGAAAATCGCTTTGAAGAATCAGAACCCAAGCGGCGTTTGTTGTTATCGGGCCATCCTTACTTAAGATATTATTAAAAGAAACATTTTTAGGCTTAAATCAGTGGTTCTCAAACTTTCAATACTTGCGACCCAATATTCAAATATAATTTTCATCGCGCCTCCCTCCATACAATAACAATTTATTGAATTCAATAATACGATACTTTGATGCTAAATCTACAATAGGATTTAAATCTCTTAAGTTCCACCCGCGCATATAAACATCTCACTCAGCTAAAACGTTCTTTTCCCCGGACGTATATATACGTCTGTCAAAAGTACGATCTTTTCTGTGCACTTCTAATATTCCGCAGGCTTTGGAACACAATAAAAGAACAGTGTTTGCGAAGGATGTACTTATATTTGAGAGGATTTGCTTATTTTTATTCCTCCCACCCCCCACACCCCAATACATCATATAAGCACGCTTACGTGTAAAACGGTGGCGTTGGGGAGCGAATCTCAACTTTTAATCGGCAGTTAAGGGATTCATTATAAACTGCACAAATTATCAAGATAAAGATTAATTTTGATATATAGTGACACAACCATGGTGGTAATTATTTACTTATTCTTAACTTAGTATTTTTAAATTAATTATGAAATACATTATATGCAGTACTGATACTTTTATAAGTGTATTATTTCAGTGTAAATGTGTATTCTATTTTTTATTATGTCAGAACGTATATTTTTTTTGTTTACTTTCAGTAAATTAGTAATTTTTTTTAAAAGAATCTCTTTTGTTTTCGACTTTTCAATATGCTCGCTCCCCCTTGTTGAGTTATCACGCCCCCAATGGGGGGCGCGCCCCACAGTTTGAGAAACGCTGGCTTAGATGGATTTAACATAAGAAAGCGATTTATCAGTAACATGTAATGGCTAAGAAAAAACTTCGAAGTAATTCCTTTTCTTAAAAATTTATAAGATGTATGTGAAATTGTTACTTATCTAATTTATATGTTTTCTCATGTAAATGTGTATAATTTACAATATTAAAAAATAAACTTTCTTTTTTTGCTTATTTATGAATTTTATGAAAAAACTAATCGTATCTGATTTTATATATAGAAAATCGTAAATTCTTCGCTACATGTACTAAACGTAAAACACCTTGAGAATTTGGATCAAATTGTATTTTGTAATATGCATGAAAATGTGTAACTTATAACTGATTTTGAAGGTACAATATGAGAATATAATTTTTTATCAATTTTATACCATACCAGGATTGTCTTTAAAAAATTCTGAAAAACATTGTATTTTGTTTCTATACAGTTTAATATTAGCATAAAAAATAGTTTTTTTTTATATCATTTGATTATATTCCCATTTATTTATTTTTTTGAAAAGTTGAAACTAGTCTGAGGAAAATATCGAACTTAAATCTCTTTTGAGGTAAGTTAATAAGTGTATAAAGATTAAAAAAATTTTATGAATCTTATAAAAAGATTTTTACTGACACACATAAAGATCATAACGTGTGATTATATCATTTAAAAAAAAACTCATGCATTCATATATCTGAAGTAATATGTAAAATTTCATTTATTGTTTGTATCTGCTAGAACTCGATACATTTTTACCCAGTTAAAAATTAACATATTTCTCTCCAGTTAAATATCCCCAAGCCTTTTCTACTCTCACTTAAAAATTATAAACACATTCTCCCTTCTCCACTCCAAGTTTTTCATCCACTTAAAAATCAGTAAATTGTTTTCCTTGTTAAATATCAATACATTTCCCATCCATTTAAAAATCTTAATACTTCTAGCTAAAAATTAGCTTATTTTATATTCCCGTAGACAAATCAAGTTTTTTACTCAAGAAAATAAAACTATTTTTTTTTCCAGTTTTAAATAAAAACATGTCCCAATCAGTTAAGAATCAACAATTAATTCTTAAATAATTCTCATTTGAAGCAAAGAGAAAACTTGTAAATGCAAAATTTCCTCAATATAAAAAGACATGGAAATCACAAAAGGCTCAAAATTAAGTTATTTATTCGCATTTTCTCAAAGTTTGAGAAATAAATTACATTTACTTCAACAGATCAAAGAACGAAAGCTATATTCAGTGAAATAAATCAGAGATTTTACCTGAAGGTACACAAACATCGGGAAATTTTTTTTAATGTTTCACTCAAACGCGCGCGTATACGCGATTCATTATAATAGTTAATGATATCATCATACGATGTCTTATGTTGTTAACAAAATGTATTATAAGATAAAGTTTGTACTTAGATAGAATTTAATTTACATACACTATTTCATGCAAAAGAGTTTTCTAAAAAAAATTGTTTTCTTAGTCTTAAATAAAATTTGATTCAGATACATATAAAATGTAGCAATTAAACAAGGATATAAAAATTTCACAAAAACACACCTTTGCAAAGGCAACCTGTCTCCGTGAGTTGTGTATGTCAACATTTGAGTTCTTGTCCGGTGTATTGTTTTTGCATATTCCACATTGCTTTTACAGATTCAGACAGACATTGTTTTTGCATATTCCACATTGCTTTTACAGATTCAGACAGACATTGTTTTTTAATATTCCACAGCACAAAATGCCTTCTGTGGTTTTAAAATATATGCCTTTCCTGTGTGCACAAAATTGTAAACATGGCGCCCACCAAAATACAGAAGGCATTTTGTGCTGTGGAATATGCAAAAACAATGTCTTTTATCACAGTTCAACTCAACTTTCGGCAACAATTTGGGGTAGAGGCACCGGACAAGAACTCAATTAAACGTTGGCATACACAACTAATGAAGACAGGTTGCCTTTGCAAAGGCAAAAGCACCGGACGACCGTATTCGGAGGAAACATTTGATAAGAGTTTGGCAATCCTTCTTTGGAATATCTAGTAGCTTTCAGGCCAATTTTCACCACTCTCTACACACTGGGAACCTAGAAAAATTAAAGAAAAAACACATGCTGGTGCGAGTATGAACAGAAATAGAGTTTCGCCTAGACATCAGCCGTGTCACGAAGGGCCCCCATATTGAATCTTTGTAAGGTACAATTTTGGTACAAAAAAAAACTTTGATATATTACCTAACTTCTAGTATAATAAAACATTCCAATACTACCTCAGAGAAACTAGAGAAAAATTTTAAGAAAGGTACAATCTTTTTCGGACACCTTGTAATTACAATTAATATAAATATGTATATACATATGACAGAATCCCAATATTAAGTGGCAATTAATTTTTTTAATTATCATTTAAGTATCGTATTGTCATCCAAAACAGTCGTGTGCATAAAATTTCAGTTCAACTGATTCAGGTGAACTGAATGCTTTAAAACGTGAGAAAAAAAATATTTTAAAGTTTTGACCCAAGTCGCTAAAAATGAAGCCAACATAATTGTATCTGTAATTCTTTAAATAATTAATTTCAGTCAATTAATTTTAATTAATTATAATTAAATTATTGCATTGTCACCCCAAACAATCGTGTATAGAAAATTTCAGCTCAAAGGAGCGCTTTAAAATGTGAGGGGGAAAAAACCTTTAAAAGTTTTGACACAAGTCGCAAAAAATGATGCCAACATGGCTGTATTTGTAATTATTTGAATAATTAGTTTTAATCAATTAATTTTTATTAATTATAATTAAATTACTATATTGTCATCCAAAATAATCATGTATATAAAATTTCAGCTCAATTGAGCGCTTTAAAATTTATTTTATTAACGATTGAAAATTTGAACAAGATATAGGGAGATTGTGAACTAATAATAAGAATTGAAAAATGGGACTAATCGGAAAAATATGAATTTAAAATTCATTACAAATAGCTATCCAACAAATTCCATATCAAGATATTCCAATTCTCTACCTGTACACTGCTGAACACCTGGATTTCATTCTTCAATTTAGTACTGCATATCATCAAGTATCACTTTCTTCAGCAAATCTGCCGTTTTATTTTAACCTCTACTGCAAATCGAAACGTGGTTCTTTTATCACATTCAACTCTTTTAGGAACATATAGAAGTCACTTGGAGTGAGATTCAGAGAACGCGATGGATGTTCAAATAAATAAGTGCGCATGTTTGCTAAAAATTGTCTTAACGAGAAAATATTCTGCACTTGTAGATTCAGATCCTCATACAATATGTTTTTTCACGTTACACGTCGATCGGAACGTTCATCTTCTGCAATATCTTGCGACCATTAAGAAACCATTTAAATGACATGCAATTCTCTCGAAGCATTGGTAATTAAAAACATTTCTTTCAACATCACGAAGGATTTCGGACTGATAAATTGATCTTTATCATGATCTCGGTACTCCAACAAAAGGACACTCCACGGAATCAACGATTAAAAACAAACTGAGCTATATACACTCAAGTCTATAAATTATGGATAATGCCACCTGCGGAAAATAAAGGTTCAGAAACAAAATAAACGGTATTTATTCATAAAGCTCATTGATTAAACAAAAAGTAAAAAACAAAAAAAAAAATGGCGTATGTGTGATACCATTCATATAAACAACGATTTTGCTCCCTGGAGCAATAACAAAAAATACTCTCTCTACAAAAACTTAATATTACACGGTTTGTATGATAATTAATACATTATACATCCCCCATGTTATGAAACACAGTCCGCACAACACCTAGGCAGGCTGAGTATCAAATTATCGAGCTGAACTTGAGGAAGATTACCCCCTTACAACAAAGAATGCGCTTCGACATTCTGGTACACATGTAGGACGTAGTTGAAGGGCTGAAACTTGTTGGCCGAGCATGTGACACACATACTGTGTCAAATTCAAACCAGGTGAGAATGCTGGCAATTCTATTGGGGTAATAAATTCAGATTGAAGGCATTCGTTTATGATATTTGATTGGTGAAGACGGGCGTTGTCATCCATAAACACAAATTCTATGCTCATAGTACCCCTAAACAAACGTAAATATTGTTTCAGAATCATATCCGTATTAATTTGAACTGTAATGGTTCCGATTTGAACAGGCAGATCTATTATGGGAGACCAGTAAAATGTCCCCTAAACGAGATATCTTACACCACCGTAACCGCGTGCAGTTAAATGGTGTTGCCATGAAGGTGACGTGAATCAGATTTCAAGCTAAACATAGACTCGTCAGAAAACATCACACTTTCACATTGTGACGATGTCTACATACACATACATTGCATGTTCTCTACTCCAGGCTAACCATTGGTGACAGTGAACTGCAATGAGTGGCACACTGCTGAGAAGCCTGCGAGAATATAGACCAATATGTCCCAAACGTCTGTTCACAGTTTGCTTTGAAACTGACGTATCTATGGCTACAGATAGCTGACGAGACATGTCGGATGTTCTACTCCGTCTGCTTTTTATGGAGTTATTGCCAAACATCGGTCTTCATTCTGCGTCGCAATTCAGGGGCGATTTGTACTGTAACGTCTACTGATATTTCCGTCATCTTTGGAATCGTTGCCAAAGTCTAGAGATTACACTTTGTGGGTAATTCCAAGTTCTCCTTTGATACTTCCATCTGAGTACACTATATTTTATGCTGCAGATAATTTTTCTACGTAATAAAACATCATCATGCGTCCTCTGTGTCATAACTATTCGGTTATGTCACTGAGTGGCTTACAAAACGCTTGTGAACAATTTTACTTCCTTGCCACCATTCCTTATATACCCCTCTTTTACACTCTCATCATTCTGATGTACTATCAGTGTCATCTGGTGTCTTCCTGTAATTTTCAAATTATTGTTGAAGATATGTGTGAAAATTCTACAAATGAAAATTTTAGTCCACAACTCGACTTCCATTTGATTCTGAATTATCCTTAATTTATGGACATGAGTGTAGATAAAAACATTATGTATTAATGCGTCATCTACATTAGAAATATACAATCGTCTACAATGCAATCAAGTTCTAACCTCTCATCAACAAGTCTAACGATTAATGTCCCATGGGACTTGGATCTGGATGTCTGATTAACAACTCCTTCCTCTAAATATTATCAGTGTCGACGTATTCGTTGATCAGCCAAGTCCTATATGGACGACTGTTGTCGTCCATTACGCCGGAGCAAAATGGGACATCCCGACCTCCATAACGGTCATTTCTATAAGGTTGAAAGAATTAGCCGAGTTCCCCTTGTTCTCTTCACATGTGAACACATCGATAATCAATGTTCAGACTGAATCGCGACTCATTAGTGAAGAGAACATAGATAACACTTCCACAAAGATGATATCATCTATACCATGTCTAATCTGCTCTCCTGTGACCTAGAAAGACGGCGATATAGACTAATGATCTCTTGGCATAATGTCCTGCACATTAAGTTTTTTGTAAACAATATACTTTGAAACTGAAGTACCAGAAGCACACACACAGAACTTATTTGCAAGTTCAGTAGTTTTCTCCTTTTACCGAACCTTGCAATTTGTCAGGTATCAGTCATTATGGTTTGTGATGGCTCTTGCATACCCTGTGAACTTCTAGATTTTGTTCCGATCTCCTGGATTCCACAACCTGGATGGCACATTTTGGAATCATTGAGCCATCTTGCTACCTCCACCTGGGATTGATGGAGGACCACTCCTAAATGCTCTCCATCATAATCCATCATTTAAACTTTATTCCTTACCTTTGTTTATGAAAGTCAAAAATAATCGTAGGTCTTTGGAAAAGAGAGTAAAAATAAAATTGCAGAATGTAGTATTTAATGTGCATTTGTCTTATGTTTTCTCTTAATTTGTATAAGATAAAAGAGAAAATTTTGAATAATTAAGAAAAGCATCTCTTTTTTTATGTTTATCAAATTTCAGTAAAATAGTTCAGTAGTTTTTGAAAAATTCAAGACTGAGCAAGATCTTACCACGCAGCTATACTATATTTAATAAAAGAGATCTGTGTTAAGCTGCACTGAAAATCGAAAAGCATAATTACAAAAAAATCATCAGCTTTTCTCATTGGACATAACATTGAAGTAAGTAGAGTGAGTCAGCATAGGTGTAGTTCTCGTCAATTATCAAAGAATCAAACTTACGATATCAACCACTTTTCATCTGTTGGTTCGATTATGATGCACTTAATAGCAACTGTCGTATGATGTTCAAATTCCAGAGATAATTACATTTTTTAAGAAAACTATCTTCTTCGATATATAATTTGATATTATAGTATGTATAGCTAATGCATTTAAATAAACTAATGTCCATGCATTTTTTTATACTAATTTCCATCTTTTGTCTTTTACAGCAACTCTAGTGATCATGATCAGCGCCATGCCAGCGGTGGCCGTCCGTCGGGAGCGGAAGAAACAGCGAGCAGCAGCAGCAGCTGCTGCAGCAGCTGCGGCCCACTCCAACGGCTACACTACAACAGCAGCGGGAAGTCGCCGGGGCAGCCTCTCGTCCCTCCCGTCACCCTCCACGCGCTCCTCCAGCCTCCTCTCGTCGCCGCTCTCCATGCCGGGCAATTACTACAACTACTTCCCGAGCAACCAGCGGCCCCAGCAGCGCCCCTCTTCCTCCGCCTCTTCTACGGGCGCCCCGGCACCCTCGAGACGGCCCAGCGCCAGCGTCTCCACCATCTCGAGCGCAGCCAGCAACTACGTGAGTGCCCTACACAAGGTCCGCGAGCGGCAACTCGAGACGCAGCGAGAGAGGGCGCGATTTCTGGTCTACACAGGATCGGTGCTGCTGGCCAGCGGTGCCGCCCTGGTCGTCATCGGACTGGTGGCGAGGACGGGTGCCGCGCAGACGGTAGGTCTGCTTTTCATGTGCCTGGGGTCGGCTTTTTGCCTAGCGCGCGTCTTCTGCCTTGTCCCGCGAGAGGAGCTGCCGTTGGTGAAGAGGGCCAGAACTGTGTCCGGCCAGTCCATCTATGTGCCGTCGTCGTCTGCGCACCCCAGTGCGGCCACCACCCCGGGGACGGACGATTCCTCCACCACTTCCTCCTACTACTTCTCTGCGGTGCCGCTGCACCGCATCCAGCAGCAACCGCAGCAGCTCCCTCTATCGCCGGAGACGCCCACGAGCGCTACTGCCCCTCCGCCGCTGCAACCACCCCCACCGGTGGTGCCTGGGGTGCACGGGGCGGTGGGCAGCCACAGAAGCAATCCCTCGAGCCTCTTGACTCCGATGAGTCTTAACAGCATTCCCGAAATGCAGGTTTTGATCACCGATGACAGTCAAAGGTACTAAATCACAAATGTGTATTGGCGAAGCTACCTTCTTCCCATGGCCTGTTTCCTCAAGTTGGGCGTTTTAAGAGTCACTTCTTCCCTTCTTTTCTTTCATCTTAAACATAGTATCGTTTAAGAAAGAAAACAGGGTTTTTAGCTACTGCTGTTGAGGCTGAACATATATATCACATGTCTATTTTCAGAAATGTATGAACTTATGAGGGGGAAATTAACGCATCCTTTTGAAGTATCTTAATGATTAATATGACCATGGTTAAGAGAAGGAAGAGAAGTTGAACTGTGGCCTTGAAACGCCATTCTTTAAGGAAACAGACTGTAGATGGCCACACGTTCCATTCTCTTTCAAGTGCCAACTGGTGCAGCCCAAACTGCCAAAAATGTTCTTTGCCTTAACCAGAACGCAGTGCCAGATGTACGATAAATTTTACCATGCTATCTTAATATTAAGAGAGCCAGAGTCTAATTTGAAGTTGCACCAGAAATACTTCGACTAACCTTTGATTCTGAACTTAAAAGATGTGAAGTTGATTGTAAGTCATAAACTTTGCAGGATACTTTAAGAACAGTTAGGAATTTTTAAGGTATATGGAGACCTCTTTAGTTTTTTTTTCTTTGTGTTTTTGTATAAATACTAATTCTTACTTCTCGTAAGAGAGAACTCGTCACATAATGACACTTATTTCCTCCTTTAATTTAATATTCAGTTATTTTAACAGAAATTGCTAACATTCGATTTTGTTTCGTTAGTATGTCTTTGTAAACTGTTTTTGATAAATTAATTTGTGTTAATTTAATTCGTACGAATTAGTTTTTTGGGTACCTGAAGTTGTCATTGATTATTTTGACATTATATGTCAGCATGTACCTTAAAATTTTAAAAATGCTGGTCAAAAATGATATAATTTGATCAGCTATTAAGCTTTTGTTCATCGATAGGAATCTTGTACGCGTACAAACATGCATGAATACGTGAAGTAGGTTCTATTTATTACACGTGAAAACATGCATGGATACGTGAAGTTAGTGTCGTTGTCTTAAAGTCGCGAGTTGTAGACGCGTGTGCGATGCATTCACAAATGTTCGGAAAATCGAACAATGCAGTTGCAGTAGCAAATAAAATTCTCTAACAACGCTGTATCGCAGTAAGAATGTCTAGGTAAGTTTTATACTGTAATTTACTTGACTATGATCAACTTTTCACATCTTAATACAAAATTTTTTTAAACAATAAGAAAAGATAAAATGTTATATTTATTAATGTTATCCATCATTAAATTTCTTAAAAAAATATAATTTTTGAAATAAAAAAATTGATAAGATAATTAATAGTTATTTAACTTCCCCTACGTTGAGACAACTATTTGTTCATATTCAATTTAATAATTCAAAAAATTTCATTGTTGTTTTCCGTCTTTCATTATCATAATCTTGTACAGATCGGTTGCAGTCAATGAAATGGCTTCAACGGGACGCTACTCGAAACAAATTTGGACATTCAGTAATTTGCCTCGATTATATAACTTACCTTTCATACATTTTGTGGTTGACAATTCTATAATATTTAATTATGTTTTCCATCAGAAAAAAAAATGTGTAACTTTCTTTAAAAAAAAATACCAAATATTTATCACAATTGGCACTCTAGTTCGTTACTTGGGCGTGTGGCCTTAACAATCAGTTTGTGTTTGAAAGCAATTAATGCGCTTTTGAGTTGATAGGTAACGCCACCTGGTATCAATCATAGTTAACCACCGAAGTTGAAGTTTCAGCAGTTGCATAATATTGGAATGTTCTTCTCTGAAGACGCGATAATCGAACACTTTTTAAGAATTTTTTTAATTCAAGAATATCAGGATAGGCGTTAGTAACTAGATGAGATGACACTAGTTATGTTCTACCGTATTCTAAATTTTGCACTTGCCTGCTGCTCTTAAATTAAGCTTTCTTTTTTCTTAATTATATTTTTGGCATTTTTTTTATTTACTATTCTTTCGCAAACATTTTTAAAACGTTGCATATTGTAAGAAAACTTTCTTCTAAAAATTCCATTTTTTTTATTTTTTATTTTAAAATTTAACCTGATTTGAACATGGAAGCGGACGCTAGGCAAAATTACCCGTACGTCAACTAAATTCTTGAATTGGATATTCTGTTGAGGAGCTGAAACCTAAACTTACACACCATTTTCCGAAATAGATATCAGAAGTGAAGCACAAAAAATTCAGAGGGAGTATTTATTTATTTTTCTGAATCAAATAAATTTGCACCATAATTACATCGGGAAAAATTTAATGTTTAAACGAAACTTCTAAACAAATAACTTAACTAGTATTTTGTTTTCATAGTTTTTTTTTTTATTCATAAAGGAAATCCATGTAATAAATTGCTAAGAGAAAATGATTTAGACAAAGACATTCACATTATTTCAGTATCAGCATGTAGATATAGAGTTTTAAATTTTTTTTAAAAAAAAAAATTGGTTTGTAAACCTTTAAGATATCATTATTAAAATATTTTCTTTCCATGCTCATACTTACCAAACAGATGGAAATCCCTCAACGAGCAAAACTTCTCTCTTTTTGTATGTTTTCTAGATTTTGTTTCTTTTTTCTAATAGTTTCACATTTCAGTTCTTCGGTTTCCGCGAAAAACTGCTTCCATGGTCTGATTGGGATTTTTAATTTTATCTCATTCTAATATGTTTTTGCAAAAGGTTTTTACGAAAATTATTATATTTACCAACTCTAATTGCAATTTTTTTAAATAAGAATAAATTCGAAAATAGTATATTTTGTTGAATCTAATATTAAGAAAAATGTTTCAAATTTCCCTTAAGAAATAAAGGTGTACCATATTTATTCTACAGCTTACGATTTAATTAAGCTATGATTGTTTGTACACATTTTTGCACACTATGTAATATTTATATTGGGACCAAAATATAGTGCTTCATTTCTGTATCAAAGTATTTGTTGTGCTATGTTTTAATGACATATATGTGGCTTCATCTTGTTTCATGTTCATTTCATGTGCAATCCAGCAAAATTAATAATTTTCATTCATTATTCTGGCTGTCAATCATTTTAAATTTTATCTTTATAACTGTATGTAATGGTATTTATGTTTTTGTAATACTGGATTGTATATTTCTGGAATTTAAATGCCCTGTTACAATGTAATTGGGATGATATTACCCAGTACTTTTTCATTCATTTCATAGTCATTACTTTTTAATGCAATCCTTTCGATTTGTTTTTGTTCTTAATGTCTAAATGTAAAAATATTTATCAAGTATTCTTACTCTGTTTAATACATATTTTTTCTAATAATTTACAAACATTGAATTGTCAAAATTCTTATGATGAATTTTACTGTATTACGAGTCTGTTTTTGTTTATTTTTACACATATTACTTGACAAATATTGTATCACTTTGCTAGTTCTTTCATTTTATATATATATATATATATATATATATATGTCTTCATTTAAAGAAATTTCTAGTATTTATTTGAATAATGAGAAAAAAAAATTATTTAGTTTGCACTAATTAGCATAGGACCACTTTGCTTATTGCCTTCTTTAAAAATCGCGAAAAAGGATTTTTTCTAGCAAGAAGAACAACAACGAAGCTCATTGCTGCAAAATAAATTAAGCTATGCTTTCGTCCCATTGAATAAGGGACAGTGGAATGCAAAATAAAATGGAAAAAATATTACTGTAAAAAATTGTTGTAGAAGAGTTTATCTGAAAATCGTAGACGAATTTATCAAAATTTATTCTAAAAAAACAAATTTAAAAAATTTAAAAAATTTTTTTTAATTTGCTTTGATTTTTTAATAATAAATGTTTTGTTGTTTTCGAAAAATTTAATTTTTTTCAAGGCGTGCATACTTAATAGCCATTCAAAATACGGATAGGTCCTCGAACATATTAACATGCGTGAAAATATTACTTTAAAATGTAACCCATATTTAATTTTAAATTTTTATTTTTTCCGCATTTAAAAAAAATTACCCGTATTCAAATAAAGGAACAGGGATGTCATTTTCAATTTAAAGATGTTTTACTACAACTTTTATTCATCACGGTAAAAAGATATTCAAACCAAATTTATACAACAAATAATTGGACTAATTTAAATTTGCTGAGGTTCTATTTTTGCCCTCACCTTTATTTATCGCCAAATTGGAGAACTATTATCCTCATTGGGTAGAAATTCAATGTAGAAAAGAAGCTGTATGGAGCAATTTGTTTTTCTTTGGCAAAGGTGTGGGCTAAAATAAGGTTTTATCTAAAAAATTTATTAATAATTATTTATAGAATAAAATTTTTCACTCAAATGCTATTTAGACTATTAATCTCAATTCACCAAAAATTACTGGGTCCGTCGCCAAAAGCCCTCGCTTAGCTTCAAAATGCGGCTTAAATAAACGATCTATCTCATTGCAGCAATGAGTAAAACTGAAAATGGGTACTGACCCAACTTTAAGTGAGAGAGAGCTTGCTTTGCTTCGCTTTGGTCTTATCGTTTCTTTTTCTGTTAGAAATGCTGCGTATTTGCATTTTACGAATAATTCTATGCTCGCCAAAATATCTATGGCTGGCGCCAGTCCTGATCCTTTCGAAAAGCAACAATGAATTACGTCGAACTCTTTCAAGTTTTCCATCAAGTAACCACTTGAACAATACGCGAGAGTACGCGAGAATCTGATTAAAAGTTGATAATTGTGTATATAGTAATAAGGGAATCGTCTCACAATGTATACAAAGAAAAGATGAAACTTTCTCTAGTTTTTTAGGGAGAAATTTTTGATTCAGTAGCTAGGATAGAAAGTAGTTGAAAATTGTCAACAAACTGCTGATGTTTTAGAAAACTAAGCGGAAGTCAGATTCTTGGTTTCTACCAAAATCAAAAAATAAATAACTAAAAAGTGAAAATAATATCGAATGAACAGTAGTAATATTTGTTGCCATCAACAAAATCAAAATCTAATTGATTTATATTTAAATGAAAATTTCATCTGATTTTACCCTTAGTCATTCGGGAAAATATTTCGTCAAAAGTACATTTAATTTAAAATTTAATATCTGCTGAAAAAATTATATTATTCGTATTATTCAATTAATTTTTTTTATTGAAAGTATTTATTAACCATGGACTTTTTTTTTTTTTACTCTTTTATTATTATAAAGGAAATTTATTGAAATAAAAACTACTAAAATCTTCGTTCGAGAATAATTCTAAGTTTTTCAAACGACGTAGAACTATTCTAGGCAAATTAAAATTTTGGACTGAACTACAAATTCATCACATCAGTATATGACAAGGAGTAATTAATTTTATAGTTTTACAATCTCTTCCGATGCTCAAAAATAAAAACCAAGTTTATCGTTAAAAATAAAAATATTTAGGGAAAAAAAATGTGTTAAAATGACTCACTTTTGTAACTTTTATATATCTTCTTAGCACTTTGGAAGAAAAATATCACGGAATACGGTATAAAGCAATAAGTCGAGAATGGTCTCTTCGTAACTCTACGAGTGAATATTATTTTATGTAAATATAGAAGAAGAACTTACTAATATAATTCACGACAACGTTATTTTTACTAGCAACTGCAACGTTTACCCTCTCGTGGCTTCAAGTTGCTTGGCGCTTTGTATTTTGAATATCACCTCATGGACGTGCAACCAAAAAAAGATAAATTCATCTCAATAATTCCACACAATATTTTATCTACAAAGATGAATAGCTCAACAACTTAGTAAAGAACTCCAAAATATGTCTCTCTCTTAGAGATATTATTATGCTACAATCTTATTAATTTTGAAGTTTCGAGTTCATAGTACATAGAACAATAATTTATTGCTGGCCTAAATTTCAAAATATCTTATATCATTACTACTCAATAATAAGCCTATAATTTTTTAAATTAAAATTTTTATTCATTTTTCATTTTATAATCCTAAGTAGTTACTCAAAACTCAGAAAGAAAATTAAGATAAAAATCATTAAATAACGCTTACGAGCTATTTAACTCCTTTCGAATACTTTAAAAATATTTTACCCGTATATTCATCTACATAATATAAATTTGAATTTTTTGTGTAAGAAAAATTATATGTAACTTTAAATGCCATTTTTCAGAACTACTACTCTTACGCCATCAAATATAAATATAGTTTTCAAATACTGAAAATAAATAGTCTTCCAAACGGGGCATTCAATATACATTTTAATTTATTCCATAATGTAAAATAAGAAAAGGGAAAAAAGTTGTCTGCTCTCATCTCGTAACAGCTTATGCAAAAAAAATTGCAAAACAATAAAGATATTTATAAGTTTAAAAAAATCGCACAACTGAACTAAATGAAAAATATTTTGCAACAACTGGTAATCGGGAAATCGAGTGAGGAGCAAGTCTATTGACGAAAACGTTTTTTTCTTTCAGGAAGTTCTTTTTTAAGTTGTCGAGCGAAATAGAAGTAATAAGCCTCTCTAGTAAAATGTTAGAATACATATCATGACGTATGTAGAAGCGAAACCATTTTTAGATAATTTTAATTGGTTGCATCCAGTGGCAACGCTGTTGAATAATAAATTAAGAAAATAATGACTCAGAGGAAGCAATTTTTATTTCAGTGCAGGTGTCTTTTTCCTCCTGTCTTGTTTTCTTTTTTTTTTCAGACAAAAGTTCTATTTGATGTTTGCTTTTGTCTCATTTAACTCAAAATATGTTGTGAATTAAATCAAAATTCTGTGAAAGTATACTCAATGGTTATTCCAAAATCATTTGAGTCACTGAGTACTTTATACGTATTTTTAAGATAATATATGTCTTTTCGAATGATGATTAAATGTAATATATTTAAGAAATATACTAAATTTAAAAATTATGTTTATTTGTTATGTTAGCGTTCTAAAGAAGTGGTTCCTCGTATTTAATATGTAGTTTTAATTTGTTAGAAATTCATTTTACGTTATTACAAGAATATGGATAAATACATATCTTACGGAGTCTAGCTGCAAATGCATGTTGAACTAATTTAATGAAAAATAAAAAGACAGTCGTTTGATAGATTTTAATTAAGCCTTATTCTGAAAAAAAAAAGGGGGTTAGTTGTATGAATTGTTGCGGTATCTAAATAAACCAATACTTAGACATCACGCGAAGGCGATTATTTTGGAGTGATCGATTATGTACTGGAGTTCGAAATGGAAGGTGCACGGTTCGAACCTTCCTACAGAAGTAAAAGCATATTTCCTTGATATTTTGAATTTTTTGTATTATTTTATATGAATGTAATTCAGTAATATTCTATATAGCTATAAGATTATATAATTAACTACCATCTTTTAAACATCAAATGAGGAAGTAATTCAATTTCGATATTAAATCCTTAATGAGATGAACTTTCATAAAAATCTTTAAAAACTAAAAACAGTAATGTGTTTTTTGCATTCAGTTTGAGAATTTGGATTGTTATTTTCAAAGTATAAAAGGAACCATAGCTTTTGAACAGACATAAGAAAACTAAAACATCCTTGGGATTTTTTATAATGTACTCTCTGAGTAGCCAACATATCGTCGGTCTAATTATCGGACTGCGTAACTCCATATGGGATGCTAATTTGATACAGTAGAGCTAGGCGCCAAGTTTTTGTTTATGTTCGCCAAGATAGCCGATAATATTACAATATGGTTTACTTTGATATTTTTATCGTGCGATAATGTGGTTGTCATGGGGATAATGTATATTAGTGTTAGTTTTTTTTTTTTTTTTTTGTGGGGGGGGGTCCCCCCCGCGGGAGCTCTGCTCAGCAAAAGTAACACATTGTTACAAATTTTGTATAATGAACGCTTAAAATAGTGTAAATAATTTATATCTGGAAGTGTAATACATTAATATTACTTTCTGTTGTATTTATTTTATGTTAAAATCTTGCCACCACCTCTCCCTTCGAAATCTAGTTTTGTCTAGTCTATGAAATTAAAAAAAAGTAGTGATTACACTGACCGAGGAATAAATTAAAAGCGGAGCGCGCACTGAGGCATGGCGCAGACAAAACAAAAGGATTAAGGAATCGCGCCAAAAAGCGCTTGGCGCGTTGCACTCCTACATCAAATCAGTTACACCGGTGGAGTTACGCAGTCTGATAATTAGGCCGACGATATGTGTGAGCATTAATTTCAAGAACTCAATCCTTTTTTGTAGATATGTCTGTAATACATTATTCCCAAGAACTTAGTGAAAACTGAGCATTATACTACAGTGATAACGAAATATCTAGAATCAAAGTACAGTTGTTTTTTAAAAGTAGTCTATTACTTTGTTAGTTATTTTAATCCTACAGAAATATTCTTATAAACAATGCAGATCGTTTAGTTTACAAATCCCTGGTTTTTTAGAAAATACCCAAAATCGTTTAACTCGTTTGATGCGTATTAATTCTTCTGCAAATATTGTACAAAGAAAAAATAAATACTCAGTTTCTGTATAATAAAATTTGCTATAAACTGTTGATAGCATTGTTATGTTTGCAAATATCTATTGTTTGTAGTTGCCTAAATATAGCTGCTATTGCTGTAAGCTATGCTCTGTTTGTTGACAAGATGAATATATAAATGTATATATGTACCGTTCATTAGAGAATATTTAGTTCTGAATTTTGAATTGAATCGCTAATACTAACTGTGCTTCTTGAAAGGGACCTAAACTGTTACATTTACTTAAGTTGAAATGAAATTTTAATTAGTGCTTGAATATGTGATTGTGAAAATAGTAGTGATCTGAAGCTTAACAGTTGTGCATGTAATTTTTATAATGTTAATTTTCTTTTTTATAAGCGTTTTTTTTTTAATCAAAAGAGGTATAAATTAAACCATATTTCATTTGATCTTTTTAGTTTCTTTAATTTGAACTGGTATAATTTTTCATCAAGTATAGAAATACTTTTTCTGCTCATTTTACACACATATTTTTATTCACTTCATTATTATCATCATATATATATTTGTACATTTATGTAAAACTATATCTAAGCTATTTTCATTCAATCCATGATGAGCAATCAATTTTCACTTCTTAAACTATTTGTGATAAAAGCAATAACGTTCAACGAATGTGGAAGAAACTGTTGTAAAGACTAAACATTTAAACTTTTCTCATCAAAATAAATAAACATAAACATTAATACTAAGCAATATCAACTGATATTTGCCATTTCCATACACCACAAACTGCACTGTTAGCGAACAAAAATTTTATTGCAAAGAATTGTTTCATCAGAACGGCAAAATTTTTGCAATGAGATTACTATTTTCATTCCTGAATTAGGATTCTCACTACACAAAAAATGTAAGTTCACAACTATATTAATTTCTCAATGGATATTCGAATTTAATAAATATCGGTATATTATAAATAAACATCGAAATATAAAATAATTTTCAAAAAAAAATTTTCTTCTAAAGTTTTATTTCAACGCGTCCCGACAGAATTATATACATAATAAGATCAAGACTTCATTGTAGTAATCTAGATTTTATTTGTATCATTGAAAAAGAGTTAGCCATAAAGCATTTTCAAATTGTTCACACTATTCGAGTCGCAAACGTAAACTGCAGTTTGTGAACTTCATTTTAAACATTTGCAATAAAAATGTGAGGCTTAACATAGTATCAAAGTTTCAAAGTGCTTGGCAATTATATTCATATCTACAAAATCATTTCCAGAACATAACATGAGACAATTCTTCACAGTCTTTCTGCTTATATAGTCACGAAAACACATAAATAGAACTAAATATATTAAAATTAATTTTTTGGCTATATTTTTCTCAATTGTTTCTCACTATTATATACAGGAATTATAAAAGTATTGCTTCCTTTCATAAATTACATCTTTGCTGTGTTAACCTTTTTATATACAATGGACTGAATCGTATAGTTCGTGTTTGCCTTAGTGAAGATTGCGTAGTTTTGTAAAAGATTTACTTTTATCAACATATTTCTTCTGTATAATTCTAGAGGCCAAAGACATACGAGCAAATAAATGCTCGTTCATAGTTTCCCTTTCAATGAAATTGAATGTGCAAGAAAAGTTGTTCGTTGAAATAAAAAATTTAAAAAAAGAGCAACTTAAATCATTAACTGGTCGATTGATGTTTGTAAGAACATCTTTAAGGTAAAGATGAACCGAAGACAGTCGGATGACTCCGACGCTGTTAGATCATGTTCACATGTGAACAATGTTAGAGTTTATTTCTTTATTGACATGTCCACGATATTCATTATTGTTGCATAGAAATAAATTTACTGTTTTTATATTAAAATGAAGTGTTGGTCTCTTTTCTTTCTGTGTTATTTATACCTTCAATCTTGTCAGTGTTTCTAGCATGCAACACATAAAACTACAACAAGATACACAGACCACTAAAATAATTTGAAACGAAGTGATCGAACCACAAAAACAAGTAATACATAAAAAAAATTTTAGTCAATTAATATTCAGGTCAACAAAGAAAAATTTTATTTTAGTTACTTTTTATCATATAATTACAATTAATATAAATATGTATATACATATGACAGAATCACAATATTAAGTGGCAATTGATTTTTATTAATTATCATTAAAGTATCATATTGTCATGTAAAACAATCGTGTCTATAAAATTTCAGTTCAACTGAATGCTTTAAAATGTGAGAAAAAAAGTCTTTCATAGTTTTGACTCAAGTTGCTAAAAATAAAGTCAACGTGACTATAACTGTAATTCTTTGAATAATTAGTTTTAATCAATTAATTTTTATTAATTATAATTAAAGTACCGTATCGTCATCCAAAATAATCGCGTATATAAAATTTCAGCTGAATCGAGTGCTTTGAAATGTATTTTATGAGCGATTGAAAATTTGAACAAGATATAGGGAGATTGTGGACTAATAGTAGTAATTGAATAATATGATAGCTTTGTATCATTTTATATTTACTTGTTTAAAAAAAAGCGTTTCAAAAAAGTAAATGAAAAGCAAATCTCTTTGGATTTTAATTTTATTCATTATACTGCATTAAAATCTAGCCATTTGGGTCTCTTTTCAGTGGTTATCAATGCCCCCCAATGATTTTTCAAATTCATTTAACAAACTATCTATTTTTAATGTGTATCATTAAAGACAACTTGTTCATGATTTAATGTTGACTCAAAGAGGCTTTTGTTGTGTTATTTAGCGATGATTTATAGTTTCTTACCAGTATACAAGAAAAACATGAGCAATAAATTGTTCTAATTCACATTATTCTACTGAATTTATTTGTTTTTTTTTTCGAGATTTCGTATATTAATAAATTTACCATCTATTTATAGTAAAACGGCTATATATATATAAAAAGGCTGTTCAAAAAATATGGCAATGATTTAATTTTTTTTAAAATCAGAACAAATTAGTTTTGAAAGAACATATGAACACAAATATGAACCTTCCAGATCAGATAGCACAATCCCTTCTTGAAGTTGGCATTTAACTCTTTCAAAATTTTCTTACAATGATGGTGAGATGATAAATACAATCACGTGTTCTTCTTTTCTACTCGTAAAATTAAAATCTCTGCAAGAAACAAAAGTTGGCAACAGTGAAGCGCATAAGCTGATTGGCTGGAAACACGTGATTACATTGATCATGTGTCTATGACGTCACATAAACTTATGAACTGATTAGCTGGAAGCACGGGATTGTAGCTGTCGTGTGAGTATGACGTCACATGAATTTAGCTCATTAGAGGAATTATTATTTCACACAAAATATATGGTGTGGCGGGTCGCTAAAAAACTGTCTATTCAAATTATAATAACCCCGGCATACCTTTTTCCTTATCTTTTAGCATGATCTTGTAGAATCATCAAATAATAAAAATAATAATCGGACATCTTTTAATAACTCACAATCATCACAATTGAATAAAATAACAGCACTGTTAATAGCACTAAAATAAATAAATTGGAAGAGCAATTGGTTAATTAACTGGTTGATTAATTCTCATAGTAAATTAACTTGTTAAAAGACTTTTCTCTTTTCACATAATTCGATGTTTTGCAAAACTAAAAATAGCCTAACTAATTTATGTATCAAATTTCATTCAGATCCAATCATTATTGCCAGAGATATTCGAGAAAAACTGAAAGAGAGAGCCATGCATATTTGCTATAAAACATAGGACTTTAATACTTCAGCAATTCTCATCGCAATTGAAAAAAATTATGAAGAAATTATTGTGAGAAAATTTTAATCTTAATCGGATATAATTTTATTCTAAGGAATTTAAGAGGTGGTCCTGTAAACAAAAAATTTCGAAAACAAATGTCAACATTTCATTCGAATATTGCATAAAATACTACTAAGCAAATGCAACGCACTGAAACCTACTTACTGTTATTGCAGTTGAATCATAATAAGAATAACAAAAAATAGAGCAGTATTCGAGCAGATTCAAAGTTCCACAAACACAAAAACTTAATTTCAATCTATCTATATTCATTTCGAGATTCGAATAGCATATCTAGCGAATACTATATAAAACTGTTGCTAGATAATTGAATGTCGCTATATTCAAGTAAGCAGACAAAATAAATGCAAATAAAACAAGTTATCAGATAAAATAATAGCAAATTAAGCCACGTGACAATTAATTGTTTACATTACACACATAACATAATGAGCAAAATTCATGTGAAATCATAGTCACATGATAACTCAGTCACGTGTTTTCAACCAATCAGTTCATAAATTATTTCGACGTCATAATTATATCATAAATGTAATCACACGTTTCCAGCCAATCAGTTCATGTGCTTCACTGTTGCCAACTTTTGCTTTTTGCAGAAACTTTCTTTTAAAAGGTACATATTTGTCAACTACAGTGGACCACAAAAGTGTTCGTACACTTGTAAGTGGAAGTGTTCCTGCTTGGGGGTGTAAATCGACTTCAAAATTAGGTAATTTGTTATTTTTTGATGGTATTGTGAGCATGAGCTTTATTTAAATATTTTAAAGATAAATTTTAAATTATCCACTCCAAATTTGAATATTGGAGACGACTTCATTTTTTAACAGGATAATGACGCCAAGCGCACTGCTCACAATGTGCACTGCTGGTGCCTCTATAACTGTCCTCCAAAACTGAAAACACCTCTCAATCACTTTATTTAGCCCAGTAGAATATATTTGGTGAGAACTTGATTTGAAAAAAGAAAACATGACGTATAGACACGTAATGGGAAGTAAAAACAATAATCACAGAAGCATGGAAGAAAATCGATGCAGAATTTACAAAAAACTGATTAAATCTATATCAAGACGCTTAACAGTTGTTGTGGACACTAAAATGTATCCTACTAAGTACCAAATTAAGAAAAAAATACATTATTTAAAGCTATGTTGAGATTTTTGTTAAGTGTATGAAGACTTTTGAGGCATAATTTTTTAGTAGCTTTTTGATTATTAATTTTTAAAAATAATAGTTATACTATTTTTTTTAAAAATTGATTATGTCATTCCATAAAGAACAAGTTGCAGATATAATTAAAAAATGACAATTTCGATATATTAATTTTTTACTTGTCGAAAACATTAAATTTTATTGAAAATTGCAGTTGTACGAACACTTTTGTGGTCCGCTGTATATAATAATACACATAGTTAAACAAAATGCACATAATTTAAAATATCCGTAAAATGTGTAAGATTTTTTTTTTTTAATTTTGAAAACTGTTTAAAGAATTTTAACAGGTGAACTCTTTACCCAATCATATCAAATTTTAAATGTTATTTAAACTTTACAAGTTGAACAACTAGTATGTCAATTTTTAATCAATGGGAAACACGTGGTTCCCTTTATCATGTGACCATCATGAATTTAGTCCATTACAACAATTACATACATAAATTAATAAAAGGCACTGAAGAATATTGAATTAACCTCAGAGTTCATATCCAAACATTGAAACACATTGAATTAACTTCAATTCATAATCAAAGATATTAATCGCATTAATTCACTTATATATAAAAATAAACTAATTTGTGGTTTAATTAAGTAAATTAATTCCCAACGTAAATTAATTTCTAAAAGATACTTTTTCCATTATGGAATCTGACTTTTCATATAAAATTAACCAAAAAATCAAATTTTATAAGAATCAGAGCTTAAATTTATGTGTTAAAAGGGTTTATAAAAAATCAGTCCCTCTAAGTTAAAACAAATATCTCAAAAATTGGATAGACATTCATTAAAACTCAAGATTAAAAAAATTTTATTCATCACTTTTCAAAATTTCTTTGCACCAAAATATAGATTTTTCTTCTTGAAACACGGGAAAACAGGAAAATTGATAGTATGAAAAAAATACAAGTTATTAAATAGTTATCATGAAAGATTAACTGCACTGTACCAAAGTTTCAGTATATTTGGATTCCTATTGCCTAACAATCTTTAAATCTAAAATTTTATTCAAATCCCGCCAACAGTTTAGGAAATATTCAATTTTGAAGTTACGATACGAAAATCAGGAAAATTTTAGACGCTATCTTATAAGATAGCGCCTATGTTCTTATAAGTGCCGTAGTTTTTGTAGATACAAGTTCTATAAAAACTACAGCAACAAAATGCAGATCAGGAAAAAAGTGCCTAAAATTATAAAGATTTTAGGCGCTATCGTATAAAATATAAGTTCTACAAAAACTACGGCAATAAAATACAGATGACTCAATAACGTACTATTAACTCCAAGACTAAATTCAAACTGTATAATAATCTTCAGAAATTCTATTTTTAATCAGTTACAGAATGGGTATAGTAAATGATTTATATATATTCTAACAAATCTATTATAATCAAATAATTATAACTTCCAAACGATTTTTAAATTAAAAATTGTTTATCACAAAATGTTCCAGAAATTCATTTAACGTTAGGGAAGACCCATTTATTTAATCTTCTCTCTCTCTGAATCAGAAACTTTCAAGCTAATTTCAAAATAATTTAATTTAAATTGATACCACTATAGAGAATTCGTTGTTTGAAGAGAAAAACGGTATCTTTAACATTTTTTTAAAGTTAACTTAGAATTTTTATTAATTTAATTAATTAACCCACACACATTAAACACATATGCTTATTTAATTCTCTGAAATCTATATTAATAGTAAAATTAGTTTTATTCAGCTGTGATGAAAACTGCAAATTTATGTCATTTTTTGATGATTGCACATCACCATTAGACAAAAATTCCCTGCCTTAATTACAGGTCTCAGTTCACACAAAATTCATTTTAAAACTGAGTACAAAGTAGGAATTCCTGCGAAATTAATTGCTGATTCTAACTTGATTTTACTGCGGAGAAATCTGAAACTATATGCACGTTCAAATGAAAAACTTCCAATGAGATATCTTGTACTCTCTAGTCTTTTATTCGTTCTATGTTGGACTGGAATTTCTTTAACTTTAAATTTTACTTTTGAAAACGTTAAGCATTGAGCGAGAATTTATCAAATTCTCAAACTGTGTTAAAGTAAAACCGAGCTCTAGAATGTCATATTGCATGCAAGATCGCGCAGGAATACATATCCTGAACCGACAGGAATAAACTTTGACGTCTTATACATTCCATATGAACATAAAATATTAATTGATGCAATATCGTACGTTGCATCTGGAAACTCTCTCTCTTACCAGTAGAACTACTTCTCGTATGATTTAGATGCCTTTTGAATTTGTATTCAGAAGAATAAATGATTTCGATCTCGCACAATACACTAGATAAGATTTAGTTAAACGTAATTAGATTTCTGTTAATACTACGGTCTGTGTTTATATACTCGTAGTGTGCGGGGAATTAAAACAAGAAAAATATAAATATAAGCGTCTCTACTTATTATAAAACTCTTTCCAGGTCACAACGAAAAGTTTACCAAACCACTTACCTTCCCAAATTTCAAAGAATGCTTGTAACCGTTCCCCAACAGTCTGGTTATTAAACTCCGGGAGCTCCGCACACGACATACTGCGACCCAAATCCAACCTTAGAACAGATGCCATGACACAAACACTAGGAACAACCACAAACACAAATGATCAAGCTAATGAATTTACTTATTAATCTATCCTACTTAAGAGTTATGAGGATAAGATCAACTATAATGTAAATAATCGAAATTTGTTTTATCTGAAAGAATGCAGACACACAGACAATTTCTGAAAACCGGCTTCTCAAAAAGACAAACGCTCCCGAGAATACATTGAGCCTAGGTAACGACGTATCGCTAGTAGATAAATCTAATTTTCGAATGGTAAATATCCTCACTGCTAATGGACTAAATTCATGATGGTTACCTGATAACGGCAATCACGTGTTTCCCATTGATTAAAAATTGACATACTAGTTGTTCAACTTGTAAAGTTTAGACAACATTTAAAATTTGATGATTGGATAAAGAGTTCACGTGTTAAAATTCTTCAAACAATTTTCAAAATTAAATGTATATATATATTACATTATACAAATACCTTTAAATTAAGTGCATTTTGTTTAACTATGTGCATTATTATATCGTTGACAAATATGTATTTTCTGAGAGAAAGTTTCTGCAAAAAGCAAAAGTTGGTAACAGCACAGTTGGAAGTACATGAACTAATTGGCTGGAAACGCGTGATTATATTTATGATATAATTATGACGTCGCATTAATTTATGAACTGATAGGTCGAAAACACGTGGCTCAGTTATCATGTGACTATGACGTCACATGAATTTAGTCCATTGTTAACCTTTCAATTAAATAAGAGCTACCCACTTCTCTACCGCTCCCTCATTCATTTTTACATCATAAAGCTTAATCTGCATTCTACCTTTTCTCTGTAAGGCGGTGGCAGTCAAACTTTAAGTGAAACATCAAAGAATATTATTCCATACTATTTTAAGAGGGAATCCTCACGAAATAGTTTGCTACACGCTCTATAAATAAGTAAAGAAAAGATAATTGCATCTTTTATCTAATAATCTAAAATAAGAATTTGTGGAGTGTTTTGATAAGTAAGAAACCTTTCATTAAGTAATCGATTGGCTTTTTGCAACATTGTGTACAAAAGAGGAATAATGCCCGCGGCGATGATGGTTTAATCATTTGCAAGATTTCAATAGTCTCATCAATGGGAAGAAAAACACAGGATAATCGTCATGTTGTACAGTCCGCTATCAGAATCGTTCCTACAATATTATCACATATAAACGGGAAACAATTGGCAATAGTGAACCCGCTAAGAAAGTAACACACAAAGGACCTCTCTCTCTCTTTCGTTTCAAGTCGGACCAGACAAATCATTAATAGATAAGACCAAATAATCGTTCGTCAGGAACGGGCAAATCCGATGTCGACCCAATCCTCTATTCGGGAAGTTTCAGAGTCTCGAATGGATATGAAAATCATTTAAGAGAACGCTTCCACTAAACGAATTTGAGTTAGCAACGCCCTTTAAAAGTTCAGCCTTTAATTCCGAAATACATGTGGATCCGTTTGTACACATGCAATAGTTACTGACAGAAGCAACCGGGAGCCATGGAATGGCTTTTGTGACATTCAGATGTATGTCACGTTTTTTTAGTGTCAGATTACCATTGTATCTGGGTATGGAGTGTCTCTGGACGGCAATTCTAATCTGACTTTTTTTTTATCATGGCAAAACTCCTAAGCAATGGATATTATGGTCTGGAGAAAAATATCTTTTGATAGTGGGTTCTCTCAAGCAGTTAAACTAGTTTCAAGGTAGAATGACATCTCAACAGTATATTGAGGATATTCTACTGCCTAATGTGTTACCATTCCTTGTTAGGAATTCTAAGAAAGAGATAATACCCGGCCACTTAGCGCATAAGTTTTCCAGGGATATCTGTATCATATGCAAACGCTTTGGGGGCCTTCCTACTTTCCGGATCTGTCCCTTATAGGAAATGCCTGAGAATAGATGAAATGCAAAGTGCTAAACATTCGAGATTTAGAAAGCCCTGTAAAACAGGAGTGGCCCATTCTTCCCTTTGACAGCATCAAACTTATGTTTGACTCAATATCGTCTCGAATTACGCCCTGTACTAAAACACACGTTGGTGTAACTCCCCATTTAAAAGAACTGATATATAGCTCGTAACTTTCTCATTAGTTTCTCTTCTACTCTGTTTTTCAAATTATTTGTGGCTTTCATTAGGGATTGCAATACCGGTACACTGGGATACCGAATAACGGTATTTTGAGCGATTTGCACAATTTAGAAATACCGGTATTCACAAGTTTAAATACCGGTTTTTCGGTATTTACTAGAATTTTTTTTTTCTTAAAATTGCCTCCCCTATATGTTCAGGGATCACCAACATCGCAAAATAATATACCGTAAAATCCGGCGTATAACGCGCACTTTGAACACAAAATATGAGATCGGAATATAAGGGTGCGCGTTATACACCGGGTATAAAAACGATAGCTTTAAAAATAACTAAAGAGATGAGCATTAAAAATTTTTTTACTTTTACACATATCGAAATACTGCTTATTTAAAAGAAATAATATACCTTATGAACTAAAAGAGTTCTAATTCTAGATATATACTATTATTTCAAAAATGTGGCATAATATCTCGAATAAATGACTTCAAAATATAAGAACGTTGTATACTAAAATTTCAGATTTCTTTTTAAAAAGCGGGGTGCGCGTTATACGGCGAACATACCTCAAAATTAAAAAATGCAGCTTGAAAATATGTGTGCGCGTTATACACCGGTGCGCGTTATACGCCGGATTTTACGGTACGTTTTTATTTTTGTGTCTCCCTAAAGGGCGAAATTAATTAAACTGTAAATACAAAGTTGTATCGTACAGTCAAGAGAAGTGATAAAATATGTGAATCATCCAAAGAGGCGGGCCAAAAATATCCTGTTACAGCTCAGGGCGATACTGCACACGCTCAGGATTCATAGATCAGGATATTCATATCTGTGAAAACAAGGTCGTAATTGTGAAGAAAGCGCGTAATATTTTGATATTTTTTTAATAGGTGAGTTTGTTATTCACACTGTATTCGCATATCGTACACTTTAGGGTTCAAAATATTTTTTATATATTAATTATATATATATACTCATAAATAATAACAGATAATAATGAATGAGAACGTCTTTTAAGAACATAAAAAATCAGTTGATAATACTTCGGTTTGGTTTCATTACTTATATGATGAAAAGAATATAGTGGCACAATGTAAGAAATGCTTTAGTGTTATTAAAATGAATGGAGGAAGTACAAACGGGGACTCCATACAAATTTAAAAACGAAACATGATACAAAATTGTTAAAGAGGAAAGAATCTAATTGCGATGAAGATACAAATTTTAGCACACTTTCTAAGCCCAAGCCATCAGGGATTTTAGATTATTTTGAAGAAAAAATATAATTCGAATGAAATTATTGCACAAAATTACGTTCCAGGTTTAATGACAGTGCAACTGATGCATTGTTTTTTTTTTCAGATCGCATTTCAAAAATTTGTACTAGTATCACAGACTGAATAGCAATATTTACACTTTTTTGTGATTTAAATAAATAAGATGTTCCTTTACTTTTGTGTGTGTTCTTTTATAACTGTTATAATTTATAAGTTACAAAAATTATTTTTTGTGATATTTAGACTCTATAATAAAACTGGCAAATATAAAACAAAGAAACACCTGCGTTTTCGTGCTTTTTCTAAAATTTCTAATACCAGTATTAAAACCGGTATCCCGGTATTAAGATATAAAAAATACCGAATACCGGTATTAAACTTTTGGTCTGATATTGCAATCCCTAGCTTTCATATACATCTTTGCACGTATTAAATTATGTAAATGGAGGGTGAATGAATACATTTAAGACTATTTCATTTTCTCTCTTAATATTGTTCATTTAAGCTCCTATCTCATTTGCAATCGTTTCCTCTAAAAAAAGAAATTCTGGTTTTTAAAAAGACTTTTAATTTTCCACGAAATTTTGTAAGCCTTTTAAAACAATTAATGTGAATGTTATCGATCAAAGCGAAAGAATGCCAACAAATCGTAATAAGATGATTTTTTTTACATACTTATTTCATCTGTTCATAATTACTACGTAATTATTTGCATGAATGACTTTAAAGTATTTAGGAATAGACAACTTTAGCTGAATCGGAATATAAGTATCTAACTCATAAGTTTTACAATCAATGAAGAGAATTCCTTGTCATGCAATAATTTATATTATAAGCATAATAATTTATATTCATTGCATCAGCGTTAAACATACTATTTAGTTGAATATTTTTTCATGCATGGAGCACATTTTATTGTTTTTTACATTAATTTATATGAGAAAAATTGTTTCACAAACGAATATTTCGCATAACGAGTAAGATACTGAAAAGAATTATGCTCGCGTTTTAACCGAGGTTAAGTACACTTTAATTCTACAGAGGTAAACGAAATCTCTTTTCAACGATATTTACAGAAAAAAAAGAAACAGATCTCATCTTTTCGATGACTTCAGCAACGAGTAAGCGAAATCCAGAGTTGAGTTATTTGAGTCTCAGAAGGCACTTTGTCAAAAGTATGTCTTTGCGTGGAACTTACTGATGGTTTCGAATTATTGGTGAATTATTGCAGGAAATCCGCGAAAAGAAAAACAAGGTAATGGAAGATTTACTGATCGATTGCTGATTTGTGACGACGGAGAAAATTAATGTTTCACCAGAAGACGTAGGTATTACGCAGTAAATTTATTGCAACTCGGAATATATTTACTCGAATATCTAATTTTTACATAGTACTAAAACCCACACAACACAGAGATTAGTTCGTACAATTTTACTATATTTTTAGTAGTATGTGATTTTAGTA
>BMAV01026083.1:19416-50382 GCA_019973955.1 Trichonephila inaurata madagascariensis | reverse complement strand
ATCATTTGTATACCTCTTACAAGACAGCATTCCAGCCAAGTTTCATGATAGTAGCTCGATTTCTTCTGGGTGCAAATACTTTTTAGTGACAGTGTATATAACGAGTTATCAATCTTTTCCATATCTAAAATCTTCAAATGTGCTTTGTTTTCAAAAACTTTCTTTGCAATTATAATTATGTTGCAGATCTGATTTTTATGTGTGAAAATAAATTAACTAATAACAGACATAAATATACTGATATAAGCTAAGTAACACATGATGAAATGGGCCTCCAGAAGATGAATAGAAGGATGGACCATGGGTTGTGCATCTCTGCTTTAAAACTGTAAGAAATCTATTGAAGGCAAGTTATGGACTATGGTCGAATGAAGACGATACATTAAATGAACGCGTAACTCTCCTAATTTCCATAACACATGCTATGAGAATTTCAAGACTTATATCAAATTAATAACAATAATGAGACAGAAAACAATGGATATTAATTGATGAAAATTAATAATTTTCAGATTAAATTGCCCCTATAAGATGATTAAATAATAATAATCTAAACAATTTTTAAGGCTCCTGCAGATTTGTAATAAATTGAAACCTTCCAATATATTAAGAACTCTAAGTAAACTACACATCTAATTATTAACACAGCAAAAATTTAAATAGGAGTTAGTAAAAAATATTTAATGGTAAAAACTACATGTATATAAAGATTGAATAATGTGTAAGTTCAACAAGTGAAAAGAACAAAATTATACGTTTCATAAAATTTTATTTCAGATAATTAATAGGATCAAAAAACAATTTATAACATGTGTTGGTTATACAAATATAAACTATGCATGTGTGTATATATATATACTCACTAACATATTCATACATATAAACACGCAGGCACATTCCTATGTGAGGTTCGTAAAATAAAAATAGTTTTCTATCCCATTTCTATTTCAAATGTCAATTTTATTTTTTTGCCCCTTTAATTACAGAAATGATCTATAGTTTCAAGAATTTTTCTTCTACTGGAGTGCCTTAATCAGTATACTTTTTCCCATCTTTTATTCATTAAAAATTTATCTTTTAAGGAAGTGTCCAATGTATATAACAAGGTGGAAAAAAATTAATTTTAAGTCCCACATATAATACCAAATGCAATTTAAATAAAATGCTTTAAAATTAAAGATCAAATAATTCTTGATTAAAGGCAACTTCTTTTTCATCTATAAAATTCTCAAAAAGAAATTGAAAACTAATTTGAGAAAATTTAAACAAAACTTTTTAAATATAAAAACCTACCAACTATCTTAATTTTTCTTTTTTCACTTTAAATGTTGGTTAAAATAAGGTATTTTAAGTGATTACTTTTACCTTTAAAAGTTTTGTGATTTTTTCAATTTTCATTTAACTTTAAATAATAAGGGGTGGGGGGATGAAAACCAAAATATTTGGAATAATATAAAAATTTTAACATTTAACAAACTGTAAATGTTTATATAAGGTTTCATAATACAATGAAAATTTATAATTTAATTAGGCTTTAAGAAATGTTGAAAAATACATAAACTAAGTTATTATAGTTCAATAAAAATATAAAAGAACAATTTTAGAATTTTTATAAATCAATATATATTTTACAGTCCTATCAATATCTCTAGTAACTTCCCCCCGCAATATGTTTCACCATTAGTAAACACCTAAATTAACACTTTCAAAAGAATCAATATTCAAAGAATAGAAAAAACAATACTACCAAAAATATTTAATAGGCAGCACATGTGTACATGCTAATGAAATTAAAATTTTTAACTTTCAAAATAAGATGCTTCACACACAGTAATTCTTAATATTAAATGTATATTTTAAATATTTGTAATATTTACGAGAAATTGTTGAATGTATAACTTTACGTACAATTTCATGCAATTCAACACTAAATTTTATAAAAATCAACAGTTTTGCATTTCTATACAAACAAAGAAAATTAAACAATTTTCTTACACAATTTTATCACAAATGCAGATAAAGGAAGCCCTCACATGTAATTTCACTGTTATATTACAGACAATTTATTATCAAACAAACAAAAAATGTTAACAATAAAGCCATGTTTTCTTCAAAATAAAACATAATTCTAATAAAATATTAGTTGAATTAAATACTTGGCTAACTAAATGCAGAGACAAAATTCACACAGTATCTCATTTACCTTAGTGGAAAATGTTTTACAAAACTAACACATAAAATAGCATTTAAATATAGTGAAAGTTTTTACATCACTAAAATTATCACAAAAAAATATAAAAAGGATTTTTCTACAACCTTCAACAACATAAAAAAAATATACAAGAAAATAAAGTTCACTTAAGAATAAATTAATCTCAATTTAAAAAAACTGTATGAAGATTTGCAAATCTTGAATGAAATGAACTGAACTTATTAAATATATTTTAACTACATACTAAATTACAGTACTAACAGAGATTCCACTAAAAAAATCATCATAAATGTTGAACATGAAATGAAAAAAATGTATCCACATTATTTATTACAAGATCATTTCACCTATATAATATAAACAATTATGTGGAGGAAAAAATCCTGCAAAATTAAAATCTGAATAAATTAATCAATAGTAAATATTTCAAATAAAGAAATTTAGCATTTCCTTATCAGAATATATAAAGATATTACATTAAATATCTTTATTATTAATTAAAATGAATCAATTTTAAGACTACTACAACATGAAACTGAACTTAATGATAATTTTTAATTCTCAGTTCATAAAATAAATTTTCAAGAAATTCAAAGTTATAAGTAGGTTATGATAGTTTAATTTCCCCATTTGCCTCAATATAGAAACCAAAACAAGCTCTTACTGCCCATAAAAACAATGGTTTGCTTGTTTAAGATGAAATCCAAAATATATAATTACATATTTTCTTTCCTCTCATTTATATGTCTAATACAAATTCACTTTGCACTCCATTTCTTATACATGCAAATCCCAAAGTTATTATAAAATGTAAAAACATAGTACTGTGTATGGAAAAAATCATGAATTATAGTGTAAATTAAATATTTCATTAGGCTTAGCCTCAATTTACATTTAATTTTAAGAGATAATGATATCCATTGATATCACAATTTACGCTTTCTACATTCAACACAAAATTTTAAAAAAGAAATATTTGTTAAGATAATAAAATTGATTAATCAACTACGAATTAATAAAATTTGATGATATTTTCACTACAAGTATATTACTATAAAAAAGAGTAATGAAATGAAACTTCTAAAAAGGCTTGTGGATTTCATTTCTTGCATTAAAGATATCTATCCCATGTGTTGCTATTAATTAGAAGTCATCTACTAATACTAACAGAACATTTCTTTAAAAATCATACAGAAAAATTTGCTCAATTATAAAATAAATGTTTATTGAAAAGCATAATTAGTATTCAATTGAATATTAGAGATGAAATGAGGATATAAATAACATACAATGTGTACCATCACTTTCCTTATTCTTTTTTAGAGAGAAGTTTAAATAATAAATCTAGATCAAGCAGTTTTTTAAAGAGAAGTATACTAATTTTATGCAACGAAAAAAATTATAAAATCTCCACATAGTAAATTTAAATCTTAATTAATTATAATTCTCAAATTTGTCTTTAATATTTGTTTTTAAAAAACTTATTACTATACATACATTAAAAATACTGTAAATATAGCTCAGGAAAACTGTACTTGATACTGCAAAACATAATTCTCTGACTTTTTTTTTATTTCAGACCAAAAATACAATAAAATGTATACAAAATAGTTCAAGCATCTTTTCAAAGCACATACAGTGTTATTCGCATAAGAATAAACTTACAAAAGTGCATTTTCTTCTGTGTTTATGAAAAATAGATTTCAATTTAAAGACCCAAAATAAGTTTTCCTAATATTAGAGAAGGAAAAAGAGGATTGATCAAAACATGCTAAGAGATCAACAACTGTACTGTCGCGAATTAGTTACAAAGGGAAGAAAACACAATCTTCTAAATACATAAGTAAAAGTGCTTAATTTCAAGAACTTAAAAGTTTTTATGGAGGAAAATTACTCCAGCAGACATACTTCCAGTCCTTTTAACTATGTGAACTGCAATAAAACAAACAGAAAAAAAAACAATACCAATAAAATTAATTGGACATTGATATTCCTGTCATGCACATGTATCATTGGTTGCATCAAAACATGAGCTTGATATACACAATATCTACAGCTTAACCTAATGGAAGTTACATTTTTAAATGGTCTATGGCCATATATTTCTTTTGTATGTTTTCCCCCAAAAAAAGCTAGATCTAGATTTCTTTTTATGTCTGCTAGTCATCTGGTTTAAGCTCTTTGATTTGTTTGATTAGATAGGCTTTCTCATCATTGAACTGTTCATCATCAGAACGGTCGGTGTGAAAATTCGATAAAAAGTCCACTAACTTATCCTTGTTTCTCAATAAAATATCTAACACTGGTTTAGGCTTGTTAGGATTGGCTACAAACACCTAAATTACAACAATAAAAAAGTTGTTAGTAAAAAAGAATGATAAAAATATTAATATGAACAAATATAATTAAATTTGAACAAAAAGTGCATGATAATTTTTAATTTCAATGAACCAACATTAAAAATAATTTATTATTCAATAAAGAATATTAACCCTCTTGCTGCGAAGTTATTTTATCAATGTAGGTTCAAAAGTTGTGCATGGTTTTACTACATATTTCAAATCGGCATTTAACCCTCCAAGCGGTCTGCATGTAAAATTCCGCCATTCCAGAGATGCTTTTTCTGCCTTCAAGCAAGATTCCCAAAAGCGGCCGAGCCGCATTCTTAAAAATACGGCTCAACCGCTTTTGAGAACCCCACCTGAAAGCAAAAAAATATATGCGGTGCATTTTTGAAGCATCTCCAGAATGGCAAGACTTTAAGTGCAGACCGCTTAGAGGGTTAAATCTACATTTTAGAGTTAAAATATACAAATAATTTTAGTAAACGAGTTTTTATTTTAAAACATAGAATTAGATCATCAAAATATGAACATAAAAACATAAACAAGAGCAGCACTAGTTACACAGCTAAGTAGTCGGAAAAATGCATACCTGAGGAAATCGCGGGTTGCGAAAATTTTGTTACATCTACATTGCCCATGGAAATCGCTGGATGTGCAGCAAGGGGTTAATATTTACAAATCATTTTAACTTTTTATAGGGTACTCATATATCACTGAATAAACAGTATGAATGGTCCAAGGTCAAATGCTTTATTCATATGTTTAGAGATAAAATTTTCCATCATCATGACAGATAACAGGGCAGTTTCCCTGATGTAACATAACCAATGACACTAGAATGGAGATCAGGAAAATAATATCCAGAGGTAATGAGATGTCAGAAAAAATATCTCTATAGCCTGAACACACTACAACTGAGTCTACTCCTTTAAATAAAGAGAAATTAAAAAACTAAATCACATATTAAATGTGCATTAAGTAAAAGCTAAATTTGTTTCTTCTTTTAAGATAACTAATTAGTGGTGTAACGTACACCCCCGCATCCTGGGAAGCCCAAAGCCTACGTTATGTTACGATTTCGGAATCCTTTGTGAGATCCAGCTTGGGCCCAAAATTTTGCGAGTTTTATATAAATTGAAAACATTTAAGTTATTTTTCACCATATAATTTTCTTTACTTTTTGCTCTCTATATTGGTAAACTAAATTGTGAAAAAAATTTGGTTTTTTTTAAAGTTTTTATTTTACATGCTTATAGCAAATAAATTGTTGAATTGTAAATATTTGAATACCATTTAGAAGTAAATATATTTTTAATTTGTATTTTTTAAAGTAAATTCCATGCCAAGTTATAATACACAAAAAATACATTTCAAGCATTTTTAATACTTTAAAATTTAGGGGTTTGATTTTTATAAAAGTTACGTTATACGCAATATCACATAGTATTACTTTATTCATGATTACATTGTTGTGATATTACAATAAGCTGATAAGATCTTGAAATTTTTGTTTTGCCATTGCAAAATTCCAACATGCAATTATATAGCCTCTCAATTTTCATTTACACTGATGAAAACAATTAAAGGAAGAAACGATTTTTTTTAAAAAAAGAAAGAACAAAATAATTAACACTACACGCAAATAAGATATCAGATGATAGCTGAGCTCTTCACAGACAACTCTGCCATACAGTGACTTGTGACATCATAATTCAGTGGTGTTGTGTTCAACTTAGTGGAGAAGAATCTCATTTACTCTCTGAAGCTTGTAAAGTAAGAATAATTTGAAACATCGTAGCTTAGCTCTATCATTGTTTTTTAAATTTCTTTGTTTATTTGCCACTAATATGGTCAGTCTTTATCATCTAGATGACGTCAAAAGATGGTGGATAGTTGGAAGACTAAAGGTGGGTCAATCACAGTCTACCTGCTGTTGGGATCTTGAGGTTTTGAGAAATGTGGTGTACACTCTGTGGAAACAGTTCATAGAGATAGGCACAGTGGTCCACCGACCATGCCAAGGCAACAAAAGAGCAACAATGCCAGTTCAAAACCATTATTTGAGACTTCTGGCTAAAAGGGGTAGGTCTGTGACAGCAACACAACAGTATCACAACCTGCATAATGCAACAGGAACATCCTTTTTACAGATAACAGTCGCCCAAAGACAATGATGGTGGCCTGTATGCATTCCTTTGACTGTAAGAGACAAAAGGTTAGCATGCATGTGGCAAAGCATGTTGGCAAAAAACCTGTCTTGGATAGAGGCTGATTGCGAGTGGATTCCCTTCAGTGATGAATCGCATTTCAGTTTGGACAGTGGCTCAAGATGCGTCCTCATCTGGAGAGAAACCGGGAGTCAATATTGGCCCTCTAACAAAGTCGAAAAGGATGTCTATGGTCGACATGGTCTGGGCAGGCATCATTGCAGACGAGTATGCCAACCTTAATGTGTTTGATAGAGGTACTCTGACAAGTCAGTGGTACAGGGATCAGATCCAAGTACTCCATAACCCCATCTCAGATTTTTCCCATGGAGCATATGGACCAAATTTCATCTTTATGGACAATAATGCATGCCCACACAAGGCTCAGTTGGTCGATGAATACTTCCGATTGGAGGATGTTCAACGATTGGAGTGGCCTGCAACGTCCCCTGACCTTAATCCTATCGAACATGTACGGGACGTCCTTTGACACTCAATTACAGCTCTAAGACCAACAATCTTCAATGAGTTCAGGAGGGTCTTGGTGCAAGAGTGGGTGTGATTGCCACAAGTGTTGATAAGGACCCTAGTAAACAGTATGAAACACCAATGTGAGAGTTGTGTAGCTGTTAGAGGTGATCATGCACTTTAGAAGACATGTTTTTCTCTGATTTATAGGGTGTTGGTCAGCTCCTGTGCTGGACAAGTGACTAGTTTCCTAATTTAGGGTTCATGTGGAGCCCCTTTTTGTTTTCCCATATACTGATCTTATATAAGACAATATCTTGGCCAAGCTTCGTTTTATTTGCTTTTTCAGTTTTCTTTTTAGTGAAAAAAAAAATTGTCCCTTTAATTGTTTTTACCAGTGTATTTGATAGACAGAATGCATTCATAGGAAAGTTTTTAAACAGCAGCAGATTCTTTCAACAGAGCTTTTATCACAGCTGTTTTTTCTGGAGAGTTCAATAATTTAATTCTTTAAATATTAAGCCTTTGTTTATTTCTTTGCTGGATGGCAAAGAACTAATTTTGATTTAAAAAAATGTATGCAAAAATATTTTGAAGTAGGTAACTAATAGAAGGTAGTTCAGGATAGTATCTATATATTTTTCGCCTTCAGCATGCTTTTAGCCAGCCTACACCATTTATTGACAAATATGCTCATATCAAAAAGCTAGCAAAATGCTTAACATTTGACTCAATACAATCTTCATAATTTTTTCCCTGTTCCATAACATATTTTTGGTGATCACTTTCAGATAAAAAATATTTTACTTTCATCAGCCCTAATAATTTGCTTCTATTGATTCATTAGTTATCTGATTCATTAGTTATTGATTCATTAGTTATCACTTTTTCTTTTCTTTCCTGAGATAGTTACAGATTAAGAAACTGTTCCCTTGGAATTCTAGCTCTTCAAAGGTCAAAATTTTATAACCTTCTTACTGATGCTGAACTCACACAAAACACCAAATGCATTCAAGTTACTTCTGATGGCTACATATGACATCTTTGAAGCAGATAATTTTTATCCTTCCATTATCAATATGTTTAGTATATTTTTTCTATTTTTTACAAATTTTACTTAATACAGATTTTCCTCCTCCCTTATCACACAAACAAAATTCGTATATTCGAGATGTAGTTGCATCTCTACCTAATCACTTTGCAATCTTCAAAATATGAAATTCCACTTTCATACAATCACAATGCTAATTCTTTTTCAGTATTCAATCATTTTTGTTTGTTTTCATTCTCCAATCATCCTTTAAAATTTATGCCATTGCAATTTTCATGCAAATATTCTGAAAAAAACTGCCTAAACCATCAATTTAGTATTTATTGCATACAAACCCACATTTCTTTAGGGGGGGAATGGAATTAAACTTAATATCAGAGAAAAAAAGTTCAACCTGTACATAAGGGCTCAATCAATTATCGATAAACTCAAAAATTTATAAGTTCTCAAAACTATGACTGTGATTGGCTAATCAAGTTTTACATTCCAATTATTATCTACTCATTTAAAATTTTGTTTCTTCTAAAAAAATTAATTTGAAGTAGCTTTTTAAATATTATCAATATTTATTTAATGTTTCAGGATTAAACTTATTTTTTAAAGGTACATAAGTATTTGTATAACATGAAACAATTCATTTTCTGTAAACATCTAAAGTTGAGCAAGTTAAATAAAAGAGGGGGGTAAGATAAGCAAAATGCATAAATTCTTAAACTCTTAAGAATCTAAGTAAAACGTTCTTCAAATGCCCTCTTTTGATTTTATCACGTTTTTAACATTAAAATATTTATAGGAAATAACAGTTTAAAAAAAAAAAAAAAAAGAGTATTTAATTACATAATAGCAGAGCTATACTGATCACATAAATTAAACACTATGTGATCAATAGTGTTCATATAATGCTCAATATAATAATAATATGCTCAAAATATCTTTTAACTTATTGTAGAAATTTTAAAAAATGGCATAACTATACTTGCCATTTCAGAGAACTCCCACAATACAAATTTTACATAAAACTTTTTTTTTTGTGAAAAATTTCTGAGGTGCAAACACAAGAAAAAGAAACAAATTGATTTCTTATAACAGATTAATTACAAGCACTTTACACCAGTAATGCTTATAATTGATCGTTTTATGTCCACAAACAGTAATGTATGTTTAAGCAATGTCAATAGAATGCTTGGTAATAATTTTCAAAGACACTAAACATTTCTTGCACATATGCAACAGTAATGAATATTCAAACACAAAGCTTTCAAAGGGAGCCAACTAATTCCTTATAAATGAGTCTACATGTTTCTGAATGCAACTTTAATTATTGTAAGTATTAGCAAAAAGCGCTTATAAAAAAAATGGCACAAATAAATCATTTGTTTCATATTAAGTCTATTTTACATGCCTGTGCTTCAATGCATCACTTATGTACATATAAACTTACACAAAGAAAAAAAAATGTTATATATATATATAAATGTTTATTATAGTAGGCCCTACCACTCCATAAAAATAGTACTATAAGAGTATTGTGAAACACTCTGTATAAAGTTAAAATATGTGACAAAATATTTTTTATACAAACCTTGAAAACATGAAAAGCTTCAAATTGTATATTTCTACTTCTTTCCTTTAACATATTCATCATCAACTTCAAATTATCAGGGGAACTGATATATCTAGTCATGATTGTAAAATTGTGGCGATCTAATAGCAATTCACCTAGCAACTGAAATACAAAATTTTATTAATAAATATAATTAAAAACTAACAAACATAAAAAAAAATTCACTTACATATCTAATTGTAATTAAATTTTTTAAAATTATATCATGAAAATAACTGTGTATACAGTAGAACCTGTTTTTGTGCAGTCTTTTTTTATGCGATTTGTTTTGTGTGACTTTATTTTTGTGCGATTTTTTATGTGCAATCTTTTTTTTATGCGGTGTATGAATTTCAATGGCTTTGGCGCCACTGTAATGTTTTATATCTATATTCTAGTGGCGTAACGGAGAATGTTGGGATCCCCCACCCTGAAAGTCAGGTTTTGCCTTAATATTTTATAAATTGGATAAATACATATTTAGCGTTCGTCAAGTCTTGCAATTTTCATACAAGATTTTGACAAATCGGGGGCTAAATACTGAAACTAAATTTGACATTTCACTTGCATTAAGCCATACAAGAAAAAGTATTAATTGAATATCTCATAGCGATCAACTGAAATCATGATCTGAAGGCATTAAATGACCAGCAGGTAGAAATACTGGCTTCATAAATCAAATTTATTCAAAAAATCAAATTCAAAATATGTTAGCTATCAATGTTTTAAGGAAAACCATGCATAGAACAGTTCTAGGTTAAAAGCATTTGAAAAACAAAAATGTTCCACTCAAGCCACATTTACAATCCCATCATAAACAAGATTGATTTGGAACTGACAGCGCTGCACACTATTAATGGTTACTGAAGGTCTTATAATGACAAAAAAAAAAACTGAACTCAGAAGGTACAGATGATTTTTCTTGTTAATAGCATGACCTCCATAAATGTTCTTCAAATCAATTTAGCTGATGTTAAAATGGAGAAATGGTCCCGGCATGAGGAAGATATGGATTCAACAGGCAAACTTCCTCAGCTTTTTTTGAAGGGAAGACAAAATCGCAAGCTTCCATGCAACTTTCCAAAGTCATTTATTTCTTGACAGACTTTTAAGTAGATGTAACAGGAAATTCTAGGAAGATAATGCATCTATATACACATTCAGGTCAATCACAAAACGATTGAGGGCAAAAAATGAATACATGCTCTTAGTGCTGGCAGTAATCCCATTAATAATGTACCAAGCACTCTTACAAATGTTGTATAAGTCAAAGGGAAATAGTATTTTCCATTTTTTTTGAATTTATAGAAATGAGAGAATGACTTAGCATAAAACCTTGGGCTTTCAAGGAAAGGTCCTGTTCAATGTAATAAAAAACTAACAGCTGCATCAGTTTTTAAAATTATTGATTTTCTTGTAAAAATTCCTAATTTTTAGTTTAGATATAAACTTTTGAGCAAGAAATTTTTTGCAATTTCAAGTTATGAGATAGCCTGTTCATTATAAAAGTGTATTTTTAAACTGTTATTTAAAGAATGTGCCATGTGTATCTAATTAACATAATCAAGATTACTGCTAATTGTAATAATGCTGTTTTATAGCATGCAAATTTTGTTAATATAATTTGTTTTGTACAGCCCTGCATTAAGTATCCATGCTATTTTCCCTTCCTTCAATTTTTTTAAAAGTTCATTTCTTTACTTCTAAAGATACATTTATCTTATCTAATTATAACAAGAGAATTACATATCAGACACTAGTACAGAGTTTAGCAACTAATACGGGTATAAATGAAAAATTTTACAATACATTGATTACAGGCTAGATGAAGACTGTTCTTAAGATTTCACCTTTTAAATTCCTTCAAGTAGATTGAAATTCAAATATTATAAATATTTCACATATCAATGAAAATAATCTAGAAGATTGAAATGTCAAAAAATATTTTAACATTTAATTTCATTAATTTTAAAATATTTTGTAAATCAATGTCAATTAAACCATTAACCCTTTCTGGATGAAGGACATAAATGCGTGTGCACCGCTAGGGACGGAGGTATCTTTCGCAAGCGTCACTCACAGGCCAGAGGGTTTATTGTAGTTAAACCTAAACCCATAAAAATACCGAAACATAAATGTGTTGTTCAACACAGTTCTGTGTATTATATATGTTAATTATCCATTAAAAACTAGACTGCAAACTCAAACCAAATGCTCTAGTGAAAATAAAAATCATCTTTACCATAAACAAAAACCACGTTTTCATCTCAAGAATAGTCATAAAGCATTCAGTTTGGAAACATTCTGTTCCCCTAATGTTTATAAATCAAAATCCAGATGCATGTAATATTTTTCACTTCAAGTAGAAGGTCAGATTTACAAGTATCTCAAATCTTATGAACATGTAATGCCACATATTGCCAACATTGGTGCACATATATGACATTTGGGAACTGTTTTGTGATGGCGCATATACAGGACAGGACAGTCGGTCAGAAGGGGTTAATCCCTCCTTGATCAATGTCATATGTTATGCAACAAAGAAAAATTTCATCATTAAAGAAGGATTCACTGCAATTGCACTTCTCATTACATTCAATGATTATTTTTTTAAACTTCTGAATAGAGCTCAGAAATGGTAATGAAGAAAAATTTTCCTTACCACACATTTTTTGCAAAAAGGATTTTTTTTTTTGCTTTGAATAAATGGAAAGCAATTATTTTGTACCGTCCATAATTTGACCTTGTTAGTTATTGCTACATGTTAAAAAAGCTTTAGTGATGAAATTTGGAGAGAAATCAAGGGCAATAAATGTAACATTTCAATCTGATGGTAGATTCTAGTTGATCCAAGTCCTTATTCAGATTCTAATAAATTAGATGATATCTTCTGATAATATATAGATATCTCCTTATCTATATAGTTCAGTAAAAATATGGATACAAGAAAAAATAGTGCATCCAGCTCCACGTTTCAATATTACGGGGAAAAAATCTGAAATTGTAGTAAATTTTAGTGATGAATTTTTTTTTTCAATATTTTTAATATTTCTTCAATAATTGTACATTATAGTTATTTATGGATGAGATATACATGCTGAACAATATGTGCAATCCCAGAATCCAATCATCCAAAGCAGCAGAAACAGTATTCCACTAATCACACAAGGCTAGGTAAAAAAAATAGTAATAATAATTGAACAGCATGGATCAAATTATTAAAAATTATTCCCTTTTTCTTCAGAAAATATCATACAGGTGATATCACAATTTAATAGAATATCTCCACTTTTCTGATAATCAAAATTTTGGTCATTGCTACATGCCTCAAACAAATTTGACCCATAAATTCTAAAATAAACAAGATAAAAGCTAAAGTAGAGTTACTTAAGAGCAGGATGTATCAATGTATTTCTTTCATATAAAGGTAGATATGCTTGGAAGTAATATTTACCTTTGAAAGAAACCAGATTTCACATAAAGATATGTTATGCAAAACAAAAAGTGTTACATTTGGTCATCAATGATTTTTCAAGGCAAAAAAGCTTTTCAAAGAATATTTGAAACAAGAATTTTCTATATGTATCAAGTGGCACTGATGCTACTGAATCCTTTCACATCTATAGATAATACTATGTAATATTGAATATTTCTCTCCACTGAAAAAGTTGGAAAAAAGTTTAGTAAAAACCAAAAAAGCAAGCTAATGAGATAGTGAAAATAAAAGGATAAGACAAGATACACTGCTGGCCACCATAAAGACAACACCAAGAAAGACAAGAGATAGCACAACAAAATTTATTTTATAGATAACATGTTGACCAAGTATCAAATGATTAAATTTACAGACTTCTGTGAAGTATGGTTCCTGCCAGAGTAGCTGCCATTGTTGGAGATCACCGCTGCCATACGCCTCGGCATTGATTCAAACAGACTTTGGATGTGTTCTTGGGGTACAGCAAACCAAGCAGCTTCCACATGTTGCCAAAGTTGATCTGGTGTGGCAGCTGGGGGTGTAATCTGGGTCAATCGTTCAGCAACCATGGACCACATGTTTTCTATCAGTGAAAAATCCGAAGAGTGAGCCGACCAGGCAAGCAATTCAATCTGATGATTGACGAAGAACCTTTGGACAATGCATGCCATGTGTGTTCGCACATTATCATGTTGAAATATGGCTGTGGCCAAGCCCTGAAGGTAAAGAAGGACAACTGGCTCCAACACCTCGGAGATGTAGCGCTAGTTGTTTAAAGTTCCGGCAATGCGTACTACAGGAGTGCGAGAGTGTGATATCCAATACCACCATATACCATAATACCCGGTGCAGAACCAGTGTGGTGGTGCATAACGCAGCTGTTCAGCATCCTCTCTCCACAGTGTCTCCAGACTCGAATCTGCCCATCGAAGGTGTTGCAGACAGATGCGTGACTCGTCAGTAAAGACAACTTCATTCCATTCTGCCACCCACATCCTTCTTTCATCGCACCATTGGTGGCGGAGACGTCTGTGGTTCTGCGTCAAGGGTAGACCAAGCAATGACGTCTTGTGGACCGACCACACTGCTGTAAACGGCGTCGAATGGTACGCGCAGACACTGAATGATACGTTACAGACTCAATGTGCTGTGGTTCGTGATGGACTGAGCGATCTGTCACTGCCATGCACACAAATTGCCTGTCCTCATGTGAAAAGGTGCACTGAGATGGATGCGATCAACCATGTCGGTCCATCGTACCCTCCTGCATCTGATGGTCACATATCCACATTACAGTTGTTAGGTTTCGTCTAACACAACTATCGATTTCCCTGAAAGATAATCCACAATCTCGTTAGGCCACTATCCTTCCTCTGTTTAACTTGGATACTTGATCAAAAGCTGATCTGTTTTCAACGAGACATAACTAATCGTTTTTTGAAAAAAACCACAATTGCCGAACTTGAAATCGTCGAAATCTCCAAGCCTTAAATAGCGCTTTGAGGTGGCGACACAGGTGCGCATGATGTGTTTCTGCGCTGAAATTCTAATCATTTGCATATCTCACCTCCGCTAATGCATGTTGTAAATTTCATGTTACTTGCATGCTTCCTTCAGGGTGTTGCATTTACGGTGGCCAGCAGTGTAAAATCTTATTGTGAATAGTGTAAGGACATTGCACTGAGCCATGTTCAGAAATTTTTCACATGTAGCTTGATATCTATTAGAATTTATACTAAAAAAATTATGAGGACTTTTATCTTAAATTACCTCAAAACAATGGATTTGGTAAATATGGTATCCAAGCATTTTTTTTAAATTTAAAATTTAAGTACACTGCGGGAAATATTAGAGATCAGTAAGAAGATATCACATGCAAAGGACATCAGTAAAAAGACACCAACAGGTCAAATCAAAAACTACTTACTGACAAAAATATTTTCCATTATTGAATTCAGGATACAACATAATGATTTTCAGCAATAAGAAAATGAAAATTTGAAAAAAAAAACCAACAAATATTTTTTAAAGGAGTAAAATAACACATATTTTTTTTTCATAAGTGCAGAAATAATTATCATGTAACTAACGTAAGAATGGAAAAAAAATTTAAGTTTAAAAATCTTCACAAAAGAAATTATGTGATATAAGGAATCAAAGAAATTACTTACAATTTACAGAAATTAATTCATACAATTTAACCATCATAAGCATCAAGAGAGAAAAAAAGTCAACTGTTATAAATTAACATGATACAAAAATAATTCTTCACTATAACCAAAAATGTTAATATTCTCAGTTACATAAAAGTTACTGTATTTTTCCCATTTCCAAATTAAAAAACAATAGGAAGACAAAATATTAACAGTAAAGAAGTTATGTTTTAATAAGATTTCAAAACTAAAACTAACTATACAGAATTTTTTGTATATTTAGAAATAAAATATATAACATAGGTCAATTTCTTCCAAAAATCTTTTTCTTTGCATGTAATCTGGTGATATTCATTCTACCAGTTGTTGAAAATGCTAGTCAAATATACTGTAATGAAAACTATCTGATAACAATCGTCTGAAAAAATGTCTTTCAAAAATAAACTTTGTTACAAAAACATAAAATTTTTCACTATCTAAAATACACAAATAGTTTAAGGATAAAATATATGTAATATAGAGTCACAATCTTCATTCCATGAAAGGATTATTACTAATATGGTTCATAATATTCAAGTTCTGGATAATCCTTCAAATAACAGTAAGACTATTTAAATATTTCCAAGGCTATCTGCAACAATTTTTAGACAGAAAGGATGGTTCACTGGATACTTCTGATACATTTGCACATTATAAGATTATACAGGAACTTAAACCTGTACATCTCACTATTTTGCTATATTTCTGAATTTAAAAGGAACATATTACAAAATATAACACGTCAATGCAATAGGGAAAAAAATCAATGCTTACTTTCAGAGACTGCCTTTTAGTTACATAGTTTTCTGAATTCAATAAATGCTGATAGTGACTGAAAACTCGGTCATAATTCATTTCAAGAAATTCAGAACACAGAACTTTGTGCCTGGTTAATAATTCCTGAAAAAATAAATATTTTCCTTTACATTTATTTTAAGAAAAATATTACTTTGAGAAATTAAATATATTAAACTGTTAAACTATGGACAATCACAATAAAAGTGAACAGTTCTTTAAACCCAAATGCGACACTACATATATTGCTTTCCTATTTCTTAATAAAACATCTTACTCTTATTATCTTAAATCTTATATTGAAAATTTTACATTATAAATATTGTATTTTCACATAAAATTTACATTACTTAAGATTACTTAAATAAGTCACCATTTACTGAATATCTTTTATGTATAAATGATAAAAATCCTTGCATTGTTTATTATATTGCACAGAAAGTAATAACACATAACAATTATACCCTAAAAAGTCTTACTAGCATCACTTTATAATTTTAAGAGACAGCGCAATAATTTAGAAGTTTTATATATTAGTATCTCCAACACACATTTACAAATATTTATCTACATAAAAATAAAATGTTCATTTCTTTGACTTTAATACTTAGTAAAAAAGTAATTAAACAATTCCATGTCATTTTTTGTAAGTATGGATCCCTTGTAAGAAATTGCAAGTCATATCCCTCATAGACATTGTAACAATATAATTCATAATATGAAATTCAAATTAATCTTTTGTTTGGATAACACAATGACTTCTGGTTAAGAGCAGACACTCTTCATATACATAAACCAATATTTCAGAAACAGAAATGCTCCACTTAGGATTTTTTTTTTAATCAGTGATAGCTGTACATTCAAGCTTATTGTTTAAATTTTAAAAGTTAATATCAAAAGTGTGTAAACTTAAGAAAAGAGCTTACATGTATGAGGAAAACCCAACATGTAATAAATTTGAAAAAAGGTAAGCAAAACGAAAATTGGAACCAAAAATTAAACCAAGTGGAGAGTTAAAAAAGAAGGATGAACTCAATTTGTTGATAACATTAATAATGATAAAGGAATAGCCAAACACTTTGAAGCATATAATCTAATTTAAATTAATACTGTAACTCATGGTTCATTTAATTGCAATTTAGCAACCATGGATCCCAACTACCACATGTGAATGGAGTCAGATGGTATTTTTTTTTTAAAAAAAAACTCGTTTTTGTTAAGGAAAAGAATTTTTTCTTCACAAGAAAAAAAACAAACAAGAATTTGTTGTTGTTGTTTTAAGTATATCTAAGAAAGAAAAAAAAGAGGAAAATGTATGGGAAAAATAACAACAAACAGTATGAAAACAAATTCATTTTCAAAAAATAAGAATTGTTCAGTTGTTATTTACAAGCAAATTTTCATCAGTAAAAAAAATCTAATTTAGAACCAATTCTTGAAATATTAGTTAAAGTAAAAACTGACTATATACACATAGTCTGACTTAAATAAATTTCTTGGTGTGTGTATACATTTTTATATATACTTACAGAAAGAGATAGCGCATTATACAAATTTAAGAAACATATATTACAAATAGAAAAATATTTGTACACTTGCCTTAAATGTGGAGAAGGCATCGGACGCAATATCAAATGTAGATACCTCAACATATCTAAAGAAATTATAAAACTCATCTGAATATAGGATAATTTTTGCTAATGCTTCATAATGAATACATTCTCGAAGCATTGTACCACAATTCAAGGCAATATCTTGCTTCTCATAGCTAAAAGAAAACAATATTTATATGTATAAAACAAATAATTTTCAATTATATAGTAGCATTCTAATAAAAATAGTAATAAGAGGCATCAGATAAAAATAGCAAATTTAAAATTAGAATAATTATCTTTTCTATTTCAGCCAAATAATTTTAAAATGTCTTGCCAAGAGTATTTTCCAAAAGAAATATTACATCCAAATTTACATTATAGGATATGTATTCTTGCTTTCTTATAAGACAATATACTTGCTAAAAATTTTAGCTATATATATTTAAAATAGATTTCTACTTATAAGGGGTAAAACTGTACAGAAAGGTAAAGAACTATAAAATTTTCATTTTTGATTTCTGAAAAACAAATTATTAAATGTTTTTTTTTCCTTCATGAAAATGAAACTTTTACTAATGTTACATTTAAAACTGATACATGAATTATACAAGATTATTTCATCGATTAGATTAACAATTATTTTCAATATTTCACTATACCTAAATTATAAAACTGAATTCAATAATCACATAATTTGCAAAATTTAACTAATTCTCCATACAAGCCTAGCACAGTATCTTTTATTTTCTTTTATGCACTTAAGTTCCTTCCTCAAGTTCAATTAAAAAGAAATTATGCCTCAACACAATATAGTCCTATTTTAAAAATACATAAGAAAGCGAATGAAAAAAAATGCTGCAATTCTTCAAATGTGTTTACTTTTTCAATTTTTTTAAACTTACCCCTTCATTAAGGTAAACAATATTTCAGGCTTTGTACAAATGTACTCAACCGTAGGTAGTCGTGTTCCTATTTGTCTCCTAAGAATGTTGCTGAAGATTTGAACAACATCTTTCTTACCCTAATGCAAAAAAGAAAAAGAAAAACACTCTACATTTTGATTAATAATAACTGGCTCCTTTTCATAACAATAAATAAAGTTATTCTTCAGTAGGTGCATTTTAGTAAATCAATTTCACAACCACACGCTAGCTAGAAATGAAAAAGCATCCCCAAGACCCAAAAAAGCATGCTTGTCAGAATCAAAATTCAAGGTAATATTGCCTTCTTTAACATTAATGTGATTGTAATGATTGAGTGAGTTCTTAGGGGGGGGGGGGGCCCAGACTGTTAACACTACTACATTGAACTACTAAAACTTCATAAAAAAAATTAGGGGGAAAAAAGCCACAGTTGTGGAGCAATGGATGGCTGTTGCACTAAAACAATGCACCTGCTCACACAGCCTTACCTGTCAAGCAGTTTCTGACTGACAAAAACATTACTGAGATGATACATTCTCCTTATTCACCTGATTTTGCTCCATGTGACTTTTTTTACTTTCTACACTTAAACCTTGCTTAAAGGGAACCCATTTTACCTTAGTCAAAGAGGTTCTGGCAAAACCGAAAAATCTACTGAAGGGCCTTCCAAAAACCATGTTCCAGGACTGTTACCAGCAATGGAAGCACTGCATACAGAAGTGTGTAAATGCTTAACCCTTTATCGACTGCATTATGATTTACAGTAGTTTTTTTTTCATGCAATATTTTTTTTTTATCACTACATTGAAAATTAAGGGATATACATAAACAAAATACTCAACTTTGGGAAATTTAATCCATTACAGCTAATTGATTAATTAAAGATATTCAACTGTAAAATTAATTATATACAATGTTCACTTAAAACAAACAGTTAAATTGTTTTCTAAGGTCTTCATTGACATTGACATACATAAAAAATAAGACACTTAAATTTTGGCATTAACTATTTTTTCGGGGCAAAAGTGATAATCTTCGCAATCCAGTGAAAATGCCTTTAGCTGAAAACGTACTTTCTGCTATAAAACTATTCGCCTTCCCTGCTAAAATACTCATCATAGAACCTGTGCTGCCATTTATCTTGGAAGAGTGGATTTCAGAGAATATTCCTGCTAAGTATCGCCAGAATATTCATAAAAATGGTTATTCTATGTAATTTTAAAGTGAGTGGTACTTATAAGTACCATCGATCGATAAAGGGACTAATCTGAAGGTGATGACACTAAGAATTGATTCTGTAAGTACAATGATTTATTGGACCAGTTTCGTTTCTTTTGTCACAACTAGTGGCATAACATGCACCCTGCATTGTGGGGAGGGCCAGGGTCTCTAGGAGGCTCAAAGTTTGACTGATGCAAAGTACATATTTGTTCTTGGAACCCAAAACCTGAATTTGCAAGGGGGTTCAACTTACGCCCCTTGTCACACTTCACATATACCTTTCAACTAGATGTATGTACAAATATTACTTTGTTTTATTGTTTATATGTATTTCTATTTCCTTGTAATGGAATAAATATTCAGTGAAAATCAAGTTCTCAATAAATTTATTGATTAGTAATGTCACTTCAAAATTACAAGAGGGTCAAGTGATGAGAACTAGGGTTTCTTTCCAGGGAAATCATAAGATTTCTACTTTTTCTATTCCCGTGAATTGCACAGAGCTTAGAAATGTAGCAAAATTATTCAGAAAATCACCTCTTATGAATCCTATTTTACAAAAATATGTTAAAGAAGAGTTTGGCTGTGAAATATGGTGTGTTTGGATACCAAGACACGGTGGAATAGTTTGCAATGCTTGAAAGATTTTTAGAAAAAAATCAGCAATTTTAAAAGCATTAATTGATATTCAAGAAGAACAAATGATGGCCAATGTAGAGTTTGAAACTGTGGCTTCAATTGTAGTAGGCTTAAAGCCAATAAAAATTAGAAAAATTACGCAGTCAAAATGCAACTTTGCTAACTGCAGAAGGTTATTTTCTTTCGTTATTGGAGAATTGAATGAACAAATATCAGAATTTGCGGAAAATTTGAAATATTCTCTAATCCAAAGAGTTAATGAGACGCAACATTAATTCAACAGGATTAATGCAATACCTGAATTTTGGGAGAAAATATGAAGCAGATACAGTTAATGTCGATATTTCGCGATTGCCTAGTAAAAATTGTTTGGTTAGACAAACCCAAATGATAGAGGAACAAGGCTTTTCTACGAAGAAGAGGAATCACTATCCAACTCTTCACACTCAGAAGAAAAGAGCATGGAGATTTTGAAAAAAAGACCTCTGACATTGAACGAAAAATTAGAGAAAGCAATTTACTCCAAAACAAAAGTTTTATACTGTTCAACCAAAAAAGTACTAGTTTCAACAAAATCATGGAACAAAGGATGTAGTTGTTTGACTCAACTAAAAAATTCATCACCAAACATTATAGAACTATGTGAGGCTCCAACGTCAGTTGAAGCCAAGAGAGCATTTTTTGTTGCTGAATTGTTCATCACAAAGCTTAAAACTAAGCTGAGTGGTAAAAGTATAAATTGTGTATGCTTTCTGAAATCCTATTTTAAAAATGAATAATAATTTATTATATATTTTTTGTATTTTTAGCTCATTATATAAATAGGTATTAATTTTGTAATTTATATGCATTTTTATTTTAAATAATTATTATTGAATTTATTTAAAAATAATTTGTTTTTAAATTTTTTAAAATTTTGATGAATTTCCGGGAATCTCGGGAATAGCAATTATATTCCCAGAAATCTCGGGAATGGCAATTATATTCCTGGGAATGCAAAATCCCAGGAAATCAGAAACCCTAATCAGAACAGCATCTAAGAGTTGGGCTTCTGTTCTTCAAACTTCCACATCACACCAACTTTAGGAATTGGGCACCTACAGATTTAACATGCTTCACAGCCTCTCTATAAGGTGAGTCTTTAGTCACACAGGGCCAGCACCAGCTACACACACACACACACACACAAGTTCATGACCATGATCCCTCAGTTATTCAACTTCTCAAAATAGCTATGTTCTTTTAAACTATAAAAAGTTTTCATTTAAAAATAGCTGAATAAGGCTATTTTTAACTTATTTCTGGTAAGTTGCATACATAATTAATATGATAGTGACATACATACATACAAAAAAGTTTTTATTCAAGGCAATAGACACTGCATGAAAAAGAAAGGAGCCAACTTTAAAAAAAAAGTGAAAACATTAAAATCTCAATTGCAAAAACAGAGAAACAAGTTATTACAAAAACTTCAGATTTAAATAATTAAAACTGGTAACATTTTATTTACTCACATGATTTTTCTGATTTAAATAAAAGAAATATTGCATATTTTTTTTTGTAGCTGCAAAAAGCTTTAAAACCTTTTTTTGCATGTTAAGCAGGTCTAGTATAACATGATTCTCTTAATGCAAAGTTTTTCTTAAACCAATAACTTAATCCAACCTAATATATACATAAATTCCTAATCAAGGAATTTATGTTTATGCTCAAATTAAAAACTATTGATGAATGTTTAAAATTCATATTACAATCTTTCACAATCAGAAAAAAATTCCAACAAATAACAAACACTATGATGAATTAAAACATAAAACTATAAATTTTTAAAAGCATAAATAACATTTTACATCACACTTTCCAAATACCATAAATATGATTTAAACTTAGAATTGACAAATTTTACTTTCACAATACATCCTTTATAAAATAAAGTGATGATTTCAATATAACTTATTTAAAATTTTTAAATATTTTAACAATATTACTTAATTTAGAGGATTTCTTCAAATATTTCTTACATGCTACTTTCGAAGCACTTTTTTTATGCATTACAGTAAAAACTTAATAAAAAGAAAACAGCAATATGCATTCACAAAATAAAACAGCACTCAAATGCACTGTAGAGATTACAAATTATCAAATAATATAAATTTTAAGTTCAGTCGCTTGCTGCTTTCCAAGCACACACAACGAAGCTTCCAATAGCTGTGAAGCTTTTTCTGTCCCCCTTCCTCATTTATAGTTTATTTCAAGGTACCCAAGATGTGGTTACAGAACAATACATCAAAATTTGTATTGTAAGGGAATGTTAGAAATCACATATAAACTTCAAATTTAAGCATAGATACCGTGTGGTATTTAAAAAGAGATTCAAAACAAATAGCTTCACTTAAAAACAGGTATAAAAGCTTTTAACTTAAAATTCATATTGTTAAAATCCTTTTTTTTTTATTAGAGGTGTAACTACATGTGTGCTTTATATCAAAAATATTCTATATACCTCAAAATCTATTCTTGGCAGGTTCTGAACAAGAAGTAGTAACATATTACAGTTGTACAGCTCTTGTGCTAACTGTGCCACAGCAATATCGGAATTAGGTTCTTGATCACTGCTGCCATACAGCATAGTTTTCATTAACGCCAGATGTTTAGACACATCTTCTTGGGCCTAAAAATCAATTCATTTTAAAACATTGGATAGCAATGCACTATAAAAAGAAAGGAATTGTAAGCAAATACAAGGAAACATTTGGAAAAAATCCATTACATACTGAGAGAGAAAGCAATTCAAATTTGTTACAGCATTTTAAAATATTCTAAATTAGTACAGTAAATTTAACACATTAAATGAAAAAAATTAATAAAATACAACAAATAGTAAAAAATGTGATTAAAAATGTGATATAATACATTTTGTACATAGTACAGAATTTTTATAACCTAAGTATGTATGCTATTTATTTCAATAGATATGACCTAATATTTCTTCTTAGTTAGATCATTAAACATTTTTGATTATGTTAACCAATTCTCAAGCTGTTTTGTAACTAAATTTATCATTGTTCCTTCATTTTTTTTTTTTTTTTTTTACTTAAAAGCAAAATTAGATTGAAACGAGTATTAATACCAGCATATCAATTATAAGAAAATTTTTCTATTCTTTAAACGTTTAACATTAATACCGTATTTATTCAAATCTAAGTTACCATCAATTTTCTAAGCCACATTCCAAATTCTGAACATATTTTTGTGAAAAAATAACAAATTTTACAAAATTGTTCATTGATATCCAATATTCATGAAATTCAAAAAGATTTAAATGAGAACTAATAAAAGAATAATTCATTCTACCAGTATTTAAATCTTAAATACATACATGAATCGTGTAATTGCTCTAACCATCAGTATTATGGTTTAAAAAAAAAAAAACATCCAATTAATATTGGGGTCTTTAATTCTAAGCCACACGCAATTTTTAGTAGCTTTGATATTAGAAAAGAAGTGCAGCTTGGATTCCAATAAATATGGTATTAATTTGAACAAAAGGGAGAAAAAAAGTTTTAATACAAAAAGATTCATTTCATTTGCATTAATTTTATTCTTCAAAATAGTTTTTATACTGAATGATTTTTTTTTAATAGAGTTATTTATTTTGCAGTGTTTTACTAAGAAAATATTTTATATTTTAACATTAAAAAAACTGTAACATTTCAAAAGCTACTGCTTGCATCCTTCCCTTCCCCCTGTCATAAAAGTTTAATGAAGTTGAAAAAAAATTGCATGGAATCAGCAAATCAGTCAAATGTCTGCAAATGAGTAAAAGAAAAATAACCTTTATATCATATAGATGTGAACTGAAAAATTATTTTAAAATATGGATAAAACATTTATTTTATCCATATTTTAAACAATTCTTTAGTTCATCTACATAATATTTAAAAAAATTATATCAATCAAAATGGTTAATAACCAATAAAATATCAATTTAATAAATAAACACACATTATGCATTCAATTTTCTACAGAACTTATGCATGGGGAGGGGGGGGATTGTATTTTCAAATATTGTGTTTAATACTGCTACATATTTTTTAAGCATATGTTGAAAAACTCCTAAATGTTCTAAAGAAACCTATAACAAAACTGATCATGTAATTTCAAATACAAAAATTCCCAAGAAAGGCATTTAAATTACTTTTGCAATAGTTACAACAAATATAGAGAAATCAGTTTAATTTTTGATTACAATGAAAAGGATATAAAAGCCTCATTCTATTATAGTGAATGAAAAGTTTTATTTATTATAGTTGATTGCTATTTAACATGTTTTCTTGTCTTTTTCAAATAACATCTAAAAATATTTCATTACAATTTAAACTCATAACTTAATACTTCAACAAGCTTCAGATATTAAATTTTATTTTCATTATTACGTCAACGTATTTTTTTCTCATCAACAGAATGAAATGTTCAGAAAAACAAAACATTTTAAATCTTAGGAAGAAAACCAAATTGCATTATATGTTAAGATTTCCAAATCATAATCCTAAAGGAATTATTAATCTGGTATTTATCAGTTATAGGGACCATGAATTAACAACTTTTTTTTCCAAATGATCTATCCAAGTGATTTTTCCGCTAGTTTTCCAAGATTCTAAAATCTAAGTATTGTTGACACCATTAACTAAATTTAATTTTAAACCTTTTAAGCACATAAATTTTATTAGTACAATGAACTAAATTTAGCACCCTAATATAGTAGTTTGTTGGTTCAAAAGTAAATAAAGCAGACTTCTGTAGATAACATTCTAAATGTTGAAAACCAATTCATTACACAAAGACCAACAGTATGTCTCTAGAAACAATGACCTTACACCTCCAGTGATACTTCTCTACTTCCATTTGCATGGCATAATCATATGGTCAAAAAAGCTGTTATAGTTTAATTACCTTCTCTTAAAAATGCTTATTTCATCTTCATCGTTCATTGGCAAATTTCAAATTAAAGAAAAGAAAAAAAATAGAGATAACATTAACAACAGGAAAATCTGTTAAAATTAACAATATGTTGTGGAAATATGTTCCTAATTCCTGACAACAACTGCTATAAGCCATGATATTTAAAAACAGTACCACCTTATAATATTAGCAGGTATAAGCAAGAATTTTGCATTTTTCTCTTTGATGCTGCATTTGGCTTTATGGTCCTTAAAACTGATAAGTGGCTCTTTCAACCTTTTATATCAATCTTTTAGGATAACACAAACAAATGAATTCAAAATTGTGCATAAGTTTTACTTGCATGTTTTCTAGTACAGAATTGGAATTATTCTTTTTAAATAAAGGCTTATCACTGCCATGGTTCTTTTGGAAAATATAACATTAACAGATAATTATATATATATATTTAAATTTTGCTGTCTATTAACCAAAAACAACTTTCATAAATATAAATCCATAAACATCATGCATATTTTTTTCAACAAAAAACATTTCCTTCATCTGAAAAAAAAATTTCTATGATCTATGCAAATTTTAATTTAAAAGTAAGGAATCATTTCTCTACATAAAAACAATTAAATTTTATTATAGAAACACATTTTTACATTCAAGCTTTAATACAATAGCTCATAAAAAGAGAATAAAGTTTAGTCCTAAATATAGATAATAGAAAGAAAAAGTTAACCTTTTCAGCCTTTTTATCTCCTTTTTCCAAAGCAACAATTGCTTCTCGCAAAACTTTGACTAACTCACTAGGACTCTTTTGAGACTTTCCAAATAATGGCATAATTGCTACAAATAAATAATTCTTTGCATTAATAAAGCAATTGAATAGTATAAAATTTAAATGGTAAAGTTAATTATTTTTGTAAAATTCAAGAATAGTACTTTTTTATTCATAACTTCAAAAAATATTTTTAATACACATATAAATAAAAATTTACACCTGATATACAAAAACACCAATATCATACTTTCATATTTCAAATCAAATAAGTAACATTAAATAGTTAATATCTAAATATCTTAATAACTCAAAGGACTCTTTATGAGTACAATTTTTAGAAATAATTCATTATACGCCTGTAATCATTCAAAAAGCACTGACACAAAACATCTGAAAAAGGATTTTTTTTTATTATGAATTATTTATTTTCAACATTATAACTTTTCTAAACCAAAATTGTATTAATATATACAACTTGTATTTTTTATCACAAAAGTATTAAAAAATATTTTATTTCATTTTTTTTTTAAGACATTGACTATTTTAAGTAGCTTTTTTATACCTTGAACTAAATTATATTTAAATTTCTTAAGCATTATCAACAACAGACAAATAATAAATTAAATTCACATTTCAAGAAGCAATGAATTGATCTACTGCATTTTAATAAAAATGTGTAAATAATTCAACAGTAAGTTGAACAAGTTGTTTTAATTAACAGTAAATTGGGTTCAATACATTAAAAATCAATTAAAATATTTCATAAGGAAAAAATCAAATTATAACCATTACTGTTTAACAGCCAATGAAAAAACTCATTCATTTACTAACTTATTAAGTAGGGATACTCCAATTAAAATTTATTTTAAAATTAAATCTCTATTTTGTTATATAAAAATTATAGTTTTAAAAAAAAACTAAAAAACACCCTTTTATAGTGAATTGAACTAAAAAGTAAAAAAATAATTCTTTATACAAGAATAAAATGACTAACGAGAAAATTAATGTCATTGGGATAAAAGCGTGGAGTGCTCTATATTGTTATAATTTCTTACTAGTTCTATTCAGAAATGCTGAGTTAGTGTAAAAATACTGTACGAAGCACCCAACGCTTTTACCACACAATGACATTAATTTTCTCGTTAATCATTTTATTCTTATATTAAGAATTATTTTTTTACTTTTTAGTTCGACTCTATAAAAGTGTGTTTTTTAGTTTTTTTTAAACTATAATTTATTTTTCATTTTTTTAGTTCAATCTACAATAAAAGCCTGTTGTTTTAGTTTTTAAAACTATCATTTATTCTTTGTTGAATTTATCCTTGAGTTTGATATTTGGAGCTGGAATTAGTCTTGCTCTTCAATGGATATTAATTAATGGGTCTGAAGGGCATTTATTCTCACAGTTTACAGGGCTTCAGATGAGTCCCATATCGTTATATTTCAAAGGTTCCATCTCTATAGATACAGGTCTAACTAATAAAAGTGTATTAAGAAGAAAAATTAAATGTCAATCGTATTATCAACTTTTAAATGTACTGCTATAATGTTAACATATCATCAGTTTTAAACATATTGCTTTATCAAAATAAAAAGATATTTAGCAGTTAAAACATAAATTTATCACCTTTTAAATGTATTGCTATAATGCTAATTTGTATCATCACTTCTAAACATAATGCTTTATAAAAATAAATATTTAGGAGTAAGAACATGAATTATTTTTATTCACATGCATGAGACTTATTTTTATTATTATTTCAATTTTCAGAAAAACTATGCACTCACCCTACCCTTTTTCACATAAAGAACACTTTTTTTTGTTTTATTTGTATTAATCACAAGCCTATTAGCGGTTTTAGGGTTGATCTTTAATCTTTTAGTCGCCAAATCTGAAAATGGCATATGGAATTAGTCGCCAAATCTAAAAATGGTTTATGCAATTAGTCGCCAAATTTGGAAACAATATGATGAATTAGTCGCCAAATCTCAAAATCCTTATTTATGAGGATCCTACTGAGGACAATGAAACAAAATTATGAAATTATTGTATTGTCATTGGTCCTTGACAAGTGTGTAAAATTTCAAATTAATCTGACCTTTTAAAGTGGGTAAAAATTGAGTTCAAAGATTCCATTACATACAAGTAAAATTTATATATAAAAGAGTGTGAAAAATGGAAAAAATTTCTTCTTGTTTGAAACATAAAATGCTTAAAAATTGATAAGACATTTATAAATTATACCACTAAGTTAAGCATCTGTAACATTTTAAATAAGTAAACTTTTCACACTGTAAAAGTAATTGATACAAATAAAATAGTTCACATAAAAAATTATTTTAAACAACCAAGCTGTATTGATTCTACAATTTACATAAAAAAAAACCCATCAAATTCTTTCATATTTTCACATTAAATAATAAATACAGAAATAATGCATAAATGTAATCTACAACTAAATTTAATGTGATTAAAGATTTTAACTTTTTTTATTTAAATATTATCCAGTACCCAGTAAAATTATATTTCAACATAGCTAGCCAATATACATCTCTCATAGTTACGTTTACATAAAAAAACACAGCATTCTTCAAAATTTAAAAAATATGTAATTCATAACATAATTTAAAGTAAAAAATATTATAGATTCCACAGTTTTTCTTTAAAACTTATAAAATATTTACACAGCTTGTTATGATCTTGCCTTTTCTGTCTTCTTATTAAAAACTCAACATTTAATTCTTGTCATAAATTAACTCTATAAATGGCATTGGCAATTTTAGTCACTGCCAAAGCTACTATTTATATATATACAAATTTTATTTTACTTTTGATACTCAGTTATCTTTTGTCATATTTTCTTAGGACAATTCTTTTAATATTATGAAATCCAACAGATGCTATTAAAATTCACTCCCCCTCCCAAGCTTCTGATGCGATAAAAATGATTTTTTAATGAATTTAAGTACAATAGTTTTGCAAGCTAGATATTTTTTTACATATGTATAAACCATCTGGCTTAAAGAATGTTCCATGAAAATATTTTATAAGCTTTAGTTGCATTTTAGAAATTTAGCATTTTTCCAAGCAAAGACTAACTAAAATGACCACAGAATAAAGTGCAAATAAGTATAAAAAATATATAGCATTATAAGATATAAAAGCTCTGCTTAAAAAAGGATTAATGAATATTAAAGTTAATGTATATAAATTATCCCATTTTCTCTAGGTCTACTTCAATAATCTTTTGAATGTAAAGTAGCCTCTCTGCTTTCATTCTGATATATAAATAACCCTTAAATCAGTAATGAATACATATTTTTCTCTTTTCACAAAAGTACATTTACTTAAATTTCCTCTGTTGAAACAATGTTTGACTAGCTATAAAAAAAATATGGACTTATTTATAAGTTGTATACAGTAGTTTTATTTAATATAAAAAAAATTATCCTTGCAGTACTAAATTACAACTTAAATAATGTTAAAGTAAAAAAAAAAAATTGAACTCTAGATACGAAAGATCAATTAAGAAATAAATATTAAAATGTATTTATTACCTAAAAGATATAAAACTAGATGAGTCGCAAAATACCATATTTACTCGAATCTAAGCCACATTTTTTTCCCCAATACTAAAGCTACTGAAAATCAAGTGCGGCCTAGAATCGAATATTAAAAAAATGCATTGGATGGGGCAAGTAGAGCAATTAGAACTTAATAATACATCTCTTTTTTTTTCAAGAGAAAGGTATATTGGCAAAGAAGGCAACATGTAATCAGAATCATGAAATGAAACTTTTTGTGACGGAGTACGTTGGCAGTGCAATCTTTCAACATGCCGCATGAAGAGCATTTGCAATGGTATGTAGTTCAAATAGTCCAGATTGAGTTTTCTAACATCTTTGAGGCTTATTTACAGCTGGAGCGAAGAGATGACATCAGTCGAATGGAGTGAAAAAGAACTGAATATGAATCATATTACAGTTGTAGATTGGAACTACTCAAGAGAAGTTTGTGTAAAAGCATTAGCGGAACGTGAGGGGAAAAAAATCAGTGGTCCTGAAAAAATAGTTGAGATAGACGAGAGCATATTTACAAAACGAAAGAACAATGCCAGTCGAATTCTTTGGATATTTGGTGGCATTTACCGCAAAACGGACAAATGCTTTCTACTTAAAATTCCAAACCATTCTTTACCAGTACTGTTAGACACAATAACAAATCACATCAAAGAAAGATTAATAGTCCATTCTGATTCTTGGAAGGGCTACTGCACAACTAAAATGGAAGAAGCTGCTATACGACATTTCAAAGTCAATCACACGTACAATTTCTTTGATCCCAACACTGGTGTAAACACTCAGAAAATTGAACTTGGGGGCAGTGCCAAATGAAGAAATAAAAAACATTGGGGAACTTCTCGCCTTCATTTGGAGTTGTACCATACTGAATTTATGTGGAGATGAGAAGTAAACAATCCATTTGAGCAAATTCTCAAGGACATCACC